>CAXKVI010000002.1:6661297-6853364 GCA_964058755.1 Campiglossa producta | reverse complement strand
GGTGGGTTTTAGCTGGTACCCAAATTTTAAAATTCGAAAAAAAATATTTAAAATGTGAGCAACAAAAAAAAAAATTGTGCAGAATCCTCGAGCACATAAATAGCACTTAATTACAACATATACATTTTTTCCCTACAGCTACCATTTATTAGGGTGGGTTTTAGCTGGTACCCAAATTTTAAAATTCGAAAAAAAAATATTTAAAATGTGAGCAACAAAAAAAAATTTTGCCGAATCCTCGAGCACATAAATAGCACTTAATTCCCACATTTAAAGTTTTTTCCTAAAGCTACTCCTTCTTAGGGGGGGGTCTAGCTGGACGTCCAGCTGGACCCCCCCCCTTTTGAAGTTTTAAAAAAAGTACTTAAAACTTAAACAACAAAAAAAATCTTTTTGAAATCTTCGAGCACATAAATAGCACTTAATTCCCACATATACATTTTTTCCCTACAGCTGCCATTTATTAGGGTGGGTTTTAGCTGGTACCCAAATTTTAAAATTCGAAAAAAAATATTTAAAATTGAGCAACAAAAAAAAATTTTGCGTAATCCTCGAGCACATAAATAGCACTTAATTCCCACATTTAAAGTTTTTTCCTAAAGCTACTCCTTCTTAGGGGGGGTCTAGCTGGACGTCCAGCTGGACCCCCCCTTTTGAAGTTTAAAAAAAAGTACTTAAAACTTAAACAACAAAAAAAATCTTTTTGAAATCTTCGAGCACATAAATAGCACATAATTCCCACATATACATTTTTTCCCTACAGCTACCATTTATTAGGGTGGGTTTTAGCTGGACATCCAACTGGACACCCCACTTTTGAAGTTTTAAAAAAAGTACTTAAAACTTAAACAACAAAAAAAATCTTTTTGAAATCTTCGAGCACATAAATAGCACATAATTCCTGGCTTAATAAAATTCCAGCCCGTCGACCGGCGATTTAACCCCCCCACCCCCCCTCGCCCCCCCTCTGTTTTTTCTTACACATTATTGTTTTTCTTCGAGCACATAAATAGCACTTAATTCCCACATTTAAAGTTTTTTCCTAATGCCACTCCTTCTTAGGGGGGGGTCTAGCTGGACGTCCAGCTGGACCCCCCACTTTTGGGGTTTTAAAAAAAGTACTTAAAAATTGAACAACCTAAAAAATCTTTTTGGAATCTTCGAGCACATAAATAGCACATAATTCCTGGCTTAATAAAATTCCAGCCCGTCGACCGGCGATTTAAAAGTGTATTTACAAGGTTAAGGCAGAAAGGCGACTATAAGTTGGAAAAGAGAATATAGCCGGGAAGTCGATATAAACTGGTATGCTTTTGGTGATTAGTTCAATAACATCTTATGTAGATCTAAGAAAATTGTCATATCTAAGTGGGTTGGGAGGTCTCCTTCAACAAACATTAATGTTTTAAATAATATTAGTATCAAGGCATTCAAGAGGGTGGTAGAACGCGTGACAGACATCAATTGCAGTGAAAGTAAAGAAATTAAGGGGAAACGATAAAACAGGGTTTGAAGACGGAGATATGGACTAATTAGAAAAGTAGGAACAAGTCCGAAAATATATAAAAATGGTACCATAATGATCGCAAAAGTCTAGAAATTTTAAAAATACCTCGGAATGATACCAAAAAATCACCAAAAAAAAACTACGGAAATATGCAAAAAAAATCTCCATAATGATCCGAGAAAAGTCCTGAAACTATCTCCAAAACTACTCCTACTTAATTAAAAAAAATGAAACGAAATAACGAAACGGAAATCAAAAGGATCCTAAGAATATCCCAAAAAGTCCTAAAACGATTTAAAAAAGGCACGAAATGGTTTCGAAATGATACCAGAGAGATCCCGCAATTATACCAAAAAAGCCCAGGTAGGGAACTTAATTCCAATCCCGAAAATCGTTGTATTGTAAAATAAAAATTACGGTTTTTAGAGACCTCAAAAAGTACGTGATCTCCAAGTCCCGGGATTGGCATCCATAGTGAGCAGTGGAACTACATAGTTGTGTTATCGAAAGCAAAAAACGGGCGGCATTCTTATCAGCTCGTAATGATCTTCCCAAATACATATGTAGAGGTGTATGTACACATGTAGGCTTTGCCAGGTAAAAGTTGTCTTTAAAAAATTCTTCAATTAGCGCTTAGGTACTTCACATTACACTTTTCGAAACTTTACACCCCACCACATTCTTTCTCTACAACAATAAAGATATAAGTATGAAAGTTTGTATATAGAATTGTGCACTCACCTAGAACTGTGCCGCTGTTTTATGAAATACTCAATGTCACCGCTAACATTATATATAAATTCTTCATCAACAAGACTCAAATTTGTTATATTCGTTAATTTCGTTCTACGTTCCAGTTTATCCTCCAGTTTAAATGTATTGCGCTAGGCACTTTGCCAGCCAAAAATATTTAAAAGAAATTATTAATAAATATCGTCGTTTATTCGTCGCCACCAGCGGCAGTGGCTACTTTTGTTTGCACAAATCGCCTTCACCTTCAGTTCCTCAGCATGTGAGCGCAATTGTTGCGAAGCAAGTTATTTCATGTATACACACATGCATATGTATGTATGTGCTTACATAGAACGTTCAGACAATTTTATTCCAATTCGATTTTTTTTTTTTTGCGCTAAACCTTTTATAAAATCGCACTAAAATTATATTTTTTCTTTTATTTAATCACAAAAAATCGTGAAATCGTTTGTTTTTAAAGTTAAAACACTTAAAAATTTGCCTGAATCCAATTAGAATATTTTTTTTGTGTGATTCTTCTCGGCAGCAAAACCGCAAGTGTTGTTTGTATTATACCGTAATCATTTCTTTCCAAACTTTGTAGGAGCGCGCAAATATTTGGCAAACGAAATCATATTTTAGATATGATTTGTAAGTTTCGCAAAATAATTCACTGTCTGCACGGCTTTAGTATTTTTTTCGGCAATGTCAGAACTTGTTTTGTTATTCTATATAGCACTTTGGACAAAATGGGGTTGACATTACTTTTGTGTGAAGTTGGCTGCGTTAGCTAAAGTCGAGCATCGATAGTGTTATCGACGGCATGCCATTTCTAATGTGCCGTTTTCTACTCCGTTTTTTGTCTCACTAGAGGGCGCGCAATTTTTCTACTACTTTTTCTACTCAGTGTTTTGATTTGTGAAAAGAAAAATTGAGTGACTTTTGCATACAGTGAGTCCCAAAAAAAGTAGCCTGCGAAATTATGAAAAAAAAGGAGAAGAGTTTGCTTGTTGATTTATTTTGTTTTTGTTTTTAAAAAGAGTTTAATTGTTGTTTTTTGGTGGATATATTTCGAAATGATTTTTTATCTTAACAACAAACAAATAATTAAGGAAAAATAAAAGTAGATAATTAAAAATGGCGTTTCTTCAACACACCTTAAAAAAAATTCATTATTTAACTTTTTTTTGTATTTTTTTTTTTTTTTTTTTTTTTTTGAATAACGATAGCCAAATGAATGAAACAAAAGACGTAACAAAAGACATATTGACAACAATTCAAATATCGGCCATTACAGCGCATTCCAAAAACTGGTTCTTATATGTTTTTCCACGAAAAATAAGAAAATAATTATTCGAGGTTTAGACGCAAATTAAATAAATTACGCAAAGTAGCATTTATGTACGTTTTCTATTGCGCCCACTGTTTTTCTTATGATACATTTACACTGCACCAAATCCGTTGCATTTGGCGAAGTTATTTCGAGAATGTTTGTCCGCAGAATGAATTTGTTTGTCAAATTAGATGAATTTAATTTAATTTGACCTAATTTGGTGATCAAATTCAATCTGCGGATGAACGGTCTCGAAAAAACTTGGCCAAAAGTGACGCATTTGGTGCAGTGTAAACGTAGCTTAACTTCGCATCATGAGTGAAACAACGACGAACAACCGAAAGCATAATTTCGTGCCTGCACATCGTTAGCGTTGGTGTTTGAGTATAAACTCAAAGTGCACAATGTGCAGCTTTTGGCCACCGCTGTTTTAGTATTTGTGTGACCGCCTCTGATATAGAGTTCCATATATGAATAACTTAAGTAAAAATTTTGATACATATTTGGATGATATTTAGTACACACGACGAAAATAGATTGCTATTGAAAAAGTGCGAAATCGGATAATAATCACGCCCATTTTTTCGATATCGAAAATCACATAAATTGACAGAACTTGAGTAAAAATTTAGAAATTTAGTATACCGGTAACTTTCTGGCCAAGGTAGGTTGCTATTGAAAACGGGCAAAATCGGATGTAACCCCTCCCTCCCTTTTCGGGAGGCATTTTTGAAAATTCGACTGGTCGTAACTTTTAAACTGATATCGAAAATTTCTAAAATTACCTAATTCGGTAAGATAATAGTAAATAGAGAGAAATAGTAAAAATAGATAATAGTAAAAATAGTTAAACTTTTAGGTAAATCCTCCTAAGGCCTATGTCATTGTTATTTACATAAATTTATTTATATTTCTGTGGTAATAAGCAATAACAATAAGGCGACTTAAGAAATTAGACCAGTTGAAATTTTTGCTGGCGAATTTTTGTAACAAAACTGTTTTATTACTAAGGCAAACGTATTGGATTTAATTGTTTGTAAAGAAAGCAAAAAAAGTCTTGAAAAATGTCTTGATGTTGCTATTCAAAATCAACAACAAAAATTTCAACTGGTCTAATTTCTTAAGTCGACTTAGGCTGTTATTGCTTATGACCACAGATTTACTGCCTGAATTGTTTTCATATAAATTGTTTGAAAAAAAAAATGGTTACTTGACAATTTGTTGAGAAATATTGGGATCACTTTGGGGGCCATTTTGGGATCATTTTGGAATCATTTTATCTTCATTTTAGGTTAATTTTGTGGTCGTTTCGGGGTCATTTAGATATTGTGTTGGGGTCTTGTTGGGGACATTATTGAGTTATTTTGGGGTTATTTTAGGATCACTTCTGGAATCATTTGGAGTAGCAAAATTATCCCAAAATAACCCCCAATGATACTAATGATCGAATATCGAATTTTACTCTTCCCACTAGCAGCCATATTCCACCTGTTACCGGCAAATTTCGATACCTGAAGTTGTGACTAATAGGATTATTATCGGCGATGGAAATACGCAAATTAAAAACAAAACCACTTAAAATTTGTTTTTCCACTTTATTGATGCATTTTAATATTTAAAATGAATAAATTTAGCATTGCAGCTAATTTATAAACATGCAACGTATGTATTAATATTTTTTTATTTCAGACATTCAGGGCAATCATATAATCTTGTATATAAATGCTGTGTAACATATTTGGCAAGGAAGTTTACAGGATTGACACGTTTGGTGTGATGCGATGAGTTGCCCTGCTAACATTTTAAAAAAGTGCACAAAATATATTTTCAAAAAAATTAAAAAAAAAAAAACACTGCGCTCTATGAAGCACACAATTGCTAATAATTTCTCAAACTTTCCATATACATATTTAATTATGTTAACATTAATATTATTATGTATAACTTGCATTTTTTACCTAATAAGTATGTTTGACAATCTCAAGGCAGTTACAAAATTCCATTTGGTATTACAGTACAAAACGCATTACAAATCTGTTGCTTTGCGACAACAAAAAAATTATTAAAAAAAAAAAAAATAAACTAATAAAATATTAAGCTAAACAATAACAAAAGAACAGTTAGAAAAGTAATGAAAGTAAATATTGTTTACTATCTACATACTTATTGTAATTGAAGGCATATACATGTAAGTAACTATAAGACATGAAAATCGTTGTGAAGAACTAATGCTTTTTGAAAACCATTTCCCCATAGAGGGCAGCACCGGTTTAACAGCAGATTTTTGTATGAAGCAAAGAAGAAGCATGATGTTTAAATATGAGCGCTTATTTTATTGCTGGGATGTATAAGCTCAGGACCGACGCCGCCAGCCAATTGTTGCACCAGTATGCCTACTTCATAGGCCAAGCTTTCCGTTTCCTATGGGTAAAGAAGCAAATTGTTATAACAAATTTTATCTCGAAAACTTTTTTGCGATAAATACAAAAGAGGAATAAAATAAAATAAAATCTATTAAAAAAAATAAAAAAAAAAAATAATAAACTGAATATCCAAAAATTTAATCAAAAGAAATAAGATTAAATGGAATACAAAAAATTAAATCAAAGTAAAATTCAAATAAAAATAAAAATAAAATTAGCTATAAAGATAAGTATATAAAAATAAAATAAAATAAAATAAAAAATTGAAAAAAATAAAATAACATTTAATTATTTATATTAAGTTTAATTAACTTAAGTGAAATCAAAAAAATAAAAAATTTAACTTAATAAAATAAAATAAAATTCAAAGTTTGAATTTCAAACTAAGAAGATAAAATAAAAGTTAATTAAAAATAAATAAAATTAAAAAATTAAATACTAAAATAAAACGAAAAAAAAAAAAATTAAATACTAAAATAAAACGAATAAAAAATAAACTAAAAAAAAATAAAAACTTACATTCTTTGTAGCGGCTTCAGCATAAACACGCACAACATCTTCCGTACCCGAAGGTCTTACAAATGCGCGTCCACGTTTATAATTGGCCACGACTTTATCGATGCCTTCCTGCAGACCCACTGGTGTAACACAAACACGTTCCGCATCCGTTGTTGTAATCACATTGCGATCTTGAACTTTAATCTTCAATTGTAAGTTCGGCAAATCATCGTATGTGCTTAACCATTGTTTGACATCCCAACCCTTATGATGGAGAATGGTTTCAACTAACAACATATCGGATATGGCATCACCAACTGTCTCATTGATGAGATCTATTATTTGCAACAGGGTTTTAGCATCCGCATTCGTTTCCGACGCCGCCTTTATCAGACTTTTAGCATTATCGCTGAAAAAAATCGTACCATGACCATTCGCCTCAAAGTATACGCCGATATCGTATTGCAGCGCTTTATGATGTAAGTGCTTGACCCCGGTGGGCACACATGCCACCGGCACTTTTAGCGTATTGGCAATATAATCTGTGGAACCACCATTAGCATATGCTGTCTGCACCAAACCCATGCTCAAATCAATGCCACAACGCTTCACCATATCCATGAGATAGTCTGCGACTAAAGTAGCTATACGATCGCCATCCAACAGTCGAAATTGCTGCTCATCATCAGTGAAGAAGTATACAACGCGATCAGCATCACCATCTACGCTTACACAGCGCGTGTATGGATCCACAATTGGCATACCGATGGGCGCCGTTTGCTTCACCTTAACATGATCAGCGCCACAATTTTCATTGATCTTGCCATCACCTTTATTGATGACATCCACTTGTAGGCTATTGTGCATACGTTTGAGAAATTGTAACATTTTGCGTGCACCCACGCCATTGGCGCCATCAAACACCAGTTTATTGCGATAGTTTCCATTCTCCAAATTATCACCGCGCAAACTCTCGAATGCTGTTATCAATTTGCGATAGTAACCCTCTTCTGTGGGCTGCCCATACGCTCCTCGCGTGTTGGCTGCGACTACAAAGAAATGCATCATTGGTGTTGTTACAATACCAAATTCACGCACGTTCCCTTTCAACGCTATAACACCATCGGCTACTGCTTTTAGCAGTCGTGGACTGTGATAACGATTATCCATACCAACAAATACTATGGACGACGAGCCAACATCAATATTATTTTCACTAATGATTTTTGCAACATGTGCCTCAAGTTCACTATCTTCGACATTGGCTAAATCAGTGGCTATAGCTTCCCAGCTGGCTTCGAGCATTTCTCCTTTTGGATCGATAAGCTTGACACCGTTGTCGGGCTCGGGATTGTGTGAAGCCGTGACCATAACACCAATCACAGCGCCACCACGTATGCGTGAACGTAGTGTGGCCAAGACGCCCATGCGGTACATAACACTATCGAGGAATTCGGCTCTGAAATAAAGAATGAAGGCGTCGTTTAGTAGACAGACTAACAATAATTAAATTCATTTTTGTACCCAGCGTACTAGTACTAGTACAAGGGTATTATAACGTCCACATAGCGGTACAACGTAACGGCATTAAATAATCATGATACATATAGATTTCCAAATATGAAAGTTTTTAGGTTGAAAAGAGGAGTTGTCCGTGTACCCGATAACTTGAATAAAAATTTAGAAATTTGCATGAAATTCGGTATACAGGTTACTTTATAGCCAAAATAGGTTGCAAAATCGGATGAAAACCACGCCCCTTTTTTCGATATCGAATATTTCGAAAATCACATAAATTTACATATGTATCTCGATAGCTGAAATGGCGAATATAATCTATTAGGATTTTTTGATCAGTTTTTAGAAGCACCGCCCACTTTTAAGGAAGGTATTTTCGAAATTCGACTGGTCGTAACTTTTAAACTGATTACGGTAGAACGATGAAATTTTTCACAAAGCATACTAGTATCACGCCCTTTTTCGATATCGAAAATTTCGAAAATACATAATCTAAATCGACATAATTCGGTAACGGAGATGGCTAAAATGATAAGGAGATTAATAAAAAAAATGACAAGGAGATTAATAAAGGTGATGATGAAAAATGTCTCACAATATAATACAAAGCAGTTTGACATGATCCTACAACAAGATCAAAATTGTCGTTGGTATTGTTTGTAGCATTTTTCCACTTACTTTCGCCAAAAACTCAAAAGAAAAATTGGATAAAAATTATTCCACTGGTCAAAAGTCTACAAAAATTTTCAAAAATAATTTTACCCTATTTAATTCATTTTTTTTGTTGTAATTTTTTTCAGTGTAGTTTTTTTTAATAAACATACTTATATATTTTTTGTATGTATATACAATCGTAACCCTCCAAATGATAAGCGTTAGTGCAATAATTTTCCCTTTATTTACACCAGCAGATAATTGAGCGATAAAGCACACCCTTTCTTTGTAATGTGAGTAATATGTACGTATCTAAGTCGTTACTTTTGAATAAAAAAAACGCAAGTTATCTATAGATAGTACCTAAATACAAAAGAGTACAATCATCCATAGAAAGGTTCAACTCGTTTTTGGGGCATTAAATATTCAATTAAACTTGAGTCTAATAACACTGTACATCAGACGGCTGGGTTTCGGATCATACCAATTTTTTTTAAAGGGATTAAGAAGTAAGTAAAAAAATTTCGTTCCCCGTTTTTCGAAATTAGCCTCCAAAATTTAGTTACGGACTTTCGAAGTTCGAAGTGGGATTCCTCGAAGATTTATTTTGCTAATTGTTTGATTAATGTCGTTTTTCTATTTAAAAATGTATGTAAAAAGTGCTATCCAGGGCCAAAGTGAGATCATATTTAACCTTTTTCAATTTTTTTAATCAAAACAATTAGAAATAAGCTTCTTCGAAGTGTCCAACTTCGAAATTTTGGGGGCTCGCTTCGAAAAACGGGAAACGCCATTTTTTACTTATGTTTTAATCTCTTCAAAAAATTTGGTATGCTCCCATACCCAGAAAAAAAGTTGATTTTGTCGTATAGTGTAATGGCATGGTTTTCTAATTAGAAATTATGTACTTATACATATGGTTCGATGTGTTATTGAATAAATCCATGATATCATCGAGGTTTACCAACCCGTAAAAGGCCTTTTAATAAATGCTATTTCCTTTTTTCAATTTTGTAATAAGCTTCAGTGGCTTTTGGAAATGTCTGGCACTGCTTTTTGTGATTGATTTCTACTGGTCCCTTTATTTCTCAAGAGAAGTCATTAGCCGTAGCGGATATTGAACTTGAAACATCTTTAATTTAAGTCTCTTGTTCGTTACGAATTCTACAGTCGCTGCCAGTTAAATAATTTAAAGATGTACATTAAGGTACGTACGAGGATTGCTCGATAAGCTTGTACACATATACCGTTATTATGTATACTTTTTTAATTTTTTTAAATTTTTTTTAAATTTTTTTTGTTTTAAATTTTTTTTTTAATTTTAGTTTATTTAATACAATTCTTTTTACTTTACTTTCTCAATTTTTTTTTGTGTTGTTTTTTACCAAGTTAATTTATTTGTTTTTCTTCATTTAACTTTGTTTACCTTTACTTTATTTTTTTTTTATTTTTTTTATTTTTTTACCATTTTATTATTTTTATTTTTTTTACCATTTTATTATTTTTTTAATTTTTTTATTATTTTTTATAGTTTTTGTATCATTTTTTTACCATTTTATTATTATTTTTTTTATTATTTTTTATATTATTTTGTATATTATCTTTTTTATTTTTTTATTATTCTCTATAATTTTTTTATTATTTTTTTACCATTTTATTATTTTTTTTATTAGTTTTTATATTAGTTTTTATATTATTTTTTTTATATTATCATTTTTATTATTTTTTTGTTATTTTTCTTTTCTATTTTTTTTTTTATTTTTGATCATTTTTTTATTTTTTTTATTATTTTTTTATAGTTTTTTATATTTTTTATTATTTTTTTTATATAGTTTTTTATAATTTTTTTATTTTTTTTTATTTATTTGTTTAGTTTTTTGTGTTTGTTTTTCATTTTGCTTCATTTTATATTTTTATTATGAAATTATTTTTATGAAACAGTTTTTTTTTACAAATAATAATACATTTTTTTATTATTTTTTTATTTTTTTACCATTTTATTATTTTTTTATTTTTAGCATTTACCATTTTATTATTTTTTTAATTTTTTTTATTTATTTTTTTATTTTTTTTTCTATTTTTTTTTATTTTTTTTTTTCCTTTTCTATTTTGTTTTTTATTTTTTTTTTTTATTATTTTGTGTAGTTTTTTATATATTTTTATATCATTTATTTATTTAGTTTTTTGTTTTTGTTTTTTTTTTTATTTTTTTTCATTTTATTTTTTATTATGAAATTTTTTTATGAAATAGTTTGTTTTTACAAATAATAATAAAAAAATTTAATAAAGAAAAAAATTCGTCAAATAATAAAAAAAGGAAGTCATAACAACTCCACCCATACCAATACTTAAAAAGCAACCCTCGTACGTAGGTAATTTAAACAAGGAAGCATTCTTAATTAAGAGAGTACTGCTTGAGAATGTTAAGTGCACGACAACATGCAATGCTATAGCTTATATTACAACAAATTAATTAGATACAAAAAGACATACGCTCTCAAAGTAGAAAACTCAATAAATCTGAATGGACAATGTAGACTGCAGTTAGTTGCTTGCCTTGAAGTATTTTCCGTTAAACAAAAATTGCAAATAAAAAATAATTAATTATGTGCATAAAATATATTACAAAGAAAAACCAATAAGTCATAGCACTACTGGTTGGCAGCAAGCGCAAATCGCTTTAAATGTAAACCAACGTTGTATGTAAGAGTGAAGGGAGTGCTCTGCATTGGGCCGCAGGTGATTCACCTAATGTAATATGTAGCAACAACTGGCCAGCTGTGATTCAAATAAACACAAACGTCCTAGTTTATGTCTACTTGGCCCCAATACTCTTTTTGCTTTTCGAAAATCAAATGTAAACGTTAGCCAAAGGTGAAAATATACAAAAAGCCTACATGTACATAGGTCGTATATGCATATGTATGGATGTGTATAGGTAGACACGTGTGTGTATATAGCTGGGGGCAAAGTTGACAACGAAGAACCGGAATAGTGATGTGGAGCCAGCGCCAAACCTTTAGTAGTATATCATGGGTGTGGATGGTTGTCTGCATACATTTGGCTGCTTTGAAATTCGTGCCAACTGACAATAATAAAATGACGTTGAAACATACCAACAAAACTTCCATTTGCAGGCTTTGACCTTTAAGCAGCGCAGCCCTTTTATTCCATTCCATTAAGATCAGCAAAAAGCTGTGACTTATTTTTTGGCGTGACCACTTTCGAGTATGAGGAAGTAGCTGTTTTGTGTCTAGAGTTCATTTACATTATATGCAGGATTTTATTAGGTGAAGCGACGCGCTAGTGGTATTATTAAGACACCTATGCGATATAGAATAAAATATATTCTAAAAATAAAACATCGTTGAGATGGGAACTTGCGGGAGGAGATACGACAGCGTGTACATACACGCATAGACGATGGCTCATGCTGCTTGCTTTTACATACATACATATACATATGCATGCTTAGAAATGGGTGCAGTTGTATGTGGACAGGAATATGACTAGCACCGGCAACCAGGAATGCCTGCTATTTTGGTACACAAGATGTTTGTTTAATTTATAGGAAAAAAGGTGAAGTAGGTGTAAATGCACAAAAGCAGCGTCCCATTATACAGATGCTATTAATTTCTACTAAAGTTTAATAAAAATTATTTTTCAAATAATAAATGCATATTTGTATAGGTTACTTACTTGCCACGAAATCCTGCAGTGCCATATTGTATTGGTGTCTTAGACTTCTTTGGATACATTTCCCTTGCAAACGCGTACACGGTACGTAAGTTAATGGACATTTTAAAGCAAATATATATCAGTTAACTTATAGCACCAAAAATCACTCAATTAGTTACAGCTCAACTTCAGTTGCCACGCCACCCAATGAAACAAGTTTGCACAGAGCAAATTTAAAACAGTTGCTGAGAGTGGAATATCACAAATTTTGTTGATTCTTTGAAACCGGGAAGACTAGATTTTGAGTTTATCAACAAATTGCTTGCACTCGTATATTTTAGTAACAAAAATTCATATATGTTCGTGCAGTCTCCGGCTGTGGGCGTTTTGCACTCTAATTTGAATAGATGCAGGAAGAAACTGCTGCTTTCACTGCTTCAGTTGTTGCTCACTACTTCGCGTGCTATAATTTATTGATTAATACCGTATTTTAATGCATGATAAAACCAATATTTTTCAGAGCATCCGCAATTGCAACCGTTTTCAATAAATTTATGAACGAAAATGATGAAATGACAGATACAAAATAGAAGGGGTGATAAAAAACCAGTGCACAAGGCACAGAGCGATAAGTTATCGAGTTATCGAAGTTCAAAGTGGTGCCCAGTCACCGTTTCATTTCAAAATTTTTGCGTTCCTTTGCTGTAATCGCCTTTAGCGTTAGCTTTGTTTCGTTATGAATAATTATTCCTAAAAAAGTGTTCTTTGAAAAAATTAGCAGCGAATTCAGCAGTTTTTGACAATTAATTGAGAGAGAGAGCGTGAATTCGCTGCAAGTTATTGCTGGAGATTTTTCGTCCAGCAGAAACCAGCAAGCAGGAACAGCTGATTGGTGACATAGCAAAACAACAACAAAAAATGTAAATTTAAATTGTTAGCCAATCAGAAACGTAACCGCTGTTTTGTCTGCAAGTTTCTACTGATCAGGAATCACGAATCGACGAAAAATTAGCAGAAATGAGATTTTGACAGGTTTTTACAAGACTCTCTTCTGCTGCCAGTACTTTGCTGGAGATTTAAAGAAACAAAGCTGTTATGTTATGGCAAGTATAATCGATTACAATGATTTCCAGCTGATTGCACCAGCTGCTAAGCGTTATGGGTATGGCGTTAGCGATAAGGGTAACTAATTCTGCCTTTATGCCTGGATTACATGTGCAGCGATTTGGCCTGCAGCGCTGCTAGTTTTAGTGCTGCTTGAACGATTTGAAAACACAAGTGTAGAATAATTTACCTGGCAGCTGCATACAGTGATACTTGAACAACATTTTCAAAACTCACATAAATAAGCTGAAATATGCTTTAAACACTCAATTTAAAATCAAAATTACATATTTTGATAAATTTTTTCATTCAAAAATACAAAATAAATGCAAATCACGAAATAAAATATTTTTTTTTTTTTTTTTTTGGCCTGTTCGTGTTTGTTGGGTTTTTCGATACTCAACACTGGCGAGGTGCGTAGAAATTTGATTGGAACACGTCGTGCAGCTCCTGCGCGATTGCAGGGATACAAATTAGTGTGTTTAAATTTTTACTGCGCAGGGCTATTGCACATCTATTTCGCTAAACATTAGAGCACTTTTCAGACAACACGTAGCCGTTTTAGCAAATAGCTGATAGCTGAAATCATTCGACTCCCACGAAACTTCTAAAATGCGTTTGAAAATATAGGAAGAGGTATCAAAAGACGATTTTTAGCTTCGATTTTAATAATCCGAAAGTGAAACTTAAAGGATTCTATAAGCAATTCCGTCGGAACTGCTGAATTCCGATTAATTTACATCAACGTTATCGAAACTCACTGCCAAATTTCGATGAAATCCATTGAATTCTTCAACAATCTATTACATTAAGGGGATTCATCAACTCTTATAAGTTTACGAAATACGTAAGTTCATACATTTATCAGCTCAGTTAGATGAACGCCCTAGATAAATGTATGTGTACTTGATGTCAAACAAAAACTTTTTATTTCGAAATTCTCATTAAAAAAGTAATTTTCCACCCATTTTCAGCATATTCTTCTCTTTTTGTCCAGTGTGCATTGAATGCATTAAAAAAATTACAAGTCGAACGTCGTCATTGCATTGTATAAATTTACGCACTCTTTTACACACCAAAATCGACGCGGAAGTTTATCAAATTTGTGTAAACTGCGTTCCATACAAATTTTGACAGTTCATTTACACACTTGATAAATTTATACGTTTACACGCTTTATAAGGTGTTTATTAGCTTTGATGAGTCCCCCTATTTTCTCCCCCGGTAGCTCCGCCGTAAAGCCTTCAGCAGAATCAGTCCGTCAATACGTTGTATGCGTAACAACAGCAACGACGGATACGATAAAATAGAATTTGCTCTAAAATTGACGAACGTCACGTAAAGGATGATTTACACGGGTCGATTTTTCTATTCGATTTTTGTCGTTAAAGAAGTGCTTCCGGATTCGTGATCCTGAGGCCCCTCCAATAATTTTAGCTAATTTATTAGCAGTTAACGGCTAAAGTAGAAAATTACCAAATTTAAAGGAGCTATATTCTCACTTATATTCACCACAATAAATCATCTTCTCTAAAAATATTTATTTTTGATAAGCTTTATAAAAAATTCAAATTTTCGATCAATGTTCGATACTCACATACGCTTTCTGCAACAGCACTGACACATTCAACTACTAATTGCTGTGGCAACGCCGTGACACATCAAAACAGCTGACATTTGTTATCAGTTGCAGTTCTTCCAATAAGATACGTGGAAAGTTTATATTTGATAGCGCGATTCATGATAGCAAGAATTTTCAGTAACATAGCATTTAATAAAATTGTATTTAACATTAAAAACATTCCACACGCCAGAATGAGCACAGCAAATTTAAAAAGAGATGAACTGTTGCTGCTTTTCGACGTAGACGGCACATTGACCTACCCACGTACCACCGTCCAGCCGGAATTTGAAGAATTTCTTTACAAACAGGTGAAACCGCGAGCCACCATTGCAACAGTGGGTGGATCGGATTTGGAGAAAATGTTCGAGCAGCTAAATGGCAAGAAAATATTGGAACAATTTGATTTTCTATTTCCCGAAAATGGTTTGGTGCAAATAGATCATGGCAAAGAAGCCGGCAAGCAAAATATCGTCCAACACTTGGGTGAACCAACATTGAAGCGTTTTATCAACTTCGTTTTACGCTATATGGCCGATTTGGATTTGCCAATTAAACGTGGCACCTTTATAGAATTTCGCAATGGTATGATGAACATCTGTCCAATGGGTAGGCAATGTACGCGTGAGGAGCGTAATGCGTTTGTCGAATATGAGAAAAAGCATAAAGTGCGAGAAGAGATGATTGAGGTGCTGCAAAAAGAATTTGCCGATGTGGATTTACAATATAGCATTGGTGGCCAGATAAGTTTTGATGTTTTCCCAAAGGGTTGGGATAAAACTTATGCACTGCGTTATATTGAGGCGCATTACAAATTTAAGGAGATACATTTCTTTGGCGATAAGACTGAACCGGGTGGTAATGATTATGAGATATTTATTGATTCACGCGTAAAAGCGCATAAAGTGGGGACACCTGAAGACACGCGACGCATCCTGACGGAGTTGTTACAAATATGCGAGTGCTGAAAAATATGACCTACTGTATGTATTGTATATATGTATTTACATGTTGGGGAAAGGATAAATAATGATTTAAATTGCTGCTTAGACTTGCATTTATATTTGTTAAGACTAAATATATAAAAAATAGCTTGCATTTGATACCCATATTGGCATGTCTTCTTCAATATTAAACAAAAAGTAAGATATTTGGCAACTTTGTAAGCCGCCTGAACTGGCAACACCTAAGGAGAGTGTTAAAATCAGCATACCATCTTTATGCAAAATTTCATGTGAAATACTTTAGCCGTTCCCGAGATATTGGTCGGAGGAATATGCAAAATACAGTAAGGTGCCAACTCTAGGTGGCAACCCAACTTGAAACTATCATAATTGTATATACAAAAAAACCTATGTATTTCCAAATGGCTGTGGCTACATCTGCTGGAAGCTGGACACAGTAAAATTTTTCATTTTTGTCACAATTTTCTTTATTTCCTTTTTAAATTTCACTCGCCATAAACACATTGCCTAGCCAACTATGAAGTTAATTTCAACAATGTTGTCCTCAATCAGTTTCCATGCCTCCGTCATCATCATCATCATCGTCCGAGTCATCATCATCACTTTCGCTATTACTCTCTGCACTATCATTTTCATCCGAGTCACTGCTGTCACTATCAATCCATTCATGCGCATCCATATTGTTGGGTATAATCGCCTTCCACTCATCTAACTTATGCAAATCGATCGCATAGAAATCGTTAAAAGTAAATTGTTTGCTATCCTCTTCAAATATACCGCCGTAAACGTACAAGGTACCCTTGCAAACACACAGCCCCGAGTTCATGCGCGGTGAAGGCACATTTTTTGGTCGACGATTGGGAAACAAACTAGGCACTTTGGGTAAAGATGTGCTGCTCCCGGCGCTAGCGGGTGCACCAACGGTTACAGTGAATATGCCATCTGTGTGTGTAGTTGCGGTGGAGCAGCTTGTATCCATTTCAACATCTTGCACCGCAGTTCCGTCAGATTTCTTCTTCTCCACTTTCTTTTCTTTTTTTGCTATCTCTAATAAACGCCATGTTAATGCGGTCAAGTCCAATGCTAACAGATCTTCACCGAATTGGCCTTTAATATCTTCTTCATCCTCGTCAATGTCCATAACACCGCCAAAGCAATAAGCTTTACCATTGGGCGCCATTGTACAGCTTACACTGCTGCGCGGTAGCGGTTTATAGCCGCCTGGTTTGACTGTTACCCATTTGAATTTTTCGCTAGGATTCGTTTCTACAAAATATAAGAAGAAAAATCTGTTATATAAATATATCTCGTCGCCCATATTTTATTTTGCACTTACTATCCGGCACCAGACTAAACATATCTGTATGCACCACACCACGATCGGCATCCTTTTTAATTGCTGCTCTCGAGTACCCGCCCCAAACGAGTACTTTCCCATCAGGACAAGCAGCCATACAACAACCGGAACGTGGCACCGGCACCAAAGCGCCACTCACATCAATTTTCAACCAAGCATATGACTCTAGCGAAAATATGTGCACATCATTAAAGTAGCGATAAGTTTGATTGTTATCATGGAAGCCGCCGAAAACAAAGAGTCGTTTCTTGTTCACCACCATTCTGTGACCACTACGTGCACTTGGGCCATTTGGCGAATTGATTTTCTCCCACGTACGCGTTTTCATACGCATCACCCAGAGGTCTTTATAGTGGTAGAACTGCATTTGAGATGGACTAGCATGCTCGCCACCGAAAAGCTGAAGAACAGTAAGATGGATTAACACAAGTTCAAGATTAAAGGATGGTTCAAACTCTGTACCCATAATTGCCCGCCATCCGTTGCTACTGCTACCATTTGATGTCCACTACGTGGTGCTGGTCCAGCTGGCACCTTCACTTGTCGCCATTCATTTTTTGCTATATTATAAATAAACAAATCATTGTAGACGCAAACACGTTGCCCGTTGTAGAATTCGCCACCAAATAGTATAAGTTCCTCTTTTTCAGGATGCGCCACAAGCGTGAAATTTGAACGCGGCGTTGGTGGTGCGCACACTTCGTCTGTGACAGTTTTACGTCGTGCTTCTTCTGCTTCCAACTTGGCCACCACTTCTGCTATGTCAGTCTAAAACCAAGTATAGTAAAAGAAATGTTTAATTCCATTATTTAATTTTTTGCTTTACTTACCTCGCCTAATTTTTCTAGCATTCGCTTTTGTTTGGCAGCCAACTTTTTGTCCGTTTTCATAGCAGTCTTTTCTGCACCTTTACCTTTTTTCTTATTTTTGTCTTTTTTCCCCATTGCAAAGTTTTTTTTTTAACTTTATTTATAAGTTTAAGGTAGTTTGATAAGAAATCAACTGCAATTTCGCAAAAAATAAACACCGAAACACCGGTTGCACGTGTAACTAGGTATGGAAGATTGTGGATTGTTGCTGTGCATCGATACTATTATCGATGTTTTTAATGACTTAAGGGACAGCTAGCCTTTCGGAGGCTAACGTAGCAGCCGTAACCACATTGTCATATATGGGTATCAAATGAAAAGTATTTTATATTTCTTCCTACTAGCCCAGGAAATCCCGAACCCGAAACTAAGAGCTACCGTGTAATTTTTTCGTCCCGAAAACCCGGGATATAAATAAATATAACTTCACAAACTACTGGCTGGAACACTTCAAAAATGTCGGGGGAGTGTCAAAAGACGCGTTTTGAGGACGATAATCCGCACGCGAAAAATTGAAGTTTTTGTTAAAAGTTGTTCACAAAAAAAATTTACCGGGTCCGTTCCCAAAATTGGTGTGTGATCTTGAAATGGGCGTCGTGCGTGTCTTTGACCATGATACATCACACGCATGTGTTCTATCTCTTGATAGAAATAAAAACACGCGTCTTCGCTTATTGATACCTCTTCCGGCCTTGTTGGGCGGTATATGAGATAATTACGAAATATCCCGGGACCACGGGATTATCATTTTAAAATCCCGAGATCCCAATATTATCAAAAAGCTTGCGGATCCGATGCCATCGATGGTTGATTTACGGATATGATTCCTCTCACCTCTCATTACCCATCTTCTTCTTCCTCACGGATGGAGGGATGACATGACCTAGAAGGTTCCACTGGTCATACCAAATCGCTACCACGACAGTCGGGCAGTACCGCAAGGGAGTACCGCAGCGTACCGGGGTCATATCCGGCCAAGGACTGTCAACTTCGGCATCACTCCCCAAAACCTTCGGGGAGTGTTTTGCTGTTAACAACAACAACAACAACATGCCTTAGATGGGGCACGACCAAAATTTGTTACCGGATCCGGGTCATTTTGCAAATATTTTCCGAAAAAATAAAAATGTTCTCCGGAGCCGGATTCAGATTCTTAACACCGAGGCTCGTTTTTTGACACTACACCCGTAATTTTTGTATGTATCATAGCATTCGATGGCTGTCGTAAAGTTTTGCCTAACAAAATGCAGACAAAGCGGTTGCATGTAATATTAAAATTTGTACATGGTACATTTACACCGCACCAAATTTGGAAAATTTTCCGAAAAATTGCAATTTAGCGCATTTTCCAAATTTGGAATTCCATCACATTTGACCTCATTTGCCGAACAATACAATCCACAGTTCCTCAAAATAGCAAACCTGCCTGTGTTCCACAGTTAGGATTGCCCAAGAAGAAGCTTAATGGGTATTTGACGTGTGAGAACTTTTGCACTATGCACAGCTATAAATAACAATTTCAACTAGTTTTTTTTTTTAAGAAATTGGGCTGATTCAATGAGGAAAAGACAGAAGCCTTCTACACTCTTCTTTTATTATTACTTTACAGGTGTTCAAATCAACACAGTAACGCATTTTCTTTCGGTGGCTTTTTGTCCTGCCCTGCAAAAATCGAGAGTACTCTATTTCCTATCCAAAGAGTACTCCAATTGGAGCACCAGAGTACTCCAAATGTAATCCTTTTTCATATAAAAATTGTGCTCCAATTAACATTGCGATGTCCTAGGACTGGACCACCTACTCCAACCTTCGCTTTGTTTCTGCTACTCCATGGAGTACCTACAGTCAGAGTACTTTGCAATGCACTCCAATGTTTTTACTCCTTGGAGTATATACTGCCAGAGCGATAGTGTCGTGATTTTCGTCGATAAGGCACGAGCAATGATCGGCTTTCAAAAAGCTGAAGGTGGTCCGATGATGTATACAAAGGATTACTATTGGAGTACTCCAATATCAAAAAATTGGAACACATAATCCAACGATTTTTGCAGGGTGGTAGAAGATTCTTGCAGGGAAAGTGACGCCAAATGTAAATTTGTCAGTGTAAACTGTGTCGAACTAGCTCATTTGAATTCGCCAAATTTGGTGCGGTGTAAATGTACTATTACCCTATTCAAACTACGACTTGCGTGAATACGGCCCAAAAACTGAAATCAGGCAACACTGTCGTTCTTTATCAAATCTTTGAAATATTTTCCTTCACACTGTCATTCGCTGTCATCATTTTCACTGCCGCCATTCTAAACAATTTGTTGGGTGTGTCGTTTTGTTAATTTCGATAGAATATAATTTGCGTGTAATAATATTTTAATATATTGTTTAAACAACGAAAGGAATGTATAGAATAGGTGGGCTGTGCATACTGCTGTACCTGCTGCAAGGAATAACTGTGGGTGAGTGAATAGAAACGGGAATGCAAGCTGCACTCAACAAAGAAGAAGCAGCAGCATATAAAATGACGCATACAATTGGAAATAACAATTAGGGCGTTGTTTTTTTTAATTTTAAAAAATAATTGTGGATTATTAATGATATTAGGACCATTATTAACGGGCTTTAGTGTACACAAGAAATGTTCTTAAGCCTAAAGAAGTTTGAGCTTGTTTTGTGCATACCAACAGGTGGCTGAGGTACCTCTCTGGCGCAGAAAATATCTGCACCTCCTTTATGTGCACTAAATAACCACCTTTCTCTCATTTACACAGATGCGCAACATCATTATGAAAAAGAGCAGCTTAAAAACATAATTTGGTGCGCCAAAAGTCCGGAGGAACATTTCAAATGCCAAAATCTAACAGTTGCCATTGAACGTGATCGTGCCTTATTCGACGATGCCTTCCTCAATCTCACCTGCCTCCTGGCATATAGCGCTGACGAATGTATTCACCATATAGATCGTGAGAAGGCGCATATAACAACACTTGATGCTGGCGATGTATTCACGGCGGGTCGTTACAACTCTTTGGTGCCCATAATGCAAGAACAATTTATAGGCAATTTAACAAACTATCATGCTGTGGCGGTGATAAAGAAAGACACTCTCAAAGATGTCTACAGTTTACGTGAATTGCGTAATAAACGTGCATGCTTTCCGTGGGTGGGTAGTATGGCTGGTTGGATTGTGCCCATATATACGGTAAGTTAATGTATAAATTAAAGTATAGCATTAACTCAATACTTTCTTTATTAGTTACAACATGAAGGTGGCATGGAAGTTGTGGACTGTAATAACCAAGTCAAAACAGCTGCCAATTATTTCAACAACTCCTGTGCTGTTTATTCCTTGATTAATAAATACAATCCAATTGGCGATAATTCGGATAAGTAAGTTAACAGCGCAATATATACCCAACCAACTAAGAACGGAGCGCTTCCAAAAAGGATCGAAAAGGGTCTCCCAAAATACTCCCTCTACGGAGTGCTCCAAATACGGACTGTAAAATGAGCCGAAAAAATTCTCAATAGGAGTATTTGAGAATAAGGAATTTTTCTACTCAATCTGAAACATAGACATTTATTTTTGGGAGTCCACACGGAGTTTTTCCAGATTATCTGAAGGATCAATTAAGAACTCTTAAAAATCCCATTTAAGGAATCCAAGAAGAGCAAATTTTTCATATATTTCAATAGGCACTTTTTCTCTGTCGGATACGCTCCGTTGGTAGCCTTTTCAAAGGCTCTTCATTTGGTTGGGCTCTCTTCTTAGGGAGTCCCAAAGTGTGCACTCCTTTGGTTGGCCGGGTATAATACAGTCTGGTTGCTTAGTACAATTATTTTCATTCTCTTCCAGGCTTTGTACTCTTTGCACAGGCAAAATTCCAGGTGGCAGATGTTCTGCTAAAGATCCCTACTATGGCTATGATGGCGCTTTTCGTTGCCTCTTAGAGGCGGGTGAAGTGGCTTTCTTGCGCGATTCAACAGTGATGGAAATGCTACAGACTCCTGAGTTTAGTAAGTATTAGTTGAAAAATTATTTAATTAAACGTAACACCTTGCAGGTTACCTGTACGATAAAAGTGGGGAACATGGTCTTGATTTTGCCATGAAAATGCTAAAGGCATTGCAGCCATATTCAATCTATAACCAACTTCGTCTTCCAGAGATACGTAAACGGCCGGGAGGGGTGCCTATTCTAAAGACTTGGAAGCCAGCAAATCTGGGATAATCATATTGTACTCCATATCTATTACCGCCTGTTGTGGGACCAACTCACTTCCCTATTTTCCCTAAATTGCCTACGACCTCACCAACAATAAGTGTTCCGTAAATCACAGATCGCAGAAAGAAAATTGGGGTAGCCTCTTTTTTTGTTGACTCTTACGACCCGAAGGAGCCCTACCCCGACGACTGCACGATTATAGCAACAGATTCATTAATGAGTTCCTGGCTTTAATCATCTTTTCCCTTTCAGAAAAAATATTAAACAGACATTTTAATTTTCTTTTTTCTTCCATTTTCAGAGGCCTTATCACCAGATCGCTTCGAATTACTTTGCCGTGATGGCCGACGTATGCCTGTAACCGAATATCGTCAATGCCACTGGGGCATTATACCTTCCGATGCTGTAGTTACATCATCTGCACGCAATTCATATGAACGTAAAAAGTTTCAACAATTTTTATGGCGTATAACTGAACTCTATTCGGATGCTTTACGTGAAGCTAATCAAACTATGCGTTTTAATTATGGAAATGGCAACAATAACTACAACTACAATAACAATGCCGGCGGCAGTGACCAATATGGCAACCCCTATAGTGTGAATGTGAATAATCCATATGGTTCCAATAATCCCTACGACACATCCAATCAATACAATCGTAACCCATATGATAGATTTGATGGCGACGGTAGCGGTAGTCAACGCAATGAACGTTTAGATTCAAGTTTTGGTATAGATCAAAATCGTCCAGATGGTGTAAACGAAAGTGTTTTATATGAAAAATTCCGTATATTTGAATCACAACGTTATGGCAGAGCTAATCTATTGTTTCAGGTGAGTAGCAGTATTATAAATGAAATCCACCAAACGATTGATGAAATATTTATTTTTCTCTTTTTCCTTAGGACTCAGCGCACTCTTTAGCTTTAATACCAGAAGACGATCAATCATTTAGTAAATATTTACAAAATACTATGGAATATATTTACGGCATACGTGAGTGTCCAGTACCGAGCATGACGCTATGTGTAACATCTGAGCAGGAGCTGGAGAAATGCATTAAAATGAGGGTTCGTGTTATTTTTTTTATATTACTAATTTTCTATTCCTTTTTATTGATTTTAATTCTATTTCATTTTTTTGTATTCTATTTTATTTCATTTTTCTAATTTCTTTATTTTTTATCCGTTTTATACTATTTACTTCCTTTTTATATTATTTAATTTTTTTTAATTTTATTTATTCTCACTTAACTAACTTTTTGTTACGTATTGCGTATTTTCTTATTACTCAACTTTTCACTTTTAAAAAATCGATTAAAATGAATTACATAGCTCTTTCGATTAATGCTCCCAACCTTTTTAGGTCGCCTTGAAAGCACAAATCCTCAAGCCCGAATTGATATGCAAAAAGATGCATTCCCATATAAATTGCATGCAATGGATAGAATCTGGTAAAGCTGATATTGCTGTTTTTGACGCTGGCGACGTTTACACTGGTGGTCTAAACTACGAGCTGATACCTTTCATGGCTGAAGTCTACAATTTGGGTGAACCCGAATATTATGTTGTCGCCGTGGCCAAGGAAGAAGATCCCGATACCGAACTCACTTATCTCAAAGGCAAATATACATGTCATACAGGTATTAATACAGCCGCAGGTTGGACATATCCAATGGCCTTCCTGATATCGAACGGTTGGATACGTCCGTATGGTTGTGATTCGGTGCGTGCTGCAGCCGAGTACTTCACAAAATCGTGTGTACCAGGCGCTATCAGTAATGAATATAATACAGGTGTACCCTATGATAGTATGTGTGATCTGTGTCATGGCTCAAGCTTTAGTTATTGTCGGCGAGATGCGTCCGAAGACTATTATGGGCACACGGGTGCATTCCGTTGCCTTGTAGAGGGTGGCGGACATGTTGCATTCATGAAACACACTACTGTTATGGAGAGTACGGGTGGCAAACGTAAAGAATGGTGGGCTAGAAACACATTGAATGATGATTTTGAATTGTTATGCACCGATGGTGAGCTAATTTTGTTTGTTAAATGTTTATGCGCATGAAATACAACTTTTTTTTTTTTTTGTTTTCTTGCAGGCACTCGCGCTGAATTGCACGATTACAAAAAATGCAATTTGGGTAAAGTAAAAGCGAATGCAATTGTTACACGTGGCGGCGAGAACTACAATGAGACACAAGTGAATTCGTACATTAATTTGTTAACCTACGCGCAACAATTGTATGGACGCAAAAATAATGATGATTTCAGTTTTAGTATGTTTTCCTCACCAATGGGACATTATGATTTAATATTCCAAGATGCAACACGGCAGCTGCGCGTCATACCACCACATCAACGACGTTATGATATCTATTTGGGCAGCAATTTTATGCGTGCACGGCGTATTACAGATTGTTATGCGGGCGCAAGTCAATTGGTGGTATCAGTCATGCTTTTGTTGGCTGGCAGCATACTGCTACGTCTATCAGCTTGATAGAAGGCATTTTCACATTCAAATCACAACTTAGTTTAAGCATAAAGTTAATACGTACAAATTGTAAACTGTGCGAATTTTTGTTTGCAGTGTAAGCACAAATGAATAGGAAAAAAAAAATTCGAATGACATTTTTATATCGCTT
Organism: Campiglossa producta; assembly: GCA_964058755.1. Lineage (NCBI taxonomy): Eukaryota > Metazoa > Arthropoda > Insecta > Diptera > Tephritidae > Campiglossa > Campiglossa producta. Next base: position 6,828,236 of record CAXKVI010000002.1, on the reverse strand, counting down.
TCCCGTTGAAACAATGATGCAAATGTTAATTTTCAAGTTTCAATATAATGTGCACAAAAGCTGTAGATATACTCAACTCTTTGGTGTATAAATATTTAAGTTGTGGTACAAATGTTTACCGCGTGAGAAGCTTGCGAAGTTGTTCAAATCGCCCAAAACATATTCGCATACAAATATTGAAACTTGTTTCTTTAAAACTTAATAATTTAGAATTGCGTGATTCTTCCAACGGGGAAGCGATATGTATACAAATGTATCTACCAAATAGGTACTACCTATAGATAACTGTAGATCTACTGTTGTGTGGTGAAATGCTGTATATTGGCTGACAGACTTAGGTATTTTGTTTGAACTTTCTGCTCTGATAAAAAATAAAGACGAAGGAATTCCAATTTCTAACTGAAAACTTAAAAGAAATTCTGAAAAATCCTTATTCAACTAAATTTGTATGCTAATTTATTCAACAATTTCCTTTAATAGCATGCCTTTGTCTTGTCAGCCTAAATACGCTAGCTCTCAACTTAGTCGTTGATATATAGTTAAGTCACATGAACACATTACATAAAACATGCAATCCCAATAGTTTTTAAGCGTAAATACTGTGTACTTTGACATGTAATTAAGTGCCTTTTATATATATGAACATTCCGTCCAAATTTTTAGAACTTGATATAGAATCTCGATTTGAATTAGTATAAAAGTTTTGCTTTCCATTAGTTTTTATTACGATATATGACGTCACAATAGTGTGAAAAAACGTTTATCAACCGTCCATTCCATTTTTATTAATAGAAAAATAAATTTTTATGTGAGCTATTTTTTACAAAAAATGTTTGATTTTTTAAATAAATTGATAATTATAAATAAAAATTGTTTGTGCTCATTTAGTATGAATTTTAAGTTTTCTTTATAACTATAGTTTTTCTTAGTGGTTGAATCTCAACTATGTACTTAAGTTAAATTTTTGTTCTATTATTTTTTTTATTAATTTATTTTTCGTTTTAATTTTTTCAACGTATTTTATAATTAATCTTTGGTTTTTATTTTATTTGCTTGTATTTAGTTTTAAATTTTATTTCTTATTTTTGCGTTGTTTTAAATAATTCCAAACACAAAATTTTCCTTACTAATTGATTTCGCAAAAAACTACATTTTTGAGTATGTAAAAAAATATGTGTTTATTTAAATTTCTGACAAATTTGTGCTTATGGATGGCTTTACATAGCAATATATAAATCTAAATAGATAGTATATATATAATTCCTATATAATTAGTTCATATTACACATACATATACACGGAACTTTATTACATTTACTTTTGAGCCACATAGTGCATTATTTACATATATCTAGTTAACTACATACATATGTATACAAACATACATACAAGTATAAACGTTTGTTGTTGTTGTAACGTTTGTTGTTGTTGCTATAAACGTTTCAACACTGCGACTGTGACGATTTTAAATTACCACTGCTCGCCGAAGTTCTCCCACTCATAGACCAACGCGAATCGAAACCACATGCCGAATCAGAATCGGAGTCCATTACGATATCGGATTGCACACGTCCGCCGATGGGTGTACGCATTTGATTCGGTGTTGTTGGCATGCTACTATAACCCGCTATAAAATTCGTGCTCGAGGAGTTCGTTGATGAAATGGAACCACGTGGCGAATCGGTGGCTATGGACGATGTAACCGAGGAGCGCGTTGTTGGTGTCGTTGCAGATTTTTGACGCTTCTTAACGATTGTGTCAATATTTTGAGGTGGTGGCATTATTGTTTTATCATCATCTTGTTGCTGTTGTGGTTGTTGTTGCTGTACATTGTCAGCCGAACCCCAGGATTTGTGTAATTTTTCAAATTGACGCGTTAAACTATTCATATTGACCGGAACGCTAGCGCGCGAGCCGATGTATTGTTTTGATGCTTTGCTTTTGTGATGTTGTGTCGTTTCAAATCCGTATTGTTTGTTCGTCTTCATCATCATCATCGTCGGATTCCGTAAAGTCGTACCACTTTGCGGATGATGACGATGATTTTGTGGATGGTGTCGGTGAGATCGCTGGTGATGTCGATTTGCTGTTGCCGCGTGAGATAGTGTATGACCATTGCCCACTCCCAAGAAGTTGCTGAACGCTTCGGTTGTCTTTTTCACTCGGACATTCAAAGAGCCAATCCGAAGGAATCCCGAATCTTTTTCGCCTGCAAGAGAGAGAGAAGGGAGAGATAACAAGAAATTGATAATAAATCGCAATTTTTTTTCGAATCTATCGAATTTTTCAATATCAGAATTCTTGGAAGTTATTTTCGAATTTTTCGAAATTATGTTCGAATTTTTCGAATTTTTCGAAATTAATTTTTTAACTTTTTTAAAGTTTTTTGAATTTTTATTCGATTATTTCTTACCTGTAGGTTTTTTCTTTGCTTTGATTTCTGCAAGTATTGTAGAGAGAAAACAGAAAAACAGAAAATTATTAAAATTTGTTTAAAAAATATTTTTTTTTAAGTAGGAAAAGCGTTGTTGTGTATTTAAAAAAGTAGCGAAAAAATTGGTACCTACATAAATAAGACGCAGTGCTCCGCAAGAGTTTAAAAAGTGCATTTAGTTAAAATCAAAGGGAAAAGTACTAAAAAAACGTGCGAAAAATTTGAAAACAAAAACCCAAAACAAGTACTTACCGTTAAAATTTGAAAGTGAAAATTGATTAGAATTTTTCCAAAGGCATGAAGCAGACCAAATAACAGTAAGTTTACAACAACTACAGCTGAAATTAAAGTAAGGCGCTAACTAAAACTAAATAAAATTTGAGTGAAAATAAATAAAAATTTTGAAAATAAATAAAAATTTTGAAAAAAAAAAAAAATTTATTAAAATACTCAGGTTGTTTCGCCAAAGAGTTTTGTACACCAATTTTAAATTTTTTATTGCTTTTAAATAAATTAAAAATAAAAATAATTGAATAAACTAAATAAAAAAAATAAAATTTAAAAAAAATTCTAAAAAAGCTGCCAGTTCAAATTTTTGTAAAAATAAATTTTATTAGAAAAAATATGGCACAACTGTGCAACACATTAAAAAAAGGTAAAAAAAAACCATTTTTTTTTCAAATAAATATTTTAAGTAACATAACGCAACATAGCATAACATAACATAGCCTGGTTATTAGTCGGCAAATGCTTCTAAAGTTTGCTCGAATAAATCTAGAACTTTTTTACGTCGACCATGCTTGGGTGCAGTGCGTTGAACTTGCCTCCAGGTGCCAGCACCAGATGTCGTCGCAGCGAGTCCACCGGCATCGATCACTTGTTGGCGCATTGCTTGAATTTCTAGGTTGGATTTTTAGGTTTTTTTTTTGTGACGAATGGTGAGCGTGCGTACAGAAACACAACAATAATGACACACAAAAAAAAAAGAAATATTGTGAAATTAGGAAGAGCTTTGATTTTTTTTTAACATGTAACTTTTTTTTTGGTGAATGGATGCTTTTTCTTGGATTAGATGAATTCTGCGTTTTTGAGCAAAAATGAGGACGAGCATGATGATTTAAGTTTTTTTGTATATATGTGCCCAGAGTCGGATTTAGAACAAATTTACAAAGGTTTTAAAATTTTTACCAAAATTTTCGAAAATTTAAAAAGTTTTGGGATGCCGAAAATTTTAAATCCGACCTTGTGAATGCATACGTTGTGCCCACGGTCGGACTTAACACAAATTTGAAAAGGTTTTTAAATTTTTTCAGAAATTTTCCAAAATAAAAAAAATTTTAGGATCCCGAGAATTTTAAGACATTGTAAAAATTGTTAATGCATACGTTGTGGCCAGGGTCAGATTTTTTTCCAAAAATTTCCAAATTAAAAAAATTTTAGGATACCGAAAATTATAAATCCAACCTTGTAAATGCATACGTTGTGCCCAGGGTCGGATTTAACATAAATTTAAAAAGGTTTTCAAATTTTTAACAAATTTTTCGAAAATTTAAAAAGTTTTGGGCTCCCGAAAATTTTAAATCCGACCTTGTAAATGCATACGTTGTGCCCAGGGTCGGATTTAACACAAATTTGAAAAGGTTTATAAACTTTTTTAAAAAATTTCCAAAATAAAAAAAATTTTTAGGATACCGAAAATTATAAATCCGACCTTGTAAATACATACGTTGTGCCTAGGGTCGGATTTAACACAAATTTAAAATATGTTTTTAAATTTTTTAAAAAATTTTCAAAAAAAAAAGTTTTAGGATCCCGAAAATTGTTGAATCCGACCTTGTAAATGCATACACTGTGCCCAGGGTTGGATTTAACACAAATTTAAAATGAGGTTTTTAAATTTTTTCAAAATTTTCCAAAATAAAAAAAAAAATTTAGGATCCCGAAAATTTTAAATCCGACCTTGAAAATGCATGCAACACAAATTTAAAAAGGTTTTAAATCCGACCTTGTGCAAATGCCAACGTTGTGGTTTGATGCGTGTTCGAAAAAGTTTTTGAAGTTTTCCAAGCCGTTAAGTAATGCTTTGTTTTTGTGATTTGGGAGTACATAAACAAGAGAATTAGTTTATTACTTGCGGCATTTAACAGACACCATGCGATTGCGATTTGTGCGTGAATTTTGTAAATTTCGTTGATCAAAGTTTTGTCCACTTTTTTTTATTGAGCGCATAAGAGAGTGAAGAGTTAAATATGGATGTTTCTTTATTAGATTTGCAATAAAACATATATTTTAATGAGTTAATTCAATGCAATTAAAAATATTTTTTTAATATTTTTTTTTAATTTTTAAATTTTTTTTTTTTCATTTAAACATTTTTTTTTAAATTTTTCTTTTTTTTTTCAAAAAACATTTTTGTTTGAATGAATTAATGATTTCGCTGGAAAAGAAATAAACTAAAATTAACATAAGAAAGAAGGCTGCTGTCGGTTTTGAACACAGAAATTCAGGCAAAAACATTAACATAAAATTTTCCAAAAAAAAAAAAAAAAATTGCAAATAAATTAAGTGATAAAATGTCTGCAATCATAGAACACTATGCTAATCCATATGGAGTGTCAAATCTCATCCTAGCAAACATACTTCGATCGGCTAGCTATTGCTAGGAAGTTCAACACTATACGATACTACATGTCGATACCCAATAGTAAACTTGCGCACCAGTCTATAACAAATACAGTCTAAGATCGACACACTTCGTTTCTCTCTTCGTTTCTATACCGAAATTTTATGGCCACAGCTCAATATTGAATACAAAAGCTTGCAATTTTGCAAATATCGTGATGGCAATTTTGCAAATATCGCGACCCGGGCGCCTCCTACCGGTATTTTTCTCACGATTTTAAATTTGTATTAACACAATCTTAGGGCCACCAAGCGGTATCGGGTGTTTCCCACATTGCACTGTCATCGGGACCTTAACTAGAGTTGGGCATTTTAGTTCATTGAAGTGATCAGAGATTTCGAACTTGGTGACCAAAATGAACTAGTTGAGATGGTTTGTTTGTAGTTCATTTAGTTCAATTATTTGTATTTGTTTACCTGCCAAAACACGGCCAAATATGTTGTTAGATACCTCCGCTAGAACCTCCCTGAAAAAAATCCTGAATCCGCCCTTGTAGCATCGGTATCAATACTCCAGAGGCGCGTCTTTTAATATCTCCCCCTAAACTCTTCAACGTGTTTTCCTGCTAACCAGCAGAGGATAAAATCTTGGGAAATTACCAAAAAAGAGGATAAAAATGTGGGCAATTATGTTCATCGAGGTTCTCTTTCTACCCATGTTGGAGTTGCTAATTTGTGTCGAAAATTATCGAATAGTATCGAATTATGCGTTGTCATTTCAATGCGTATTCTTAACCACAGTAATTTTTGGTATTGCAGAGCCGGGACTTTGCACGGTTAAAAATTTTAGCCTAAATTTTAAACTGTTTTTGACTACATATATGAGCAAACCAAATTTGGTTTCAAAATAAATCTAGACCAGTTTTCGAGAAAATTTGGCTAAATGAATGGGGCTTCAATTTTAAACCAGAAATGTTTTAACGATTTTTTAAAGAAAAAATAATTTTTTTGTCGGTTGGCTGGGAATCATTGCAGGGAATCATCGCATACAATTTTGTGGGAAATATTCAATCCTAAATTAGCTTTCAAAACTAAAAGAAAAATTGTGGACCGCAAAGTTTCAATTTTAAACCGAAAAGTTTTAAAAATAAAATAAAATAAAAAAATGTGGCATTTGGCAGAACTCGAACGGAAGCGCTCAGGAGTCACAGCGGACTGCTCTACCGCTGAGCTATGCCGCACATGAAGTTTTTGTGGGCAAAATGCACTGACTTTCAAAAAAACCTAAGAAAAATTTTACACTGCATTTTCTTTTAGATCTTCAATCGAAACAAAAAAAATGAAAATCTTTGTAGATATTTAGAAGGTTTAAAATATTCCAAAAAAAATGTTTAAACTTTAGACGGGTTTAAAATTTAGGGTAATTTTTTTAACCGTGTACTTTGGTTTCTCGGTATTTTCTCATTCTCAAAAAATCCTATATATTTGACAAACATTTTACATAGTTCAAGTAGTTCATTTGAAATTTGGAACTAGTTCCCGCGATCACTACCAAGATCTAGTTCAATGAACTAAGTAGTTCATAAACTACCCAAGTCTAACCTGAACTATGCTGAAAATTTCAAGACCCTCATTCAACAGGAAGTTGGTTTAATATCTTAAGCCACAGCTTGATCAAAGGAAATTAAACAAAAACCTCATTCAAGAAAATGACGGAACTCACTTATAGAATTACTTCCCAGAGATATGTATGCTAGGATCTAATAGGTACAAAAAACTTTTTAAAAAAAATTAAAAACTGATTAAAAAATAATAAAATTTACAAAATTTTGTAAAGTAATAGTGAAGTGCATATCGATAGTTTATTAAAAGGAAGGTAAGGATTAAGGCCCGTTTTCTCATCTGAACTTTAATTTCAAAGTTAACTATAAACCAAAATTTGGGTATGGAAAAATATATTTATAGAGCAGATAAATTTTAAAGCTTACTTGAGAAAACGGCCCTAAGTGCATTATATCCATTATTATTGTATTATTGTACAAATGTAAGATTTAGTAACATTTTTAGTTAAAATTAAAAAAATAAAATTTAATTAAAAATTAATAACATGCGAAAAGCAAAAGAAATATTTATGTATGTAAGTACATGTGTTTGAATAGAAATAGTAAAGATACATATAAAGTTAAATACAATTTTCAAAATAAATATTGATGCTTTGTTGCTATAGCTAGTATCTACAGTGGTGGCAAAAATAGTACACGCACAAGTTGAAATGGTGTTATAAAGAAAATTCGAACATAACTTGAGTCGACTTTATAAACTTTCAAGACTAATGTATCAATTACAAAATAGTTTAAATTTTTCAAAATTTTCAAATTTGGACATACATATGTACATATGACCATGATAATCCGATTTTGAATGCTAAATTTTGTGATTTATGTAGTGTTCATGCTGAGTTTTAAAATCAGCATTTTTTTATTGTCGTACATTTCGAAAATGCGTTCATGCTGCCGCATTTTGAAAATGCGCATTTAGCTAATTTTCGAATGCTTAAGGTGCGTTCCTACATCGCCAGTGGAAGTATGCTTGAAAAATACTTTCTAAACAAACTTGGAAACTCTTCACCTCGAAAATTGCAACTTTTAACAGGTAAAGTTATTGCATAAGTACATTGACTTGCTTAGAGAGAAGATATCCTTATATAAATAGGGGTTCGCCCAAAAGTATGCAACATTTTTTTTTAACTTTTTCTTCATACAAGGAAATATTTATTCGTACTGTATCTTCGAAGATGCTAAAGCTAATGCAGAAATAAAGTAGCATTTAGTTTTCAAAATTGTATTGAAAAAATGCTGCTTTTTGGGCTAAATGCTAAAATGCAAAATGCAGGCTCAGCATGAACAGCACATTAGGTTCCTTATTAATAAAATACTAAGTTTTTATCATTGTTCGAATTTTTCGATATCGAAAATGCTAAACCATTTCAGTCACTTTTAAACCTAAGACTTTATCGCCTAACTCCCTTTTCGAAAAATTCGATATCGAAAATATTATACGATTTTAGTCACTTTGAAGACCATACCACATTTATTCCCATTTCAAAATTATCGATATCACTCAGGGTTGGGCCATTTTGAGTAAAAAATTATTCAAATAAAAAATAAAAAATTATTCATTATTTTAAAAATTTTGAGTGATGAGTGACCGGTTATTTTTATTCATAAAAATCAAAATGATAAATAATAAGTTATTTTTATTTCAAGCGATTCTTGAATAAAATGACTTGTTATTCATCACTCAAGAAATGTTGAGTGATGATAGCGCGTTATTTTTATTTATGGAATTCTTGAATAACGATAAAACTTCATTTTTAATCAGTTATTTACAAATGAAAAATTTGTCCATCGAGACCCCCGCAAAATATACCCATATGCGCAATACATTTGGCGTAACCTCGGGACCATTTTCTGGATCGTTTCGGGACTGTTTCGGGATCATTTCGGTGTCATATCATACGATTCCATATGACATGATGTCATATCATATGATGCCATATCACATGATGTCATATCATATGATGTTATATCACATGATGTTACATCACATGATGTCATATCATATGAGGTTACATCATATGATGCCATATCATCACTCAAAATTTTTAAAATAATGAATAATTTTTTATTTTTATTTTTTTCGTCACTCGTTATATAACATGATGTCATATCAAATAATGTTATATCACATGATGTCATATCATATGATGTTATATCACATGATGTCATATCATATGATGTTATATCACATGATGCCATATCATATGATGTTATATCACATGATGTCATATCACATGATGTCATATCATATGATGTTACATCATATGATGCCATATCATCACTCATCACTCAAAATTTGTAAAATAATTAATAATTTTTTATTTTTATTTTTTTCGTCACTTAAAAATAAAATTTTGCCCATCCCTGATATCACTTTGAAGACCGTTAAACAAGATTTAGTACAACTTTTTCATTTAATCTTTTTTAGTTAATACCAAAATTGCTTATTCCACGAACTTGCATGCCAATCTATTGTAGCAAATTCCATTTTTGGGGTTTGCGTACATTTTTTTCGCCACCACTGTATACGTGTATGATTAGAATAGCTACGTATGTATATTATTCACAGTTGTGTGTAATTATAGAAAATATGTATACAATTAAAGTGATTAAATTACAAATAATTGAAATAAAAGAATACAAGTTAGGATTGTGCGAATAGTCGATTAATCGGAGTTTTTAATCGGAATAAGTTCGATTATTTAATAAATCAAGAATCATCAAAACTTTTCAATTCCTCAAAAGTATTCAATCTAAATTGTAATTACTTGGGGTCTGATTAATAAGAATCTGATTATTTAACCGTTTGGATAAATCTGATGAAAGATTAATTAAAAATTTGTTTAAGCGATTAATCGCACATTCCTAGAAAAATTATAATAAAATATCGGTTTAACATTGATAAACTGAAAAAAAAAAAAAATAAATCGAAATAAAAATGTCAAAATTAGGAATGTGGGATTAATTAATTAATCGAATAAGTAAATTAATCTAAATTTGATTGTTAAATTAATAAAAAAAAAATATAAAAATTATTTAAAAAAAAATTTGATATTAAATTCATTATGGAATAACTACTACCGATTCATCAAAACTATTTATTTATCGAATAATCAAAAACTGATTACTTATAATCGAAATAATTTAATTTAAAAAAAAAAAAACGCAGTAATCACAAACTGTTTAAATCGGAAAATTTCAAATTAATCAGAAATATTATCGATTAATAATTTGATTAATCGATTAATCACACACATGCCTAGTAAATATAAAAATATCGTTTAAAAATTTAAAAACTTAAAAAACTATAATAAGCAACTAAAAATCTAAATATTTTCGACTATTTTTCGATCTAGTAAGCGTTTAAAAAGTGAGTAAAATTTACTCGATAATTGGTTGATTAGTCACAGGAGACTCGTCATTTGAACGATTACCAGCGACGGCAGCACGCAGCGTTTTACGCAAAAAGCTTTCTTTGCGACGTGGCTTATTACTCTTGGCGGCTTTGGTATCTTTGTAAACATTCTCTGAGGACTTGGGTTTAACACCGCCCGTGGGAGTAAGGCCAACTTCGTTCACGCCCAGACTTTTTACACTTTCATAGCTCTTTGCACTACCATCACTAACGATCGAATCAGCATCTTGACTTGAGCTACGCGGTGGTGTTGAGGGCGATAGACTGCCATTGCTTTTATTCAACGAGGATGGTGTCGCTGGCGAGAGCGGTGATAGAGTATTGTTTGCTTCCATCGATCGTTGCTCGGGCGAGAACATCGATGACAATATGGGCTTTTTGGGACGACGTCGCGGCCCGGTTGAAGTCATCAGAGATTGTGCACGCGATACGGTAGCCTTGATATTACTGGCCGGCGATATTGTCGCATATGATTTTTTTGTTGCATGCTTTTTGCTGCGCACTACAGTGCCGACGCCGCTAGCACCCTTCAATAACGAGAGCGCCCAATTATTATTGTTAGGCTCATTATCATGCGTATAATACGATTTATCACGTTGATTGTACTCACTGCTGAACGTGGACGCTGAAACGCTCGTATGTTGTTTGCTATAATCCAACGGTTTATTGCCACTCCAGTCCGGTAGATCACGATTGGCTTCTGTGGGGGTGAATATAGAAAGAAGTGATAAGGAAAAAATTGAGAGTGGTTCCATCTCCTTATCTACATATAATAATCATATACGACTACCTCGACATGAGCTCTGGGTTTTGAAAGTACCGCCAAAATAAACAGAAGACTGCACGATAAATTTGTTAAACAAAAAATTACATACTGGATTTATGGGACCAACAAAAAAAAAATTTCATATCTAATCAAAACATCATTAAAGAATCGCCGAAAATCACAGTCAATTACTTTACAAATATTTAAGCCATAATTGGGTAATTAAAATGATTGTTATTATCTTAAACTTTGTATATAGGGTTTAATTAGGGTGAACTGGGACACATGCGCCATCGAAAAATTAAAAAAAAAAAAAAAATCGTCAAATCGTCGAAATCAAACCCTTTCCACTCCTTTTGTGGCGAGTTTTACCTTATTCCGCTGAAAAAAAAAAAATTTTTCTCTTGAAAAAAATATAAAAAAAAAAATAAAGAAATTTTGAAATTTTTTTTTTTTTGGTCAAAATTCCAAATTTAATTATTTAAGAAAAAAAAAAAACAATCTCTTTAAGGGTATAATAAAAGAAAATTGTGTCCAAATTTAATGACCCACTTTAAATTTCACGATTTTGAAGAACTGGAAATTTTGGAAATTACAAACAAATTTTTTTTTCCTTAAATACAGTAGTTTCCAAAATATTAAAAAAAGAACTGAAAAACTGAAACTTTCAAATTTTTTAATTTAACTTTTTTTTTTGCCAAAAATTAAATTTTTTTTTTTCAAAAAACACTTTCTGAAAATGGAAAATATTTCTAAATATGTCAGAGGCACAATACAAAAAATTGAATCCAAAATTTTATGGAGAACGTTCAGTTTTACGATTTTGAAAAATAAAAAAAATTGAAAAGGTTTTTTTTTTTATATCTCCAGTACCACTTTGGAAGCAGACGAGTTTTTTTACAGTAGATTCCCAAATATAAACAAAAACTTAAATACCAGAAAAAACGTAAGAAAGTAGAGTTTTTTATTAATTTCGAAACATTTTTTGTTTTTAAAATTTTCGCTTTAATGAAAAAAGGAAACTCCTCAACAAAATGCATTCTTTTGACGATTTGACATGGAATGCCCTATCTATCAAGTATAGTTATCGGCCTAGTATAACTTCACCATATGAAAAAATTTGATTTAAATCTTATAGCCACCACTATATATATAAATATTTTACTGTTAAAGTTAACCTTAACTTCAAGTTAGACATCTAAAAATATATCACTAACAATAGCATACAATTTGGTGCAGTAGTTTTCGAGTGATGAACGAACAAACAATTAGACAGACAAACAAAAATTTCAAAAATCCCACAAAAAAGGTGAAAGAACTCCAAAAAAGTCCAATTTCATTTCATTTTCATTTCATTTATTTGGAAAAATATTAGTACAATAAGATCTATGATCTTTTATAGTACAACAAAATTTAAGTGAAAACAGTGGAACAAGTAAAGAAAAAAAAAAAAATAATAAAAAGTAAAAATTTTATATAAAAAAATGGTCCAAACGACATGGCGATGTCATAGGAGACGACCACCTAATCCACTGTGCAGTACTCCATATCATTGATTCTGGGTACTCTATGCAACACCTACAGGAGAGTACTTAAAAAAACCCCAAAAAGATTACTGCATGGAGTACTCAGAAGCAAAGCGAGAGCAGAGGTATGTGTTCCTTAGATGACCAGCTACTCCCTCTCTCGCTTCATTCTTTTTCCTAGAGAAAAAACTGGAGAAATTTTTTCGTGGAAATAACAAAATTCGAGGAGAACAAAATGAGGGGGGAGGGGGGGGGGGGGGGGATTTTAAAATTGTGCTGTATGTTGTTCCTAGTCCATCTATATCACTGCTTGCTCTGAATGAAAGTCGAAGATTCGGAAAGAAATTATGGCCAAAGCCAAATGTTATCGAACCAATCGACTGTTGAATGGAAAATCGCTCTATTTAAAAATATTACTCCGAGTTTTTTTTTAGAAAAACTCCATTTCAAATTTTTTTTTTAATAACGGTCGATTTCAGCTGCAGTTTTATTGAACTTTCGTCGGCATAAGTAGAGCGTTTTCGAAAGTATAGGAACGGTTATCGAACCAATCGACTCAAAATAATTCTCAGATTTTTTTTTTTTCAAAAACACGCTATTCCAAAATTATCTGAAATTTTACTGAATTTTCATCGATATAAGTGCGTTTTCGAATTTCATTCTGAGTTTAAGAAGCAAATTTTGGAAAAAAACGCTTCATTTCTTCAAAAAAAAATGGGTAGGACGTTTTTCAAAAAGGGTTATCTGCCCTCAGTCGTCGAACTACAAATTTGTATAAATGGCCTTTTTAAGAAATTTTTCTCATAATTAAATATTTTGAAACCAGATAGGGCAACATCGGAAATCTAAGGCAGTATTACCAACCTTGACAAAAACTATGCTAGGTTGGAACTGTTTTTTTGCCCACCACTGTATGCTGTTTTGTTTGCCAGAGAAGCGACAAGTAGTTCGATAAAAAAAGAACAAATATAAAAGCTAATAAAAATTATTAAAGAAAAATGCCGCCGGAAGTAAAACGATTTGTTTCTCGACATCAGTTGAGTTGTTTATACTTATCGATGTCCATTGGCCAACGACAAATAAGATTGGTAACTGATTTTTTTGATAGTAAATATGGAGATAAGATTGTTTGTGAACTGATAACCTTAAAGTTTGAGTGAGACACAAAAAAAAATATTTTTCACTTAAAATTTCAAGTGATAATGAATCACCCTAATGTTCATACAATCATTCAATTAAAAATAGGTAAAACTTACTGTAAACGTTACATAGCAGCTCAAAAACATCAGCTCGTCCAAATTGCATTGAAATGTGTAGAGGAGTGTAACCCTGAAATGGAGAAAAAAGAAAAGAAATAATTAAAGAACCACAAACAGGAAAATTTTGTTTCAAAGGGTTAGACATAAAGGGTGGGCCTTTTGATGTTTTTTTTGGTATTCAGTAAGCTGCCTCACATCTCTAGTCACAAAAAAGTCACTCATTTGTGAAGGCTTGACACATACTGCACTTAAAATGTATGCAACTTGTGTATTCACCACTTTGGTGAATTTCTTGTGACTTCCGCTTACAGAATACCGGAATCATCGGAAGTCACAAAATTTGTATATAATAAAATATCTCCAATTTAGTGACTCGATATGGGAGAAATACAGAATAAAGCTATACAAGTACGAAGAAAAATGTTATTTCTGGAAATTTATATTATTGGGACAAAAATTGTCCGACAACCCGATTTTTTTTCTCGTCAACAGTAAAAGCTATTTTTGGCGAGATATTTTTTAAAAAGATTTAAAAGTCTTTTGGTGTCATATAAAGAGGATTGAAAAGACTTTCAGCTTAAAACAGATAAACCAAAGTTGCCACCTGTTTTTAGTTTTTTCTTATTTAAGAAATTTTTTGTTGTGAGAGAATAAAAGTCCTCTAACAATGACTAACCAAAGCTTATTTAATATTAAATAAATTTGGAATCGAATGACAGAGGCTTGAAATATTTCAAATGAAATAAAGGTATGAGATGAAAGTGTTGCCACCTATATTTTTCATACTGGGTGATTCCATGCCAAATCGTCAAATCTTTGGAATTGACAATTTCCTACTTGAATGAAATTCGGCGGCGAGTTTACGTTTATCATAAAACAAAGTTTTGTCGAAGTAAGAAATATAAAAATATATTTAAAAAAATTAAGGCAAATAAAAAATTTCACTTTTTTACTATTTTCCTATTTTTTGAAGTTTATTTTTCCAAAACAACTGTCATTGAAAAAATTGTGACACTTTCAAAGGGCGTAATTATGGGTATAAAAGAAAATAATTTTGAAAAAAAATGTTGAAAATTTTCAATTTTGAAAAATTTTAAAACAATTTCACCTTTTCAAAATCGTAAAAATTAAAGTTCGCAATTAAATTTTGGATTCAAATAATTTTATATTATACTCACGATACCAAAAAAATGAGACATAAACTGTGTTAGTTGTCAGTGGCATTATTTGTCAATTTATCTAATAGATTTGTTTTAAACATTTTGGAAAATTTATAAATTTTTTTGGTATTTTTTTTTACCAAATCATCTATAAAAATTTTGTTCTTTGGTTGTGAATTTTTGAATTTTCGTATCACACATTTTTCTCAATTTAAAGTCCAAATCACTAAAGTTTTTGAAAAAACAAAAACCACTTCCGAACTAGTTCATTCGCTAAAGTGAACTCGAATTTAAGTTTTTACTTGAGTGTTTTTTCAACCAAAGAACTAGCGAACTAAACTTTTTAACTGAACTAGTTCATTCAGCAAAGTAAACTCGAATTTAAATTTTTACCAGGCTTGAGTGTTTTTTCACCAAAGAACTAGTGAACTAAAACTTTTTAGCTTAACTAGTTCATACAGTAAAGTAAACTCGAATTTAAATTTTTTAGGCTTGAGAAGAACTAGTGAACTCAACTTTTTAACTGAACTAGTTCATTCAGTAAAGTAAACTCGAATTTAAATTTTTACCAGGCTTGAGTGTTTTTTCAACCAAAGAACTAGTGAACTAAACTTTTTAACTGAACTAGTTCATTCAGTAAAGTGAACTAAATTTTTCTGTGCCAACTTTCAGATGAGAATTTGTGTAACTTATTTAGTTATTTACTTGTTGCAAGCTATTGAACTAGTTCAATTGGTTCGTTTGAACGAACATGAAGCGAACTAATCCTTTCACTGAACTAAAAAACCTAACTAAAATTTTTAAAACTTTTAAATTCTAAAGAGAAAATTCACAAAGATCAACCCTTTTCAAAAATACAATCACACATAAAGATGTGAACATGGAATTAATATTTTGACAAATTTCAAAGTGTTGTGGCTGCACGACCGCCAGTCAACCGAACTAAATTTTTGAAAACCATAACAAATTTATATAATTTGTGGGTATATTTGTAGGTTAGGTATAAACCTGATAGTGATAAGCATATTTAAGTGTATGCCATGCATTCGAAAAAGCCAATTGTCAATCAAGTTTGGCGCATTTTAAAATTTCAACGAAATTGACTTCGATTGTCTCAGAGTGGTGACTGTTGTTATGTAACATTTCATTTCATTTCATTTATTGTCATTGTACAAAATCTGTTACACGAATAAGAAATTAAATTCAATTTCACAGTTGCATATGAAATTCAAAAATTGTTAAAAGTCAGAACACACACATGTATACACACACACACACATATGTGCAGAGAAAGGATTGAATACTCGCTGTACTCAGTGGGATAGCAAAAGTGGCAGGATTTTATTTTATTTAAAATTTTTTTTGTTCATACCTTCTGCAAGGCGTAAGCGTGCGAAAGGGTTTCCTGATAACATCCAATCATTTTGGTTTAAATATAAACGAACAGCTTGTGTCACATTTGGTTGGAAAATGCAGAGGGAAATGTCTGACTGACAAGCGAAACATTTTCAATTGAAAGTATTCACATTTTTTTGCACATTTTAAAAATTGATAAAGCAGCGTAGTGTGTACATTAGGGTGATTAAAAAAATATAAATATATTTTCCTTACGTCTTACCGCCTCAAAAGTTTGTAACTGATAAGAAAAGAATCAATAAGAAAAAAAAATAATAATCTTAACCCTTATAGATTCTTTTTTTTACATTTTGTATGGTAAAAAATATTTTTTTTTTCAAAGAGAATTTTCTTATAGTTTTTGAAAAACCTTAACATATGTATGTATTCCTAAAGTTGAAGCTTGGAGCTTTCTAAAACTTTTTAGATAATGCGATTATCGTCGAAGCTTTGATCTTTCCAAAAGTTTTCACATAGTGCGATTATCATAGCTATTAAACTAATTATAGCGATTTTAAAATGACAATTTTTATTTCTATTTTAAAAATAAATAAAATTTATAAAAAAAAAATTTTCGAAGTAAATGTTTTTATCACTTTTAAAATTTTTTTCAAACTAAATTTTTTATATTATAGCCATTTTAAAATGAAATTTTTTTTTTAAATTTTCAACGTAAATAAAACTTATGAAATTTTTTTTTTCAAAGTAAACTTTTTAATCATTTTTGTAATTTTTTTCAAAGTAAATTTTTTATAATTATAGCCATTTTAAAATGACTAAATTTTTTTTAACTTTCAAAAGAAATAAAATTTATAAAAAATTTTTTCATAGTAAATTTTTTGTAATATAACCATTTTAGAATTACTATTTTTTTTTAATTTTCAAAATAAATAAAATTTATGAATTTTTTTTTACTATAACTTTTTAAACATTTTTGTAATTTTTGTAAATTTTTTATAGTTATAGCCATTTTAAAATGAGTATATTTTTTTAATTTTCAAAATAAATAAAATTGATAAAAAATTTTTTTTCAAAGTAAATTTTTTATAATACATAATAACCATTTTAGAATTACTATTTTTTTTAATATTCAAAATAAATAAAATTTATAAAAAAAAATTTTCATAGTAAGTTTTTTATAATAAAAGCCATTTTTAAATGAAATTTTTTTTTTCAAAGTAAACTTTTTAATAATTTTTGTAATTTTTTTCAAAGAAAATTTTTTATAATTGTAGCCATTTTAAAATGAGTACGTTTTTTTTATTTTCAAAATAAATAAAATTGATACAAAAATTTTTTCAAAGTAAATTTTTTATAAACATAATAACCATTTTAAAATTACTTTTGTTTTTTTATTTAATTTTCAAAATAAATAAAATTTATGAATTTTTTTTTCAAAGTAAAATTTTTTAAGCATTTTTGAAATTTTTCTAAAAAAGCTTTTATTTACTCTTTAGGTTGAAGTTTTGAATTTTCTAACAATTTTTACATAGTGCAATAATTATAACTCTACAAAACTATATACAGCCTTTTGATAATGGCTAAATTTGGAAATATTTTTTTTTTTCAAATTTCGAAGCTTCAACTTAAAAAATATTTAAAAAATGTATGAAAAAATTTGAAAAACTATGAGAAAATTCATTTTGAAAAAAAAAAATTAATAAATAAAATCAAATACAAATTTTTTGGTGAAATTAAAAAAAAATAGCGACCTCCAAGGGATAAGTTACAACGCTTATCTTTGAGTTTTATTTTCTAATCAATTACTAACATTTGAGGTGGTGCCTTAGAAATTTATTCTTTTGAATCACCCTAATGTAAATATTTCAGAAGCTATGTCGATACAAGTAAAATAATAAAATGTTACTTTATTTTGCATGAATTAATCTGTCAGTATAAGATATGTATGTACATGGGTTATTCCATGCCAAATCGACAATTTTTTTACCTGACCTGATCTTCTTTTAAGACATTTTTCAGAATTTTTAAAAAAAATTTTCCCCAAATCAAAAAAAGTTATGAACTTAAAAAAAAAACATTTATTTTAATGCTATCACTTTTTCAAAAATCGACCGTTTTTAAAAAATTTGTCGATTTGGCATGGAATGACCCATATATTCGATAAGGACCAAAATTTTAGACGTCAGTTCATTCCAAAACAAGTCTCGATTAACTTACCCCATTCTTTTTATGTGTATCAAGCGGAAAGCAGCATATTTGAATTTCGAAAATAATTGAAAAAAATAAATAAAAATTTGAGTTAAATTTTTGTGAGATATAGTTTAGAATTCAGCAATACAAACCGATCTTGCATTCACATCTGCTTTGTACGTTCCGGCTATGAGTTTGACGACATCCTGATTACCATGCTTGGCGGCCCAATGTAGTGCGGTCTGAAATAGTAAGAAAAATGTTCGGCTAATAAAAAAAAGTATTAAAAAAGAAAGAAAATAAAATAAGATAAAAAGAAGAAGAAGGAAGATTGTTTGACGTTTAGGGTTCGATATATCGCCGAAATTTCTCTAGATAATGCTCTCCATATTTTGGAATATTAAAAAAAATCAGATAGGTGGCAACTCTAAAAACTAACCCAAGGTGAATGAGTTCCCGAGATAGTGGTCGATATACGAAGGAATAAATTATATAGGTAGCAACCTTGCCTGAATATATCTTCGTTGGTATATGGCAGGAAAAACCTTGAATTTGATACCCATATTGGTATATCTTATTATTAAAAAAAGAATGATACAGGTGGCAACACTATAAACTGCCCGAAGTGGCAACATTAATTTGTAATTTTACTGAAAACAATATTGTCATTACATTTGAAAAAAATCTACACACAATGTCACACTTTAGAGAACAAATGAGCCGGAAGGGTCTTAACAGTAGCAGGAAAACCAAGGGCGTAGATTGTGGGGGTGTGTAGGTTTTTTAAGTAGTTGTCGCATACTCCATCCTGAGAATCGAGACATTTTTTTTCATTGGCAGGCTATCTATGATGGAACTGTGATAGCGAGTTCAGCTGGGGCCTTATAAGACTCCCTAGAATATGACATACTTGTTCTGGACGTCTTACTCAGAGTATTCGAACTAGTTTTAGTATATTTAAAAAATATCGAGTGGCATTCAAGAGCATCGTAGACAGACTTATAGGCCTTATCAGCTTAGAAGTCGAGAAGGCTTTTTTTTTTAACTCTTTGAGAAGCTCTCAGAGATAGAACTGTGATAGCGAATACGAGTAGGGCCTTAATCTAGGAAAGTGTATGAAGGGGAATGGCACAGGGTGGACATGTGTCTCCTTACATCAGCCTCTGGAGAAGCCAGTCTTATTTTAATCCATATCAGTTAAATTCTGAAGCTCTCATCCCTTTGCATTTCTTAAATTTTTTCTCCAATGCGTAGAGGGGGCGTTGGGACCCCGCAGTGGCGGCTAGAGGGACAATATACCACTGACACACGAGTAGACACCTACATACATGCATTCCATGAAAAACAAAGTAATCCAAGTGTCTCGATGCGTGTTAGCAACAAAAATTACAAGCAGCAAAACAAATCGTCGAACAAAATAATCCGACGACGACGTGCCATTAACAGCAATGAAAAATAAATTGCACTGTGAAATAGCAAAAGCTGCCAACAAAGTTCAGACATTATAATGCGAAGATGGCTTAAGCAAAAACACCACACACACAAACACACACATACAACTAACTAACACAATCAAGGACGAGCTGACCAAAGGCGAGCCATCTAACTCACTATTGGAAACCTATAGCTTATTTGTTTGCCGACTTTGAAGGTCTTTGAACGCCGAGACGTACGTACGATATGGCTACAGCGGCGACCGATAACAATGGCTGACTGCGACGACGACGACGTTGATATCGCAATCGACGCATCTGCTTTGGTATCTTTTTTTTTGTAGCCCTAAATGGCCAATCTGCTCCACTTCAGAACACATTTGTTCGGCCATCAATTGAATTGCAACAGATGAGCCGAGGCTGAGGTTGAGGTGGCGGCGGCATTGAATAACCAGGCTATTGAGTTCTCTTGAGCATTGGCAGCTCAACAAAGCGGTTACGGCAGGACGATAAAGAGCAACAATGCCAGGGCGTAGCTGCAGTGGACAACGAAATAAATAAATTGTCTTGCATAAGTGAATTCTTGTTTCAATTATTTTCATGTTAACATAATAATTTAGCAAAAATAAAATGGTTCAAGTGAGCATTTGGGCTCGATATGGTGGGCTAGTTCCATGCAAGTGGCTGCAATCTGAAGCCTTATACTCGTAGTTGGCCGCTTGTGGACGGTAGTGATGTGAGGTGCAGAGTATTTGAGGAATCTGGTATGTAGAGTAAGGTTTAGAGCTTACTCGACTATTTGAACTCGTTCCAGATAATGTAGGAAATCCTCACCTGGGGTCTTTATGTACATTTTACATTTAATGTATTTTGTTCTTGTAAATGTAAGATGGAAGAGTAAGGGAAAGGAAAGAAAAGAAGGAAAGGGAAGGAAAATAAAGGGAAGGAAAGGAAAGGAAAGGGAAGGAAAGTAAAGGAAAGGAAAAGAAAAGGAAAATAAAAGGAAAAGAAAGGAAAGGATAGGATAGGATAGGATAGGAAAGGAAAGGAAAGGAAAGGAAAGGAAAGGAAAGGAAAGGAAAGGAAAGGAAAGGAAAGGAAAGGAAAGGAAAGGAAAGGAAAGGAAAGGAAAGGAAAGGAAAGGAAAGGAAAGGAAAGGAAATTAAAGGAATGGAATAAACGCAAAGGAAAGGAAAAGTAAAGGAAAGGAAAAGAAAGGAAAAGAAAAGAAAAGAAAAGAAAGGAAAAGAAGGGTAAAGAAAGGAAAAGAAAGGAAAAGAAAGAAAGAGAAAGGAAAGTACAGGAAAGGAAAGCAAAGAAAAGATAAGAAAAGAAAAGGAAAGAATAGAAAAGGAAAGGAAAGGAAAGGAAAGGAAAGGAAAGGAAAGGAAAGGAAAGGAAAGGAAAGGAAAGGAAAGGAAAGGAAAGGAAAGGAAAGGAAAGGAAAGGAAAGGAAAGGAAAGGAAAGGAAAGGAAAGGAAAGGAAAGGAACGGCAAGGAAAGGAAAGGGGGGAGAGGAAAAGAAGGGAAAGAAAATAGAAAAGGGAAAAAGTAAAAAGATAATGTTCGGCTAATTTTGGGGTCATATTGGGGTCATTTTGACATCATATTGGGGTTGTTTTGGGGTCATCTTGAGATAATTTTGGGATTTTTTTGGGGTCGTATTGGAGTCACTTTGGCGTTATTTTAGGATCATTTTGCTATCAGTTTTGGATCATTTTGGGGTCATTTTGCAATCTTTTTAGGGTCATATTGGAGTGGCATTGGATTACCTTAGGACTGTATTTGCGTAATTTTAGGATCATTTTCGGGTCATATTGGGAACATCACGAGTACTTGGAGCTCACACTTTTTTCAGATGTTTGTAACGGCAAAACAGCCAAAGGGTCGATTTCTTTGATTCAAATTTCAAAATGAATTTTTGTAACGGCAAAACAGCGAAACCACAATGCCGTTTTCTTTAATGGGGAATTATACACTCGTTCCACATAACAAAATAAGAGAATTTTTACAGAGAAATTTTGACAAAAAAATACGTTTAGTTGAATCTCTGTGATTTATTCTTAAGATAAATGTGGGATAATTTTGACAGTTACTCGCAACAAGAACCGATTCCCGATTGTGGGCATCACTAATGAACAGTGTGAAAAATATTTAACTATAAAGCTAATGTCAAGCTTTCTAAAGAATTGTCTCCTCCACAAATCCCATCTACATAAGCACACGGTCCAAGCTCTGCAACATGGCATACCACCACTTGACCACATTGTTGCAGCAACACCACCCTACACATCGAAACAACGTTTTTTCGATGTCCAGCTGAGGTGGAGAATTACGGTACATCATCACGTTGTTGAATTCTTGGGAATTTCGGTTGGAGTACGATCGATGGCTGCGCATTGTCTTCTTGATCTCACATCGTCACAGCGCGTCCGTTGTTGTGTATGGCAGCAGCAGCATCTAGATCAACTTTGGTAGCAGCAGCAGCACCTGTGGTGGTGGTTGACTCTGCTTGCTCGCTTGGAGTCGCTGTCGTATCGCTTCATCTGCTTGTCATCGGCATTTAATCGCAAGTCCATTGTCCTGCTCATCTTTCAACGCTTTAGTAGAGAACAATCGACTGCTAACTGCTTTGGTTATCGGTGGGTTTTTTTGATTTTTTCTTTCCTACGGTCATTGCTACGGTGTTGGTGGTGATGAAGACAAATGTTTTCTTTGGGTAAAAATTAATTTTAATATTTTAAAATAGTGTCAGGAAGGAATGTTTGGTTTATTCCCATGCGAATGTTTCATTTGATCTTCTATTTTTATTTCGTTTCAATTTATTTTATTTCACTTAAATTTGAAAATAAATTTAATTAATTTTTTTTTGGATTTTGTGATAAGGGTTGCCACCTGTTTGAAAATTTATTTTTACACATAGCTTGTTTGATTTTTTAAGTTGAGATATTAAATGAATGCGCACAACATGTAAATGTCTACACATTTTTTTCAGAAGGGTTGCCATCTGTTAAAAATTTATTTTTTCTTGTGCAGTTTGTTACACTTTTAACGTTGAGGTGTCAAATGAAA
The DNA here is from genome assembly GCA_964058755.1 of Campiglossa producta. Classification (NCBI taxonomy): domain Eukaryota; kingdom Metazoa; phylum Arthropoda; class Insecta; order Diptera; family Tephritidae; genus Campiglossa; species Campiglossa producta. The sequence goes on along the minus strand of CAXKVI010000002.1, from coordinate 6,805,384 downwards.
GGGCTTAGTCGATAGATATGCGAGCGTGAATTTTTTTTGAAAAGGGTTGCCACCTGTTTTGAAATAATTTTTTGATATTTCGAAGGTTGTTGTTTTTTTTTATAATATTAGTTGTCATGTGAAAGGCCCTGGCCTGCTGCAAGTTAGTAATTTATCATTTTTATAAAAGGGCTTTGAATGTGCAGGATAGATACATTTTTTCGAAAAGGGTTGCCACTTGGGAAACAAAATTTTTGTATTTTTATTTTTAAAGTTGAAATTTCGAATGAAAGAGGTCAGCTTATGGATGTGCGGGAAATACAATTTTTTTTCGAAAAGGGTTGCCAACTGTTTAACATTTTTTTTCTGCGGTGTTTTCTTTTATTTTTTTTTATTTCAGTTGTCATACGACGGGCCTTTTTTGCTAGGGTCATGAAAATTAGTAATTTAACAATATTTTTATAAATGAGCTCAGCCTTTATAGTATGGAGCATGGTGAATTTTTTTTGAAAAGGTTGCCACCAAAAAAAATAATTTTTCCAGCATATATTTTTTTTTTTGATTTTCCAAAATAACTTTTTCTGTTAGGTCAAATTTGTGATTATTTTTATGTACAGGAAGGTTAAAGTTTTTTTGAAAAGGGCTGCCACCTGGTAAAAAATAAATATTCCTATGTTTTTATTTTATTTTAATATTTAAAGATGAGTAGTCTCACTTAATAGATGTGGAAATAGGTTAATTTCTTCCGAAAGGGTTGCCATCTGATCTAAAATAATTTTATTTTCATTAGGCCGGTGTTTTTTTTTTTATTTTTTTTTATTTTAGGCGTCATGTGAAAGGACTTAGCCTTAATGTTAGTAATGTTACATAATTTTAAAAAGTGGCTCGGCCTATATTAGCAGGTTGGTTAAATTTTTTTGAAAAAGGTTGCCACCTGAAAAAAATACTTTTTACAGTATATATATATTTTTTTAATTGAGATGTGAAATGAAAGCGATCATCATGTGCAGGAAGGTACACTTTTTTTTGGAAAGGATTGCCACCTGTTTTAAAATAGTTTTTTTTATCAGGTAGGTTTTTTTTTAATTTTAGGGGTCATGTAAAAGCCCTTAGACTAAAAATCATAATATTTAGGTTAAATGTTTGGGCGGGGTTGCCACCTATTTAATAATAATTTTCCCTACATACGCATTTTTTATTGTTTAAAATTGGGTTAAAAATGAGTAATTTCTTATAATTTTTATAAAAAAGGGATGCCACCTGTTCAAAAAATTCAATTTTAATTATAAATATAGATAACGAGAGAGCATTCTCTTTTGCGTGAGAAAGTCTTTTCCTTTAATTTTAATTGAAAAAAAAAAACAGTGAATATTTTCGCACCCTGTTATGTTCTTAAATTTTTCTTAAGAAACGAGATTTTAAAAATGTTGCAGCCGGAATTATTTTATTCTCTCTCAGCACTGTTCGGCTATCAGTACAGCTACTGCAGTGCATTTAAGATCGTGAATTCTGGCATACTAAAAGAGCTACAGCGGCCAAAAGGCTTTCCCATCGCAAAAGCTATGCAAATCTTTTGGCGCATTTTATTTTCTCTTTCATATTTGTTTTTACTTAAGCAACTTTTGCTATTTTTGGTTGTTCATTTTTGTTGCAGCAGCAACCGCCTTCTGCGATGTTTATCAGTAAGGCGCAATCTTTGCCATCTCTTAGCCCAGACAAAGGAGCTAAGTAAAAGCAGCAGCAAAGCAGCGACTATGGAATTCTTTTCATAAGATTTATAATGATTTTGTTTTAAGCGAAATATGCCAACAATTCTATACATACACATATCGGCAAGCAACCACAGAGAAAAAAATTTTAAAATAAAAAAGAGGTTAAAAAAGCGACACGGAGACAAATCTTTAAATTCGCAGCTTTGCATTTTTGAAAGCCTACGAAATTCAGCAAACGATTTCAGTTTTGTTTTGAGTGTCACTTATCGCTTTGCAATGCGAGTGCGAAATATTTCGATTATTCGCAACTGATCACGATTGAATTCGGCATTGGGACCAAATCGAAAGTGGAAGTTAAGATTAGGTAAAGTTTTTTCATGACAATAAACATTTCGGTAGCCGTAACAGCATTATCTAGAAAGCGAAGCTGAATTGTTGGGCTGAGCGCAAATGTGCTGGCATTTTCGGTATTTTGGTGTGACCATAGCAAGAAGTCAGTACCAAAACAAAAACAAACATACATAGAAATCTGGAAGATAATGATAAAAAAAATCAAGCGGCAGTCGATCTGAACATTTTGTCATATCTTATTTTGTTTTTAAAGAAATTCAGATAGGTGGCAACCATGTAAAACCATTATAAGTGGTATAGGTCGTCCATAATGTATTAAGCTTTCGCGGCAAGGCCTTCAAATGACACCTAAAATTAAAATAAAAAATTAGAAAAATTTAGTTATACCTACATAATAAAAAAAATATTTTAAAACAGGTGGCAATCCGTTTCAAGAAAAAATGCACCTTTCTGCATATATATAGTCTGAGCTGTTTCATTTGACATCTCAACAAAAAAAGAAGAAAAAAATTCAGAAAAATTTATTTTTTACCAGGTGGCAACTCTTTTTTTTAAACCTGCAAATTTACAGATTGAGCCCCTTTTATAAAAACTATGAAAAGTTACTATTTTTCAGACCAAAGCCTTTTACATGACACCTAAAATAAAATAAAAATAACAAAGATCTCACCTAACCGAACAAAATATTTTAAAAGAGGTGGCAACCCTTTTAAAAAAGTTGAACCTTTTTGTCATCTATAGACTGAGCCCTTTCATTTAACATATAATTAAAAAAAAATAAAATAAATAAATATAAATATAATTTTTTACCTGGTGGCAACCTTTTTCAAAAAAAATTGAACCGTCCTGCACAGCTATAGGCTGAGCCACTTTATAAAAATGATGATAAATAATAATTTCCAGCTCAAAGCCTCTCACATGACACCTAAAATAAAAAAAAAATAACACCTGCTTTATAGAAAAAAACAAGATGATTTTAAAACAAGTGGCAACCCTTTTCAAACAACAAAACGCTACTAAGAATTTTATTTTAAAATACTAAATATAATAGCTATAGTTTGTTATCCACATTTTGATATCTCCATTAACAAAAAAAATTTGAATAGGTGGCAACTTTTTTTTTTTTGGTAACACTTAGATATCAACTTTATATTATAAAGCCTTAAAGTGTAATACACTACTACATACAAAATTTCTTAGATAGTGGATATTAGAGTTGGTTTGTTCAGCTATTTGAAAGGAATTTAATTTTGTACTGTAATAACCAGGGCAACCAAAACTATGCAAATGCATATTTTTTGTATTACAAGCTGTGATGTAATAGATTAAATACGAATGCGATTTACATACAAAGAAAGAGCTTAAGCTACATTTGCTACCGCATATTTTTGCATATTTGTTGATAAATTCATATATTTTATAATAAGGTCTTATAAAAATAACTTGTTATAAGATTAGCATGATTACTTTGACTTTTTAGTTTAAAATTTTCCTTAGCAGCTACGCCTGGAAAAACGCCTCAAAAGTTATGAATTTTTTCTTGTTAAGCTTAGACCCTCCTGAAGTTCATCTGTATGTAACTGACTTTTTCGCAACCTTACACATTTTCTCAAGTAATGAGTACTTGCTACGCAGTTGTTGAACTGCCAATTATAAAAAACTAATCAAATTTGATCCGCCCCAAACTGTTTGATGAATACGCATCAATTTGCCGCGTGTTAAAAAGTAATTAAGTTGCATTCAATGAACATTTGTAACTCACGTAGTAAACATACAAAAAATAGTTTACATATGTACTGCTCTATAAAAATTAGGGTGATTCAAATAAGGTCTTAACCCCTCAAAAAAAAAAACATTGCAACTTTTTTTTGAAAAAAAAAAAAAAATAATAATAAAAACAAATTTGCTTTTAAGGAAAATTAAAGAAAAAATATCAGCTTCCAAGGGTTAAGTTGCGGCGCTTATTTTTTGCCAGGCTTATCTTATTAGGTACTTTAAACGAGTTAATATTGTATATTTGTACATTAGAGCGTATCACCAAAAAAAGTCGGCCGTATGAAGTGTTTTTGAAAAACATTAAAAAAAAAATTATTATATGGCAACCCTAGATGTCGCCCAATTACATTCTTCTTCATATCTTTGGCATTTGTTGTCGGATTTTAAAGTGTGACACATCAATTTTTTTGTCTCCAAGAGGAGGCTTTTCTCAAGAAAGTTGATTGAGCTCATGCGTTTCGTTGTGGTACTTACCCACCATATCTCAGTTTCTACCACCCTAATGTAACGACCTAATGTCAGGTAATTGAAGACCGTAAAAGATTTGCGATTTTTTACGGTCTTTAATTTGCTTTTATTAGATCGGTACATTAGAATGGTAGCAACTGAGATATGGTGGGTAGGTACCACAACGGAGCGCCTGAGATCAATGAGGTTTTTTTTAAAGTAAAAACCCACTCCCTGAGACAAAACTATTGGTGTATCACACTTTAAAATCCGACAATAAATGCCGAAGATATGAAGAAAAATACAATTGGGCGACATCTAGGGTTGCCAGAAATTTTTTTTTTTTAATGTTTTTCAAAAACACTCTGCCTCTGTCTCTGCCTGTAAGGTGAGACGCTCTATTGTACAAATATTTGCACATGTACATTTGGCGTCCTTTTAGGATCGTATTTGGATTATTTTGGGATGATTATTGGACTATTTAGGGTTTTTGGGTCATTTTGGGGTCGGTTTAGGGTCATTCTGGAATCATTTTGGGATAATTTCGGAACCATTTTTAGGTAATTTTGGTATCATTTTAGGGTTATTTTGGCATCATTTTGGAGTCGTTTTGGGTCATTTTAGAATCATTTTGGGATCATTTTCGGATCACTTCGAAACCATTTTTGGATTATTTTGCGATCATTTTAGGGTCATTTTGGGATCATATTTGGATTATTTTAGGATGACTTTGGGACCATTTAGGGGTTTTATGGGTCATTTTGAGATCGTTTTAGGGTCATTCTGGAATCATTTCGGAACCATTTTTGGGTAAATTTAGGATAATTTTAGGGTATTTTTGGAATCATTTCGAAACAATTTTAGCGTCATTTTCGGATCATTTTGGAATCATTTTGGGGTCACATTGGGTTCATTTAAGGGCCTTTATTGGGTAATTTTGGGATCATATGTTAGGGCCATTCTGGGATCATTTCGGAACCATTTTGGGTAATTTTTCGATCATTTTTGGGTCATTTAAGGATCTTTTTGGGATCAATTTGGGGTGTTTTGGACCGCTTGATATAGTATGCACGATTCTAAGACTGTCCCCTTGGGTGTTGCCACCTATTCGATATATTTTTGGAAATGGTTTCTAACCTTTTTAAATGAAAATAGTTAATTTTTTTGTATTATTCGAATCACCCTAATAATATAAACAAGTGAAGTTAGTGGTAGAAAAAAAGTGCGTTGCAAACTGCTTCAACTGCTCTGCTGTCACTGTTACAGCTTTTTAAATGCAAGTCGTCATCGTCGGCGCAGCTTATTATTATTTTAATAATACACCAACAATTCGCTAATTGGCACCTTGTTTTGACTGCTTAAGCTGCTAGAGTAGACGTTGCAACTTCACAACTAACAGGTTTGTTGCATGCAACCAAATTCTATAATAAATTCTACTTTTATAAACTTTATGTACTTAACATTCATCGCCACACAACTAAGAAATGGTATTACGAGAGACAAGTTGTTGGTAGAAATTTACACATTTCCTTATCAACAACCATTAATCTGGTAATAAGTGGTGAGCATGTCGTGCGGTAATGTCACCAAATAGCATAGAACAAATACAAAGTTATTGAAGAATTGCAACAACAAAATGTAAATGACTCGTTGACAAAATGCAAAAATGTCGTTGTCACTTCATTGTCGCAGGGCATGGGCTGGTCGATAAGACATTTATTATTTAATTTGGTGATATTTTTTATTGCAATTTGAGGGTCCTTTTTTTCTAGGCGTCTATCACAATTAATTAATAAAATTGATATTTGAGAAAAACTTTTGATTTAAATTAAATTTGTTGAACAGGTGGCAACGCTTTTTATGAAAATGATAGACCTCAATTACTTATTTTTAGGGCAAGGCTTTTCACGTGACTCGTAAAATTTTAAAAGCAAAAAAACTACACAATAGAAAAAAAAAATTTCAAAACAGGTGGCAACCCTTTTCTAGAAAAATTATAGCAAATTAGTAAGTCTTTCAAACGAAACCTAATATTTAAAAACCAAGGATACTACTCAAAGGAAAAAAATTTTTTAAACAGATGGCAACCCTTTAAAAAAATAAGTTTCCTACACATCTCAAAGTCAAAAATCCAAAAAACTGCAAAGAAAAAATTAATTTGAAAACAGGTGGTAACCTTTTTCAAGAGAGTATACCTTCCTAGACGTCTACAGATTGAGTCCTTTTGGAGAATTGTGCTAACAGTTTAAATCTCTTGATCTGCACGAAAAATTAGGTGGCAACCCAGGAAAAATTTTCGTTTAGTATTCATATTGGCGAGGCTTAATAACCACGCTTTCATAAATTATTTTAATAAAAAAAATCAGATAGGTGGCAACCCTGTAAAAATATCGGAAGTGACAGCAAAACTAAACTTAGCATATTACATATATTCTAACGCTCATTCAAAGAAGTCAAGCCTTTTCGAGTTAATTGTGGAAATGAAAAAAAAGAAGTGAATTGGTCATTCCGTGGCAAAACGTCCAATTGTTGCAATGGCCCCTTTCGAATTAAATGAATTTTGGTAGGGAGTTCCCTTATATAAAAGAACGAAGTTACGTCTAACGAAACCGTTTAGACATTCAGGCGATACAAATAAAGTTACAAAAGTCTCTGAAAGCTTAAAAAATACAAAGTCACTACAGTCGGCTCACAAGGTTGCCACCTATCCCATTTTTTTAAATACTTAGAAAGATATGCCAATAGGTATTGGGAGCAAATTAAATGTATGGTCGACCGTATACTAATGAAGATATTTCCAGACATGGTTGACACTAGAGATGCCAATTTCCGGGATTTCTAGTCTTTCTGGATTTTCGGGATTTGAAACTTCAATCTCGGGATTGTCCCAAAATTTTTTTTTGCCAAAATGGCGCCCCATATATACGAGTATGTAAAAAAATCGACTAAATTATAGTAAGTCATGTAAGGAGTAAAATTCCTAAAGCGGACCACCTAAAAATTCGATTTGAATGCAATTTGGTGAAAGTGATTTGCTTTGTAAGAAAAAAATATCACCAAAGGTCGCATATAAATATTGCACGGTTACCGAGATATACGGGTTTGAATACGAAATTTTTTTTGTGTAAGCCTTTTTTATTCAAATTAGAAATTTCGTAATTGACGTGCCAAGAAGGAACATCAAATATAAATAAAAAAAAATTTTTTGAAAAATTTTTGTAAAAATTTTATAAAAAAAAATTTATAATTTTTTTCAAATTTCGACATTTTTAAATCTTTTTTTTTATTAATTTTAATTTTAATCTTCACCTTTTTCCTTTAAAATAATACCTTTTTTGTAATGGATCTCGAAAATTTCTTTAACGAATTGTTATCTTATTTGTAAATAAAACATGTATCGCTGGCTTCGTGAGCAAATGTCTTAAGTCCATTTTTTTTTGAAAAATGAGATTTTAATGCAAAACGATAGTACAGTTATAAATACATACATCGTTTTGCATTAAAATCTAATTTTTCAAAAAAAAAAAAATTTACTTATAACATTTGCTCACGAAGCCAGCTATATGTACCACAGGTACCCATAGCATATTTGATACATTAATAACGACTTAATGTATATAAATGACTAAAAATTCTTAATTCTTTTTCCAAACGGTCTACGGAAATTCAGCTATTCATACAAATAAAAACTGCATTTCAGATTAAAAAAAAAATCCGGTAAGCCCGGGATTTAGGTCTAGTAATCCCGGGATTTTCGGGATCTAAAAACCCGAGATCCCGGGATTGACATCCCTACTTGACACCTAGGATAGCCACCTAAACCCCATTTGATTTATTTCATCGTATAATCATACATATATGTATATAGTATTATTTATTCTTGGACTTTCTATTTGGCTGGCAACACCCAGGCGGTACACAGGGTTGCCATCTATCTAAATCTTTTTGCAATATTGAGCGAGTATTTATTAGTTTATTTTATTTCATTCAGCTCTATTCTACTTTTTCCAAAATTTTATTTCATTTCATTTCATTCCATTTGATTTTATTTTATTCTGTTCTATTTCATTATTTTATTATGTTCCTTTTTATTTTTTTTTTAGTTTTATTTCATTTCATTCCTTTCCATTTTATTTTATTCTGTTCTATTTCATTCCATTCCGTCTCATTTTATTATGTTCCTTTTTATTTTTTTCTAAAGTTTTATTTCATTTCTTTACATTCCTTTTCATTTTTCTCTTCTGTTATATTTTACTCTTTCCCCAAATTTTTTTTTCATTTTAACTTATTTTATTTTATTTTAATTTATTTAATTTCATTCCATTCCATTTTATTTTGTTCTATTTTATTTATTTTTTTAAGTTTTATCACATCTCGTTCCATTCCATTTCAGTATATTCTGTTCTATTTCAACTTATTTTATTTCAATTTATTTTATTTCATTCCATTCCGTTTCATTTTATTTTATTTCTGCATTTTTTTAGTTTATTTCATTTCGTTCCATTTCATTTTTTCCGTTCTATTTCAATATTTTATTTCATTTGAACTTATTCAATTTAATTTTTTTTTATTTTATTCCACTTCGTTCCATTCCATTTTGTTCTCTTCTCTTCTATTTTATTTCACTTCATTCCATTTCATTTTATGCTGTTCTATCCTTTTTTTTTAATTTTATTTCATTCCTTTCCATTCCATTTCATTTTTCTTTGCTTATCGCATTTCTGATACTAACAACGGTTTCTCGCCGTCTCTTCAAGATATCACCAGTCATAACTGCAGCTTAACAATCGCACATATCTACAAATGAGTTACAAAACTAAAACACACCTATAAATTTGTAAGTCAACATTTTAACAAACATCAAAACAGCCTAACATACATACATAAAAAAAATTGCAATTGCAACAATGAGCGCAAAAGAAGCTCAAGCTCAGTGACATTTGTCCGTTACGAACTCTGGCGTATTCGGCGACATTTGTAAAACAACGAAACAAGTTTGTTCAACATAAATGCGACAAAATTTGCGCGCCGTTTGTCATTTTTCTGCGATGGCGACCAAAATTGAATTGAGGAGGAGGAGGAGGAAGTGGATGAAGACGAAGGCGGACATGTACTGACTTGGTGTATGTAAAGTGCGGTTGAGTGAATGTTTGTGGGTGCAGCAAGTGAAGGCGGGCGGTCAAAGCAATTGCAGCTGTCCACTTTGTTGTTGGCTTGTTATGAGTGCTGTGGTGGCACGCAAATGCAATTGAGAGGGCAAACAAAAAAAAAAAAAAATTAACAAGGCCAAGAAAAGGCAGCAGACGGTGCAGCGCGTTATACGCAAAATGTCACTTACTAGATGCAATCTCAATATTGCCCTTATGGCACAATAAATCAGTGCGGCATCTTATAAATACATCAACACCATCGCACGCCGCAGCACCACATTTATTCGCACATGATTACAACGTCTGATGTGCCACTTACTTACAGTTAATAACCAACAATTGAATTTATGATTGCACATCGCCTGCCTCCGAGATCATAATCATCAACAACAACATCATCATTGGCACAACACACTCCCACCCAGTTTGCCTGTTAGCCGACGGCGTGAAGCGCAGAAGGAAAGCTGTTTGTAAGCGGCAACGAAGCATGCATTGCTGTGGCGCCATAGACGCGGTCCGTCCCTGCTTGCTATACATAGCGGCTGTATCTCAGTGATGCGTTATTTTGATGGAGCTCATGTCGATGTAAGAAGCTCATGTGCTGGTGTGAATTCATAAAATTCACACTTGCCACAAGCGCAAATACTTGATGTACAGTAGCGTTGAAGGCAGTCGACTTTATTTCATTTTATTTTACTTAATTAAATTCCGTTTCATCCCATACCGTTCCGTTTTTTTATTTCATTCCATTCCGTTCCATATCATTGTATTTCATTTTACTCCATTCCATTCTATTTCATTTCATTTCATATTATCTCATTCCATTTCATTTTCGTTAGTTTTATTTCATTCCGTTCCTTCTCGTTTAATTTTGTTTTGTTTAATTTCATTCCATTACATTTTATATTATTTTACTTCATTCCATTCATATAATTTTACTCCATTCTATTCTATTTCATTTCATCCCATTCTGTTCCATCTAATTTTGTTTTCTTTTATTTATTTCCATTACATTTCACATTATTTTATTTCTTTTTACTATATTATGTTCCATTTCATTTCATTTTGTATCGTCTCATTCCACTTGATTTTATTTTATTTCATCTTAGTAAGTTTTATTTCATTTCGTTTCCATTGCATTTTATTCTGTTCTATTCCATTCCATTTAATATCATCTCATTCCACTTGATTTTATTTCATTTTAGTATGTTTTATTTCATTTCGTTCCATTTCATTTTATTCTATTTTTTCAATCCATTCCGTTTAATGCATTTTATTTCGTTCCATTTCATTTTATTTTATTTTTTTCCACCCATTCCGTTTTAGTTTATTTTATTAGGTTCCATTTTATTTTATCTGTATCATTCCATTTCACTTCAATTTTTTTTAAGTGATTCCATTCCATTTCATTTAATTTTTCCATTCCAATTTTCGCTGCATTTTATTTCATTCCATTATTTTTTCATTTAATTATATTCCACTCCTCTTCATATTGTTTCATATCGTTTCATTTCACTCCATTTTATTTGATGTAATTTTATTTTATTTCACTCCATTCCATTTTATTTTATTCCATTTCGTTTTATTTTATTTTGTTTTATTTTATTCCATTTAATTTATTTTTCACTTTTTTTATATTGTTTTATTTTATTTCATCCACTTCAAATCATTTCATTTCATTTTATTACATTTCATTTAATTTAATTTAGTTTTATTTTTAAGCTTTAATTTATTTTTTTAAGTCATTTTATTTCAATTTTTTAATTTAATTTCATATTTTATTTTATTTCATTCTATTCCATATCACTTTTTCTTATTTTATTTCGTTCCAATCCATTCTATTCCGTTCCACTTCATTTTTTTATTTCGTTCCATTCACTTATATTCCTTTTCACTTTATTTTATTTTTTTCGGTCCATTCCATTCAATTCCGTTTCAGTTCATTTAATTTTATTCCGTTCCATTGCACTCCGTTCCACTTCTTTTTATTTTAATTATTTCCATTCCAGTCCATTCCGTTTCACTTCATTTTATTTTAGTTCGTTCCATTCCATTCCATTTCATCATTTTATTTTGTTTCATTCCATTTCATATCATTTTATCTGTTATTTATTTTTGTTGCTAATATATACCTCAACACTGTACTTTCTGCACACAATAAATCTACAATCCAACAATCACATACTCAAATACTCAAACGTTAACATTGCAAAAAGAAAATCTGTTTGCTTGGCGCTGATTGGAGCTCATCACTCAACAGATGTCGGTCGTTACGCGCGCTTTGTTGTTCCTCTGCCATTTATGTTGCAGCAACTCATAATTTTTGCAACGGCAGCAAATGCCACAAGAAAAGATGAAAATATTCATAACACAAATTTTGTGTGCAACTAATTAAGCCATCCAAACGTTGAATATTTTATTGTTATTGCTCTTGTTATTGTTGCTGCTGTGGTTTTTATGAGCAATTGTAATAACTGTTGTATGCGCAAGACTTAATTTAATTAGCGCTTGCAACAAGTTAACAATCCCAAACGCTTTGTATACAGTTAATAAATATGTTGTTGCACTTTATGATTAATAAACAAAGAAAAAGAGAAGAAAATGGAGCAAATGCATGAAATATTTGATGATGCAATATGAAGAAGAATATATGAATGGGGGCTGACTTACATGCGAGAGGGCTCAGAGTGGCAATTAAGAGCAGTTGAAATATCAACAAACCCTAACAAATATAGATTTTTTCATTTCACCCAAAGTAAATGGAAGAAAATTAAAGAGACTGGGCCCATAACCAATGCTGTTTGAGTTAAGACTGCTTGGAAAAGTACAAATTTAAGGAGCAGCTTTGACTGCTAGAAAATTACATCTGTTTTGCCTATGAAGAAACCCACCACCACAGAGAGGATTAATCAGAATGTTTTCGATAGGAAGTCCTCGGACATATATCCGATACGCTACGATACTAGAAGCTTCTGACTCAAGGTCGAACTTTTGAGTAAAGAAGCCTTGGTATCGAAGCCTAACCATGGCAAGAGCTCTGCTGATTCAATATTGAGTAGGTTTATGAGTTCTTTGTAGTATATCATTCGATGCCTAGAGGACTTCACCAGACCCAATGCCCTATTAAAATGTATCGGTTTGATCACGAGAGAGCAGAATAAATTTTAACTTTTCCTATCACTTTCTCTTTCCATTTCCCTTCTCCCTACCACTATATTTCCATTATCCTTTGATTTCCCATTCATCTTTTTGTTGTTGTTGTTGTAGCAGTACTTCGTCCTGCGTAGACGGAAGATCCACTTATAAAAAGTTACGTGACGGGCAAGCCAGGTTGTACTGATGTTGACAGTCTCTTGCCTGATATAATCCGGTACGTCCCGGTGAACACCACCTTGTGCTCGACTCTCTTAGGAACGATTACGTTGACTCCGTAGTGGGGGCCGAAGTGGATTTTAATCGTCTATTTATTTTTTTCCTATTAACTCACCGTCTTCCTATCCCTCCCTTTACCACCTCTACTGGAACATCTACCTGCAATACTTCTACCACTTTTCCTCGACTTGGCCCTACATCTCCATCCCTGCAAGCGTTTTCCCATTTCCTCTACCGCTACTGCCCTACATCCACATAATTCTTTTCTCGACTCCAGCTTCACTTTTAGAACAATGGGACTCATACTTGAAAGAAGAGCATTTGCTTAGACTCGACTTTTTGAGTACTTACTTAAAAATCGAGCCTAGGACTGCCTAGTTGGGAATTTTAGTTCGTTGAAGTGATCAGAGATTTCGAACTATCTCACCAAAATGAACTAGTTCATTTACTAAGTGTTTAGTTCATGTAGTTCAGTTATTTGTATTTGCTTCCCTTAGGAAATAACGGCTAACACACGCCCAAAAATGTTGGGAGTAGTATTACCTCAATAAGACAGAGAGGAGTTTTTTGATACCTACTCCTACACTTTTAAACGTGTTTTTACAGTTGACTTTAGCTTGCGGTTTGGTTTCTCGGTATTTTCTCATTATGAATAAATTCTAAAAAATTTACATAGTTCAAGTAGTTCATTTGATATTTGGAACTAATTCCTGCAATCACTTCCATGATCTGGTTCAATGAACTAATTAGTTCATGAACTACCCAAGTATACTAGGGTCACAGTTTGCTCTATTTAAGTGCCTGGAAGCCTACTCACATATCGAATAATCTCAGACTCAGCAGAAAAACGGCCTATCTCTTCTGGACTTGTATTGTAATTTTTGCTAAGAATAATTTCTAAAACAATTCTGATTCCGAGATAGGTCGATATGTGGTTTGACGACCGAAACAGCGCGAAGAGGGATACCGGTCGGGAAGTCCTAACAAAGCAACTTGTGAACTCCTCCAGCTGACTCGGTAAAATAACCAGAGATTTAAAGAAAATAATGTTTGTTTTCATACTTACATACTATAGTCCAAAGTAATATTTATTCCATTATATATATCGAGTTTCGAATCCAAGCCAGTCAGCATATGAAAATTAAAGAAAAAATACAAATTAAATTAATCATCGACCACAATTTCATGCAAATATGATACAAAAAATAATAAAGGGTTAAAATTAAAAAATAATGAAAATTGAATAAAAAGTGATAACTTGGAGCAGAAAAATGCGCCTAATCGCGCGCAGGTGATATTTATCTTTTTTTTTTTTCAATAATTTGTTATTATTGTTTTTTCGGTTTTACAAATATGATCAGCTTACGAATAAATGAGCGTATTGTTTGAGCGCTATAATTATCTGCTAATGCACATTTGTACTTTGACGTAAGTAGCTTCCAATTACGCGAGCGTAACACAGATAATGCAACCCTGTTTTTATTTTTAATTTTCTTTTCAATGCAACTCTGTGTGTGCGTGTAACAGTGCTGTGCCTTTCGGCATGCTGCGGCAATGTGTGTAATTATCAAGGTACTTTAGTTGCCATTACAACAAATGTGATCCTGTTAACAATAAACATCCTTCACTCAGACGAAACAGGAGAAGAGCAAGACACAGCGTTGAGGATGGATGGATGAATGTTTGGACAGTTGGCGTAATAAAGTGAGGTTAAGTAAGGTAAATGCTCAAAGTGGCAACACTGATGGGAAAAAGAGCTGTAATTTGTTGTTTGTGGTTGCTGCTGTTGTTGTTGTTGTTGGGGCAGATGTATTTATGAGGTAGTTGCAATAATAAATGTCCTTGCCGCATATTTAAGCCAAGTTCAAAGCCGCACACAAAAAAAAAAACAAAAAATACTCAAAGACTTTCGTAGTGAAGTAAAGTGGTCAAGACGTGAGCGAGAAAAAAACAGTAAGGAAGAAATGAGCAACGTCGGAAATAAATTGCTTTAATGGTGCCAAGTATGATAATGAGGGTCATGCGATATCAAATGTACGCTGTGAAGTGGAGTGGACTGGTCTGGGCATGTGTGTGGTTTTACTTCACTGCCAAAGAAGCTTAAAGCCGCTGAATGCCGGTGGAGTGCGTTTGGTGTTAGCTAGTGCGCTGTACAGTGGTTCTGCAGCGAGAAAAATTCATTTTTATGAATATTTTATTTTCAGATTTTATTCAAGTAAAACTGCTTTTGTAAACTTTAGCTTTATATTTTACATACAACACTTACAGGTGTGGTCTAAGTGGGAAAAAATCAGTGTAATCGACCAAATATTAAAACAAATATAAGCTAGTAAAAATTATACTTCATAAATGTTACCTTTTCTACTTTGGACTGACAAAAAGTTTGTGCGCTACAGCGGGCTACACCTTCTAACTATAATAAAACGAAAGTTTGGAATATTTTCTATCGATTTCAGAAACAAATGTTTGCCCTTATTTGCCCTTTTTGATTTCATCATGAAAAATAAATAAAATGCTAGTGTGTAAAAAAAAATGTTTGCTCATATTTGCCCTCTTGCTTGAAATAGGCAAGAAATTTATGTGCTACAGAGTGATACACCTTTTAACTATAATGGAATGAATGAATGGATTATTTTCTATCGATTCCATAAAAAAAGTGTTGCCCATGTGTTACAGCGTGCTACACATTCTAACTATAATAAAATAAGACTTTGGGATATTTTCTATCAATTCCAAAAAAAAAATTTTGCCCATACTTGCACAATGATTTAGTGACGAAAAGTTACTTCAAACTGTCATAAAAGTGCCACGACGTATACGTAACATTTTTTTTAACGAATGTGTAGACAGAGGAACAAAGTAGGACCACTCCTCCTATCTTTTCCCAAATGTATGGAGCCGAACCACTGTGCGCTGTAAGGAGCTGTAAGAGGAGTTGTAAGTGGCAGTCGTCTCCTGCTCTCGCCTTTTATTTATGCGCGGCAGGAAACGCTTTGTGGTAACTACTTTTCGCGTGAATTGCCGTTGATATGTTTCGAGTGTCAGTAATTCTTCGTTGCAGTTTGGTGTGCAGCACCCATTCACGGCCGTCATTTTGATGCAAAAGTCGCTCGAAGGCGTTTTCGATCGAAATTTGATATTTGGCTGATAAGAAATGTTTGTGCCTGCGGTTATTTGTCGCTTTACAGCTGAGTTGTGGTGCATTTTATTTAACTTGCTACTACTAACGTTGGAAACGCACGGTTTATGTTCAGAAGGCGTTGTTGCATGATGTTTTTGATGAATGACAGGGATTCGCTAAATGAAATGAACACACCAAGGTGTTCTGGTGATGGGGATGTGAGCTTTTTTTGGGTAGGGAAAATCATTGAGGATTTTTAAAACCCATTTCAAGACTATCTTCCGTCAGGATCTCACCAAAAACTGTAACTCAGATAGCACTCCCTAAAAATCTTTGGATAGCGTTTTCGCTACAATAAGAACCAGACATGTCATAAGCTGACGTAGCCTTTATCTAAAACAGACTTATCAAACGCAACGGGTTCATGAAGGTCGTCGCAGGTATTTCAAATCCCAAAGGGTTAGAGTCCAAGGCCCCACATTTGCAGAAGTTGCTGAAGAGAATATACTTCTGGGGGTCCTCGACGGTAGTCCCAAAGGTGAGAGATCCTTACGAGGGAATTTGAAATGGGTGCGAGCCGAGATGGCTACCTACGCGGTCAGTCTCTTGGCTGAGCTCCCTAGTGCAATACCCACCTGTAAAGAAGTGCGGTGGTTCCAGAGTACGAGTGTCAGTGTCAAGCCCTAAGGCTACGCGTCAAGTGCAGCCGATGTTCAATAGGGAGTCTCTTCCCTCCTGGAAAGTCCGAAAGGGAGAGTGAACTTTGGATTTACAGACGTCACAATCAAAGTGTCCTCAAATGATCTCAGGTCAGAGAACGACCTACAGGCGGATCTGGAGAAGAACGATAATGGGGAGATCGATGTAGATGTCGAAACTGTAAACGGTGAGTCAGCATTTATCGATGTTCATGCCGAAGCCCCGGACATCTATTACGACACATTAAAGTGACTTGAGTTGCAACAAAATGAATAAAACCACTCTCAACTGTATCATCAATCATTATCCAAATGAGAAATGTAGTCAAGGATCATACATTTGATGATCTTTATAGCATGCCAGTTGAGCATGAAAAGAGAAATACCACAAAGTTGTCTAAATTGTCGACAACTGTCAGCGGTTTCACGCCCATACCGATAGACGGAGCTGCTCTACTAATAACACCAACTGCAAAATCGACAGACAGACAGTAAGAAATTCATTTGTTTTGTTGATTTAGCTAACGAGCTGCCGAAGGCAAACCAAACGCAATGAAAGACAAAGACAATCCACACATTTGCTGGCGATAATGATCGATACAACACGCCCACAGCTATTAGGCTATTGCACATGTGGAGTACGAACATACTGCAGGCTGTAGAAAATATAAGGAGCAAGGGGTGTAGTGCTGGAATGACAACGGGCAGAGACATTTCAATTCAATTGCGGCGCACAAATATTTGTCTAAATGAAATGAGCGCACACAAAAGGCGGTCGTTAAACAATTACCAAATAAGAGTAGGTACATGCGCTATAGAAGAAGGAAAACTTTTAATTATAGCTTAGTAACCACAAAGCTAATGAGACTTTAATTAGAATAAATTAAATACATATAAACAAATATAGGGGCCATTCCATGTCAAATCGTCAAATGGTTGAAAGCGACCAATTCCGGTTTGAATAAAAGTTTTGGTGGGAAGTTTTCTTTAATCCAAAAACGAAATAAATATAAAGTTTTTGGTTCATTCACTTTTTTTTCTAATATTGAAATTTTTTTTTAAATTTTTTCTACTTTTCTCCAAAATTTAATTTTTTTAAATATAACTTTTTTTCCTTTTTCCAAAATCTAATTTTTTTTAATTTTTTTAGTATGACATTTTTAATTTTATTTTTTTCTAAATTATTTTTTTTTTGTTTCAAAATATTATGAATTGGTATCATTTCTTTTTTAAATTATTCCAAATTTTTTATTTTAAATATCATCATTTTCCTTTTTGTCCAATATCTAGTTTTTTTTAAATTATTTTAGTATTATTTTTTAATTTAAATTTTTTTCCAAATTATATAAATTTTTTTTCAATATTTAATTTTTTTTGTACATTAAATTACAGATGTAGTTTTTTTAATTAAAACAAAAATTTTTTGTGATTTTTTCAAAATATTTTTTTTGCTAAATTTTGTTTTCAAACTTTTTTCTTTATGAACTTAAACCTCTCTCTTATAACCAAAAACGAACTTCGACCAAAAGAAAAAAACGATTTTCAAAATTGTCTAATATTGGACACTTTTTCAATTTTTTTTTTACCTTTTTCAAAATTTGGTTCCTTAATTTTTTTCAAAATATTTTTTTAGTTCTTTCAAAATATTAAAAAAAAATTCCTTTGAGTAAAATTTTATAGCGAACATTGTCCCATATTGAAAACCTCCTAACTACGTTTTTTTGGGCCTTTTTTCAAAACATTTTTTAGTTTCTTCAAAATATTTTTTTTAAGTTTATTAATTTTTTTTTTTAAATTTAAAAAAACTCCTTTTGAGTCGAAATTTATAGCGAACATCGATCTTCACGATTTTGAAAATTGTCTAATATTAAAAATCTGCTAACTACTTTTTGTCATTCAAAGAATTTTTTTTTCGAATTCCTATTTTTGTAAATTAAATTTTTTTTTTTAATTTTTTTGCAAAACTTTTTTTTTAATTCTTTTTGGACCGAAACACTTAAAAAACCAAATTCAGAAACTTATATTTTAAAAAAAAGAACAAAAAACACCCTTCAGAGGTATAATATAAAAAAAAATGTTGTTCAAAACTTAATATCGAACCGTGATTTTAAAGATTTTGAAAAATTTAGAAATTTTCAAAATTTTTTAAATTTTTTTTTGTTTTAATATTTTGATTTTAATTTTTTCTAAAAATTTTTTTTTTCTTTTTATTTAAAAGCTGTCGATTCCATTGAACGATTTACCACGGAATGCCCCCTAAGTAAAAATACCAACTTTAAAATTTTTGTGCAATGAAAAATGAAGAAAACATTTGCTACTTACACCCTATTAATCATTCATTTCATAGCCGCGTTGTTGTTTTTGTTGGCAAAATGAAATGCACCCAACAAATAAGCACCAGTAAAATATTGCAACGGATAATCCATCATTTTGGGTGTGATCAGCAACATTTGTACGTCCGGCGGTATTGCATTTGCGCGGTTCATTTGTCATTTGAGCCGTAGAAACGAACGTCAGTGCAATGTCATTTTATACATTTTTTTTTTGTATTTTTTTTATGAAACGTAAGACAATCCATAATTGTTGAGGTGTTTTCAGCGGCGCATTGACGTTAAAATGGTAATTTGGTTGTTTTTGTTGTTGTTGTATTACAGGCGTTAATGTGACGATTTATTGATATTGATGATTGCAATCATGGCAGGTTTGCAGCAGATCATTGCAGTTGATTTGGTTTGGCAATTTGTTGTTGAAGTGCGATGATATCGGCAAGCATTTTTGGGTGGTGCATGGAATGAAAGAAAGAGATAGATATAAAGATAAGATTACTTTTTCCCACTTTTTTTTACTAGATTTTAGTTATTTATTAAATAATCGTAGTTATCCATGAACGAGGTCTGGTTATATTAACACGAAGGCTGATCCAGCAGACGTTGTCCTGCCCAATAATCTCTCACCCTGAAATTTATAAGCTTTCTTAAGGAGTTGAGGAAATTTGTCGTATTGTAACTTCTGCAAAAAGGTGTCTGATTTTCTCACTTTGCGATTCTTAGTCTCACTCTCAGTTTCACTCACAGGGTCTCTCCCTCCATTCCTGTTAGGCCCCCTTAACTTTCCCCTCCTCTTCCTCTTCTTCTTATTGTTCATCTTCCCCTTTCCCTGTCCCGTCTTCTTCGACTTTCAATCAAGAAATCTTCTTCCTTTTTTCTCTTCGTCTTCCTCTTCCTGGGATCAAGAAGCTCTCCTTGCTAAAACCCTCATAAACACCTTTTATTTCACACCTGGTTCACTATGGGTCGATATTTTCGAAGACGGGGTGCCACTTATGACTAAGGACCACTTCTTGTTAAAAACCCTCATCATCACCTTTTCTTTTATATCTATATCGTACTCCTTCTAAGGTCATAGCTGGTCCAAATTTTTACACGCCTGGGGGTGTGGCTCATTCTAATTTTTCTAAATAAGGATAACGAGTTTAGGTGTCTAGTGGCCACCTACTGTGGAAATTTCATAAAGACCGGTTTAGTACTTTTGGCGCTCATAGCAGATCATTCTATAAGCTACAGCCCCGGCTTCCCCCCTTCAAAAGGTGGTCCTGCAGGCCGCGTCCTTCTTTTCCGAAGCGTGGCGAAATACAATCAGCTCTTCCGGGTTCGGTAGTTGAGAAGAATGTCTCTCTCTCTTAGTGTTGTCAGTTTTGGAAAGTTTAATTTTTTTAGGAATAGATTATATGGCAACCCTAGTTAAAAAAAAGTCTGTTTAAAACCGAAAAAAATTTATGTTGTTAAAATATGTATGGAAAATACCTTTCTTTTATACCCATTTTGGCATATATTGTCTTATTAAATCACTCCAGACAGGGTGGCAACCCTGTTTGAAAAAATTATGAGTGGCAACCCTAGTAAAAATATTTTTTGCTGAGACCTCAAACAAAAAATTAATTTATTTGAGTACATATATTGGCATATCTTATTTGAAAAAACAAATAGGTGGCATCCCTGAATGAAATTGCTCAGTGACAATACCTTCATAGCTAGAAAGTCTAACTATCTATATACCAAGTTTCATTCAAATCGCTTGAGCAGTTTGCTAGATAGCAGGATAGGATATGCGAAAATTCAAAAATAGTCCTTTGCGGGATTTAAAAAAAAAAAAAAAAATTAGAACAAAAATAAGTTTTTAGTATATCCTTATTTGAGTGATTTTCATAGCTCGGCTGCTGGCAACACTGGTCTCCCATAACTTGATAAGTTTCAAAAGTGTAAAGCGTTCTACTGTGGTCATATTTTTTCAAATCACACCTAAGGCGCTATAACTGTACTCTCATGAATACCCCTAAAGCATACATAAATATGATCATAACCGCTTAAGCTCGAGTCAGTCTATAATTTCTGACATGTCTAAAGTTATAAAAATAAAATTAAACAACTTAATAATGCAACAGTGTAAGTATGCCATCACCTGTTGAACTGCTTGCGAGATCGGGGCAGTTGCTGACACGCGTTGACCGACTTCAAGCAGACCAAACTAACTCAAAGTTTAACGCGCTACGCCGCCACAGTGCAAATGTCGAGAGACTACAATTACGCCTTTTCCACCTTTCCAGCTGCTCAAAATGCTTATCGATCGCTGTGGCTGACAAATAAGCGCCTCAACACGCCACGACCATTCATCAGCGCAAACAACGCAACAACAACACCGACAATCGACAGTAGGCAGTTATGAAAGCAATTAAGGATATCGAATAACGCTCAAAAAATATTGAAATTGACGCTGATGTGTTGAGCGAGGGTATCATGCTTAGTACGTGAAGCCAGTACCGTTGCTGGTGTGGTGAGAATAAATGTTGGCACACCAGCTGCTACTGCTGCTGATCGACGGCACGCGCTTGAAGAGCCAATAAATCATTGTGGTGATAGAGCCCCGCGTACGGTGGGCGCGTACAAATTTTTACTCAGAATCCTTTCGTCGAAAACAAAAAATGAGTTGATACGAATAAAAATTCCGATGCAAACTTATCTGCACTGAACATAATATTCGTAGCCTAATTAGTTGTAGTGCGGCACACACACCTGCCAACAACTGCCGATAAGGGGCTCCTCAAAAAAGCGAAAGGACAACCGATTAAACTGGAGCAGAAAAGGACCTGCTGAATTTGTTAAAATTGTTGGGCGTTTGCTCTCGTTATTAATTCTTGGCAATCGTAACTGCTTATTGTCAACTAACAAATAGTGGCAATAATGCAATACAAAGAAGCAGGAGTTAAGCTGGGATGGAAATACACTATACTATACCCAGTAGTGAGATTTAGTTTAAATTATAACATTACACGAGTGATATTTGTATATCCATTATTATCGACCAAACGTCCCAACCGATTTTTAATAAAAATTATAAAATACGGTTAATTTTTTTATTTAGGTGTTGCCACTGAGAATGGCTTTTCAGGGATGCCACCTATTTGATATTTTTCAAATTAAGTAAGTTTTGCAAACCTTTGTAGTTAACTTTTCAGCATTTCAATAAAAGTAAACATTGAAGTAGGGTTGCCACACAATCTATTTGTCGTACAGAGTTGCCATCTGTCTGCATTTGTTTTAAAAAGAAATATGATATGCCAAAATGTTTACCAAAGAAAACTATTATCCGTACTTCAACTACCTAAAAGTATTTTTCGAGTTTTTAGCAAAAATATTTTTAACTAGGGTTGCCACATACAGCTTTGACACCATTTTTTTATAGAGTAAAATATTCTGAAATCGGCACAAAACAAAGGTTTTTACGCATTTCAACAAAAAAAGAAAATGAGCCAGGGTTGCCACATAGTCTATCTTTCATACAGGGTTGCCACCTGTTTTTTTATTTGTAGAAATAAGACATTCATAAATGAGCTCCAACTTGGAGGTTTTTTTAAGTTTTCAAAAAAATTCTTTTGGCTAGGGTTGCCACATTCTATCATTTTTTATACGGGGTTGCCACCTGTCTGAGCTTTCTATAGAAAGAAGATATTTCGAAATAGTAACCAAGAAAAGGTATTTTACGTAATATTTCAAAAAAAAAAAACAAATCTCAATTTAGGGTTGCCACCTAATCCTCTTATATATGTCGTATTTGATCCAACTATTTCTCATACGGGGTTGCCACCTGCCTGAGCCTTTTATAGAAATAAGTTGTTTCGAAATAATAACCACAACAAGGAATTTTACGTAGTATTTCAACTAAATACAACTTAGGGTTGCCACCTAATCATACTATACATACAAGTCGTATTTCAACCAACTATTTCTAGCATGTTTTTCTGAAAGTTCGTATATAGATTTTCTGCTACAATCCAAAAATATACTTTAGCACGAACAGTGTTGCCACTTAGGAACTTTTTACAGAGATGCCACTAATCTGCTATTTTTGATATGAAATAATGTAATGGATTAGATAAGCCAACATGGATAGGAGATGAAATTTGTTTTAATTCGTATTTAAAAAAATAAAAATTTTGCAGGGTTGCCACCTAATCCTTTTAAGAATATTTTTTGCAGCTCCGCTATTAAAATTTTTTTGAAAACGACCTGAAAACTTTGGATGGACTTAAATTATATTTATTAAATTTAATTTTTCGTATGTTTGCGATAATTTCCAAAAGGGCTTATTTGGGGGAACCTTTGACCACAGGTTATATGCCTATTCCAAGCCTTCTTACTTTTCAAAAAAATGTATTGTTGTCGGGTAATCCTACTGAATATTTTCTTTCGTACTTGTTATTTTTTCGAAAACGAATTTACCCATTTAGGGTGAAAATTTACTACAGGAAATGTGGCACACTTCAGGTCTCTGCTTGGGGAATTTTCACAGAGCTGCCACCTATCTGAAATTTTTGGATTCATTTCTGCAAAGACCTTAAACAGGTAGAGTTTCTGTCTCGAGACATTTTTCGGGTCATTATTTTTTTATGTCTTTTGTTACAAAAAAATTATGGGCAGGGTTGCCACCTAATTCTATTACATTTTATCTTTTCAATATCCACTATTACCTCAAAAACAACATCATAAATTTGAGTGCCATATTCCCAGCCCCCTGATCAAATGTTGCCAGCCATAAAATGTGTATAGGGTTGCCACCTATCTGGAATTTTTAAGGACATTTTTACCATTTTCCGAAATAAAATTGTGCACGGTTTCTTTACTCCTCGCGCCATTTTAGAGGTTATAAAAAAGGTAAGAAACCTTCTTGCTAATAATCACGCTACTGGGTATATAAAAAAATGTGGCTACCTGCACCTTCTCTTAGGCACATCGCAAACACCGAAAGTAAGTATTAATGATAGTAACAAGCATGATTAAAGTAAACAAGCTCAATTGTCGTTTAAATGACAAGTTTTGACAACTTGTAAAATGACATGCCCGCGAACTCGGAACTATCAACGCAATGAGGGAACGTTGAAAGAAATGCGCCTTCAACAATCAAATAACGAGAGGGGCAAACCTGTCAACAGGCGAGCGTACCTAAGTAAATACAAAGAAGAGCAGAGAAGTAAGAGGGCACTTAGTGGCGGTCCTCCTCTGTTCGGTCTTCCTCTTCTTCTCGTCCTCAGCTCTAATGCCAGACTTCAAATTAATAATCCGCGTAATTTGGGTGATTTTTCAGACGTGCAGCCGCACAAAGCGCATAACTGCGTTTAAAGTCAAGATGGTTTTTTGTTTGTCTAAAGTAGTTCGTCCAGCTCGTGTAGTCCGAACTCACTACCTCTTAACAAGTAGGTTTGCTTTGCGCTTAATATGTCATTTAGATTGTTTGCCATCGATAAACACGTCAGCCGTCATTCGGATTGTTTTGGTTGATGATTTGACGTGGTTTTGATATTGTGTTAGTCGGTTCGTTAGCTTTGGGTTTGGTCACTTTTACTTTGTTCCTCTGTTTTTTTGTCGTGTTTTTATACCCAGCTGTACTTGTACACAGGGTATTATAACTTTGTTAGGATAACGGTTGGTTGTACAGGTATAAAGGAATCGAGATAGATATAGACTTCCATATATCAATATGATCAGGATCGAAAAAAAAATTGATTGAGCCATGTCCGTCCGTCCGTCCGTCCGTCCGTCTGTCCGTTAACACGATAACTTGAGCAAATAATGAGATATCTTCACCAAATTTGGCATGCGTACTTATTTGGGTTCAGAATAGATTGCTATTGAAAATGGGTAAAATCGGACCATAACCACGCCCCTTTTTCGATATCGAAAATTTCGAAAAACGTATAAAATGGGTTAATTCAATATTAGAAGCAGCTACAATGATAAAATTTGCAATATGTATTGATTTAGATGTTCTAAGGCCGATTTTATAAAAATTTTTGAAAAGGGGGCGTGGTACCGCCCACGTATATTTGAAGAAATTTTAAAATTTTGACTCTTAATAACTTCAGAACAGTTTATGCTAGTATAACGAAATTTCGTAGAGGACATACTATTGTTGTGGTAAATTCAGCTATAGAAAATAAACGAAATCGCTTCGCGACCACGCCTACTTTTTCATAAAAGTTATATTGAAAGGAGGTGGAAATATTGAAAAGTCCATATCTAATTAACTGATTTCGCTATAATAATATAATTTGGTACATACATCAACTTTCATATTCTTTACATAATTTTTTCAAAATTTTGGAAAGTGGGCGTGGCACCGCCCACTTATGAGTCAAGCAATTTTTATTAATTTTAACACCATTAACTATACAAAACAAAGAATAACAGCATTTTATGTGCACAGCTGGGTATGTAATGTTCGGTTTCACCCGAACTTAGACTTCCTTACTTGTTTTTATTATCGTTTGTTGTTTTTTTCTGTTCTTTCCGACTCATGAATTGGCCTAAATTACACGAGCATAATTTTTGGAAATTGTGTGTTGAATGCTTAAATTGTTTTAACCTCCGGTTTTTTTTTGTTGTTCTGTTTGTTTCTATTCCTTTGGGCGTTTCAGTGTCAATGCGAAACGGAAATGTCATTTCTAATCAATTAAGTCTTATCGTTTGTTGCTTACACCGTTAGTATTTAAATAGAAAATAATTGTTATATTCAAACTGGTCACCCCTCCCCTAAGTGCTCGCTCTATTTAAGTATCAATGATACCTACCTATAGTAAAAGGTCTACCCTCAAATGGCAACCTAACTTGGGAATGTGCACATATTTTGACAAGAAATTATGATATTAATCTCAAAGTACCTACCCGTATTAAGTATATAAGAGTTATGTTACACGCGTCTCATATTATAACCTAATATAGCTAATAATAAATCTGTGAAAATATGTTATTGTTGTAATTAAGCTGATAAGATCGCTTATTAGAATTTTATATCGTTAAATGAGAACAGCTGTTGTCATGTTTCGAGAAATTATATTAACGAGCTTTTTTATGTGTGTGAACTATGTTGAGGTTTGACATGTGGTCATGAGACTATTTTTGTTAAGGACCTAATTAGTAAGACATTAGAAAACTAATGATTTCCAAAATATGTTGGGGAAAAAAATTGAAGGAATGAAATCTCACTAGAACTCGGGGAGGTATAATCGGAAGTTTCACGTCCCCTTAAAATCGTTAACTTCAAGACTAAGGACGAGTTCCTCGAACTGCGACAAGTTTCGCGCGTGATCTTACTAAGTCTCACCGAGGGGGCCCCTCCCCCGGGTCGAAAATTCTTGAAAAATTGCTAATGTAAATTATGGATGTCTCTTTACAAAGACATTCCGGTTCCAAAGATTCTCTTATCAACACCAGGGTTCCCCAGCATAGATAGGTTGAGTGCCCGAATGTCATGGGGAAAACAGATTTGAGTATGGTTTGTTACCTAACGACTAAAATCAACGCTTCGAATCTACGTCCTGAAACTATTATCATCACCATCATTTTCCTTAACTGCTATTGTTTCATTGGAGCTTGAAAGAAAAGAAGTGAGTACCAAGTACTCGTGACGTTTGAGGTATTTTATTATTATTTTTAGGCGTATTTCCTTCCTTGCAAATACGAAAATAATGCTGCTCATTCATCGAATTAACTTCAAAACAACAACACAAGTTTTGTTATTTTTTTCTTTCCTTGTAAAGTCATCAAAGGGATCATAATATGACCGCGAAATGATCCTAAAATGACCTCAAGTTGACCACCAAAATCACCCCTGAGATGATCCTAAAATAAACCCAAAATTATCCCAATATAAACCCAAAATAATCCCAATATGAGCCCAACCCGACCCTAAAATGACTCCAAAATGATCCCAAATTGACTCACCCCAATATGATCTCGAAATGACCAATACTCCAATATGACCTCCGAAATGATCCCACAATAACCCCTTTTGTCTCATTCTACTTTCCTTTCTTTCCCTTTTCTACTTTTCTTTTTATTTCTTTTCCATCCTTTTCCTTTCCCTTTTTTCCTTTCCGTGCCTTTATTTTCCTTTTCTCTTCTTTTCTTTCCTTTAATTTACTTTTCTTTCCTTTCCATTCCTTACCTTTTATTTTCATTCCTTCAATTTAATTTCCATCCTTTCCTTCACTTCCCTTTCCATTCATCTCTTTTTTCCTTCCCTTTCCATTCCTCTCTTTTATATCCTTTCCTTTCCCTTCCTTTCCTCTTTTTACCCTTCCTTTCCATTACTTTTCTTTCCTTCCATCTTCTTTCCTTTCCCTTTTTTCTAGTTAAAATTGCCCTTCTCCTTTTTTTCTTTTCACCTTCATTTCTTTTTTTCTCTATTCCTCTCTCTCTATCTTTCATATTACCTTTTCTCGCTACCTTTGCCTTCATCGGTCTCTCCTTCATCGGCCTTTTTTACTTACCAAAAACAATTTTGAGGTAAATTTTTCCAACTTACCGTATATGGATCCTGAAATGAAAGGAAAGGAGAGTTCAAATAAGTTAAGAAAATATAACAGCGGAAAGAAAATATAGAAAAACACTCAAAAAAGAGTTTCCTTATTTCAAGGAAAAATGTTCCTTACTTGGCTCCAAATACATGGCTTAATTTAAAGACTTTTTCCTCAATTTAAGGAAAAAGTCTTTAAATTGAGAGAAAAAAGTATTCAAATTAAGGAATATTTTACTCAATTTAAGGAAGCCCCGTCTATGGAGTCAAAATAAGGGAACTTTTTCTGAGTGTAAAAGGGCCTATAAGTTTTCCTCGCTCCTAGAAGCATACGCGTGATAAGAAGTACAGACTTGTTTGAGATTAAGAAAAAATATGTTATGTTGAAGCAGCCTTACAAATCCAGTTTACATGGCTCTTCAAGTAACAACAAGTCAATATATTTCAAAATTCCTGCACAAATCTTATCCCAACGCATATTTCGCTTCAATTTAATCATGTTTTGCTTTAAATTGGAATTTGTATTAATTAAGTTGTCAACAACAAATGCCAACTAATTGTTGATGGCTTAGCAAAAATACAAAATCGAAGCAGAAAAAAAGAAGAAAAATTAAAAATCGAAACATGTCGCTGTGATCAACAAGAAATCAATGACCAGAGCACGCTGATCAAACGAAGCAACTCGCGAACTATTTTCTCAGGGGAAAAGTAAACATACAATTTCCCAAGCTAAACAAGCAGCAGTCAAGCCACACATCAGGCTCACGAGGATCCCACATATGAGCGATACACAAACGAACACACGCCCACTTATGTACATACACGAGCAGTGAGTATGAGAGCATTTAAAAATTTACATAAATCTACATTTAGATTTTGCAATTAAATTGCGATCTGGCAGCGTGTTGCAGCCAGAGCTGGTAAATAATGATTACAAATTTTAATTTCAGTTATTCGATTAATCTTAATTGCTTGATTAACTTTAATCGCTTGACTATTTATATTTGTTTCATATTTTTTATTTTTCGATTGATTTTGATTGTTATATTAATATTAATTGTTTGATTAATTTTAATTGTTCGATTAACTTTAGTTGCTCTATTAGTTTTAATTGTTAGATTAATTTTAATTGTTTCATTAATTTTAATCGTTCTATTAGCTTTACACAATTGACTAATTTTTCGATTTATTTTAATTGCAAGATTAATTTTAATTGTTCGATTAATTTTAATTATTTGATTAGTTTAATTTTTCGATTTACTTTAATTGCTTGCTTAATTTGAAATTTTCGGTTTTATATTTTTGTTTCATTTATTTTAATTATACAATTAATTTTAATTGTCCGATTTATTTTAATTATTTGATTAATTTTGATTGTTCTATTAATATTAATTGTTGGATTAATTTTGATTGCTTGATTAATTTTGATCGTTCGATTAACTTTAGTTGCTCGATTAGTTTTAATTGTTCCATTAATATTAATTCTTTGATTAATTTTAAATTTTCGATTACTTTTAGTTGTTCGATTAGTTTTAATTGTTGGATTAATTTTAATCCTTTAATCAATTTATTTGTTCGATTAATTTTATTTTTCAATTAATTTAAATTGTTAGATTAATTTTATTGGTTCAATTAATTTTAATGGTTTGATTAATTTAAATGGTAATGGAAATTTTACAGGTCTGGCTGCAGCTACTGTTGCGTTAAGCATTCTATTATTCTTGCTGTTGCATTCATATGTGGCGCCATTGCAGTGCAACAACAACAACAACAAAACGAGCGATGGCTGGTGATATGGCCGCTGTATTGGACATGCGCTTGGCAGCCGGAACACGATTTATACGCCCGCCCAGAGACTGCGTTGGCGAGTTCGAGCAGATGAGATAGTTCGCGAGAGAAGCAAAGTGGGGTGGGAAGCAGGACGTCGAGTGAGATTACGTGCCAGCGTGACCAATGTTTATGTTTCTCAATGAAATTTTTGTCCGAACGTAGCTGCTTCCGTCTATGGAAGTGGATGGGAGGTGTCCTGCAGCAGCAGATTTTTGCTTCTGTGTGTCCTCCAGTTGTCTAATAAGACATCAAGTGCAAGTAAGCTGAAAAAAAAACAAAACCACGAACTGAATTGCTGCTCATCATTTAGCCAATGCGACAACTTGTGAGGCGCGCGTACTTAATTAATTCGACTTATTTATGTGAGCTTGTATGTATGGGCGCCTCGAAATCCCAGTCAAGCCAAAGTCAGGAACTACCACGTTGTAGTAGCAACAAAAGTTTTAGTTGTTTTGTGTTGTTGTTGTTCTTTTGGTTTTGTGTAGGATCGTTTTTGGCGTGACAATATCTGTGTCGCCGCTGTGCCGGCCTCATTGTCTCCAAATTGGGTTAAAGCAATGAGATGCAATCGAGTCATCATCATCAACACCGTCATCAGAGATCAAGCGGAGTAGCAATACTCCTGTGTATACTACGCTGGGTACAGTGTTGTGCAAAAAAAAAAATTGATTTTCCTTGTTCGATTAATTTTATTGTTCGATTAATTTAAATTGTACGATTAATTAATTAATTAATTTTAATTGTTCAATTAACTATATACTTAATGACTTTTCGGCCTTTGAATTTGCAAATTAGATAACTTAATTGTTCGATTATTTTCAAATGTTTGATTAATATTAGTTGCTCGATTAATTTAATTTGTTCAATTAATTTTAATTGTTAAATTAATTATATACTTAATGATTTTTCGGCCTTTAGATAACTTAATTGTTCGATTAATTTTATCTATTTGAATATTTGTAATTGCCCGATTAATTTTAATTGTTTGATTAATTTCAATTGTTCGATTAATGTGAATTGTTTGATTAATTTTAATTATTCGATTAATTTTAATTGCTCGATTAATTTTATTGGCTGATTTATGTATTTTAACTGTTCGATTAATTTTAGTTGTTTGATTAATTTAAAATGTACGATTGACTGATTGATTTGACTATTTTTAATTGCTCGATTAATATTAATTGTTCTATTAACTATATTCTTAACGATTTTGCGGCCTTTGAATTTGCGAATCAGATAACTTAACTGTTCGATTATTTTCAATTGTTTGATTAATTTTAGTTGCTCGATTAATTCTAATTGTTCAATTAATTTTAGTTGTTAAATTAATTATATACTTAATGATTTTTCGGCGTTTGAATTTGCGAATTACATAACTTAATTGTTCGATTAATTTTATCTATTTAATTATTTTTAATTGCTCGATTAATTTTAATTGTTCGATTAATTTTGATTTTGTGATTAATTTTAATTATACGATTAATTTTAATTATTCGATCAATTTAATATGTTCGATTAATTGTAATTGCCCGCCTGAATTTAATTATTCGATTAATTTAATTTCGATTAATTTTAACTTCTCGACTAATTTTATTTCCTGATTCATGTTCGATTAATTTTGGTTGTTCGATTAATGAGTTGATTCAAACCACTTAAAACTTAATACTACGACTGCATTGCACAACACTGTCAATATTTGTATACACCTGGTTGAACGCAGCAAAGAAAATCCAAAATAGTCACATACAAGAAAACATTCGGTGTATGCCCTTCGATTCATCAAAATCAAGTCATTACCCTAAAAAAAACAAGTAGAGCGAGCTCAAGCAGGGCCAAACTTAAATGAGTGACGAATGGAGTGCTAAATGTGCTGGTAATACAAAACCATGTGAGACATCACTTTCAACTGACGCTCAAGGATCAAGAATCCCACATCAGCGCATCAACAATACCAACAATCGAGCGAGATTGATTCAATCGATTGGTAACAATCACGCAGTCACCGCGCCCTCATGAGAATTTAACTGGGGCAAAAAAAAAGAGAAAATCTCTCAATTAGTCAAACAATTAAATCAACAATTGTACGAAAAATTAAAACGAATTCGTACGAATTATTGTTGTTGTAGCCGAAATGAATTCCGTGGAGTTAGTTAATGACTATTTTAACTGACAATTCTTACTAAGTTTGGGTTGATTGGACTGAGCCAGCATGATCATCGGTCCGTTCCTGATGTCTGTCTGTTTGTTTGTATAAAAATTTAGTCTGATACTTGCTGTTTTCAGCTGTCGGGTTTTATGTCGCCTTGTCGCATTGTTCGATGGTGGCAACGAACAGAGCCACCCGCAGTTGTTCACTTAAAATTCATTTCACAAATTAACAAACTCAGATATTTTTAAAATTCATTGAATATTTAGCAGCCCAAATTGATTTGCAAAAGTCAATGAGAAAGGCAGTAATACTTTTTTTTTTGGTTTAATTTAGCACAATGTTGTGGTTTCTCAGTGAAACACTTAATACAGTTAGTTATTCACTATACGTTGCCCCATCAACCAAATGAAGTAGTCATACATTTCTTTTCGATTAGGTTTTTATGATCAGCTGAATCTGATCATATGGTGCCAGTGGGCGGTAGTGGGTTAAGCGCCATAATAGAAAAGAAAAAATAGAAATTGGGAGTTCAATATGTTCATATTTGTCTTACTTACTTCTTCTAGCAAAACGTTAATTGTGCATCCAACTTACTGGCATACAATTGATTTAACGAAAAGTGGGTGGTGCCACGCCTATTAAAAAAAATATTGATAAAAGGTTCGATTTGGTGCCGCAATTTTAATTTTCACACCATATTGATCATTTAGGTATATAATAAAAGTGGACGTGGAAAGCAACATATTCCAACTACTTTTAACCCTATGACGACCAAGTATTAACACATTGCCAACCTATGTTTTTTTGGTTACGAAATCAAATTATTTGAATCATAATCGCAAGCCTAAACCAACACAAAAGTTATAGCTAAAATAAAAAAGGTGAATGTGTAGCATCTTAACC
Organism: Campiglossa producta; assembly: GCA_964058755.1. Taxonomy (NCBI): domain Eukaryota; kingdom Metazoa; phylum Arthropoda; class Insecta; order Diptera; family Tephritidae; genus Campiglossa; species Campiglossa producta. The sequence goes on along the minus strand of CAXKVI010000002.1, from coordinate 6,773,048 downwards.
ATTTAACTACCACGCATTAACCCATTGGCGACTTATGTACTTTTTTAATCGAAATTTAAATTATTTAAATCAGTACTGGCAAACCCTAAGTAAAGTAGACCATGTGAAGATTTTTTTAACCCTTTAATGGCCATGGATTAACCCTTTAACGGCCATGGATTAACCAATTGGCGACCTATGTTTTTTTTTTTAATTATAAAATAAAATTACTTAAATCAGAAACGTTTAAACTATACTAAAATAGTACAGGACTAGCATCTTAACCCTTTGTCGGCCATGTATAAACCTACTCCTCTTTTTTTAATTTTAAAATCAAATTATTTTATTCAGAACAGCATACCTTGACTGAAGTAGTACAAGTATTACATCTTAACCCTTCAGCGGCCATGTATTAACCCATTGCATACCATTTTTTTTAATCCTGAAAAAAGAAAAAGTTAAATTTTGAGCACGGTCTAGCCAAGTGTACGTCCTTATACTTGAATTCGGGTCCCTAGCTAATGTAGACACGTATAGGACCAACTATACTACGCCGACTAGAACCTTTGCAAAACAATGAACAAATTCTTACAGCAATTACGATCTATCCCACGTGGAATCGACTAGATTGCTTTGCTATTTTATGGCCCTTATTGACACAGTGATTCACAACTTAATTTTAATGCCTGGAAACATGTGTTAGCATCTTCGGCACTCAAAGTTACACTTATCTTCAGACACATGTCCTCAAAAAACTAGTTCCAGATGTGAGTAAAAGAAAAAAAGTTTGAAAACGCTTTAAACTTGAGCTTGAGACCATTATAAGCTGTACAATCAACGAAGCAATTTTCTCAAATTACAAGCAATCAAGCCAGGTCGATATAGCCTTACAAGAGCGCCACCAACTCAGCTGCACCCAAATCGAATCACGTGTGCAATAATGCCCCAACAGCAGCAGCAATCAATCGCGCGTTCATTGCACCAAATTTGGCGCTACTTCGACGAGCGTTGAGCTTGCAGGCAACCAAAGCTTTTGTGGGCACCTAAATGTTGCACGACGATTAAGTTAAATGCTACTAAACTAATTTAAAAACGATTGAAAATTTGCTTTCAAAAACGTTTTAATCTACTCGATGGAAAGTAGTCACCGTCTTGCACAGTGGCTCGGCTGCATACATTTTTTGAAAAAAAAAAAAAAAAGAGAAGAAATATTCCAAAAATGTTTGAAATCGGTAAACCTTAGGGGTGAGGGCAAATATGGGCAAACGTTTTTTTCAGGAATCGATAGTAGATAGTGGGAACTCTCATTTTATTATAGTTAGAAGGCGTAGCACGCTCTAGCAACCAAACTTTTGGTCTATCTAAAGCATGGGTCGGCAGATTTGCAAGTGCAGGTGTATAAGTGAGAGCGCTTATACACGCGCTGTGATCGTCCGAAATATATATTTAACATTCGCTGACCAAACAAGCGACACCTCCAGGCGATGTGGTTGCGCCCCTTGCTCAGCGACGACAAAATCATTTGGTAAATAAAGGGCGCAACGTGTCTGTGTGATGAATCCAACTTGTTTGACTGATCTTAAGATCTATGCGGCGCCGATGCTTGATCTAAAGTATCGGATGTAGGATTAAATCTGAAAATTATATATACATAAAAGTGAATTTTTTCCGCGGCAGAACCACTGTGTCATGGTCCACTGCTCTAACATCGCCTCATAGCCGCACAGGACTTCATTTAGAAGCGGGCTTGTAGTTGCTGTTATTTTTAGTCAGTCCCAACAGCAATAGATGACTGGACGCTTGCTAAAACTCATCATCCCAGTACACAGTTTTATTGTTCTCATCTGAAGCTCTTGTAGCCGCCACATTGACGGCTGTCAAAACATGTTGTCGGGTAATACAAATGTCGTCGTAACACAACATTGAACATGATGTTACTAGCTTCCATAGCAGCTCCTGCACCAGCTCCTGTTGTCCAGCGCATCTCAAGTGCATCTCTGTGTGTGCAACTTTGTTCTCAATTGTCACGTACGCGCGTTCAACATGAGCCGGAAGTTAATAGATTTTTTTTTTGTATAAAAATAATAATAAATACAACTATTAAATCCATAATGCAATCGAATGAATATTCGAATGGTGGCCAGCACTTCGGACGTTTGACCGGTTAATTTTTTAGTTGTTGTTCCATTGATGGTTTGTTGGTTCATGTTGGAACATTTTCATTAAGTTCGAAATTGCTTTTATGTGAAATTTAATTTGCGAACCACCATTGGACAAGCAATAACAACGCAATTTAGCTTCCACTTACAATGTGTATACGAGGACGTGAATGGGATCAGAAGTAAACGTTTTTTTTTTAAACAAAAAATATTAATACGAGTCTATTATTATGGCAAATGGTATCAATGAAAGGATAATACTCGAGAAAATGTTTGGTTGGCTTTAAGGAATAGTTTGGTGATATTTGTGAGGAGTTTGTTTTGAAGCGGCTGTCGAGGTGTATTTAGTATAATCCTGCCTACCATCTAAAGGTATTTAATTCAAGTCCCTCGACAGAAAAAAACTGTTCAAAAGAAATTTTTACCACACCAAGCGGCAAGCATTCTGAAACCCTAAGAAAGTACTTAGCAGAAGCCGTTCAGTATCGCCTACGTTTTACCGGTCCTTCGAGGTCCTTCCCGATTCTGACCGAGCGGTTGGTATTGCTCAACGTTATTTGAAAAAGATGTTTAAGCTTTGTAGGCAAGTCAAATTCAGACATGGCGGCATACGGGCAACTCCTTTTTGCGCTGTCAAAAGGCTTTAAAATCGACAAAGAGATGGTCTTCGCATCCGTATTTGAACAGCTCGGCGGGTAGTCCGTAGCTATCCTCTCTTCATTATAGTCAGGTGGTGGGACGACTTTTCTATCGTGAGAGATTGGGGTATCGGTTTCGACGTCTCCCTCGCAACTTAGCAGTGACGAGAAGTAGTCCCTCCATAATTTAAGTACACTCTGTACGCCGTTTACCAGGTCACAATTATTATCCTAACAGGAACTTGTCCCGGTCTTAAAACCTTCCGTCATCGGCCGGATCTTTTCATAGAATTTTCGGGCATAATTCCTGTCAGCCAGCATCTCCTCACACTCACTGAATAGACGTCTCTCTCCCTTCTTTGCCTAACGATAGCGTTGCCATACACTGCGGGTTGCGCCCGTTCGCAACATCTCCCTGTATGCAGCGTCCTTTTTGTCCGAGGCAGTGCTGCATTCCTCATCGTACCAGTTGTTTTTGCGGGCTCGCTGGAACCCTATAGTGGCCTCAGCGGCGGTACGTAATGAGTGAGAGATATGCTTCCATTGCTCGGTTACATCGTTAGTTCGAGGATTGCTCTGCGATAGCAGGTGCGAGAGTCGAGTGGAGAAATTATCAGCTGTCTGTGTCGTGTGCAGCTTCTCGACTTCAAACTTTCCTTCCGTTACTGTGCGTACTTTCTTCTCTGCACAGAGGCGTGTGCGTATCTTGGCTGCAACAACATAATGGTCCGAGTCGATATTGGGACCACGTAGGGTACGCACGTCCAGAACGGTGGAGCTGTGTCTGCGGTCGATCATGACATGTTCAATCTGGTTTCTTGTTCTTTGATCAGGGGACAGCCAGGTGGCTTGGTGTATTCGCTTATGCTGGAACCTGGTACTACTGATGACCATATTGCGAGCAGCGTCGAAGTCAATAACATCCTGGGGGATGATATCGTATGATGTTTGGTTATGTGAGCAAAAATAATGTTACAAAAAATAAACCCGATAGGTGGCGCTGGGGTCGAGATATTCGAATAAGCCGTATTTATGATCCAGTTTTGTTAGTTTCTGGTGCTCTGTTGTTGTCTGGTAATGGTGTGCCATCCTTGCTTCGAGCCAGCAGTTACATTTCATATCGAAACTTAATCATTACATACTATAAATTGAATCAACAATTAGCTAAAATTTTACTTTTTGCTTTCCTTTGGCAATCTACAGCTTTGTCGCCAATAAACTTTTATGAGACAAAAGACGAATTACCATTCACAACGGACAAACCAACGTTTTGGGAGATATGCGACAAACATACCGCCGTACACCGTTAAGCAGATAAAGTTTGTGACTATGGTGATTTGTATGATAAGTAGGCCTTCAGGGTAGAGCACAGCACAGCTCAGTTTATGGGCTAGTTATATGGTCATGAATGGCTCCAACTATTTTACAGACCAAGAGAATGTGCTTAAAGGCAAAGCAGGGTCGCACGATGCGCCAACATTAACGGATGCACGAAAGGATTGTATGGAAGCTTCAACCATGCCGTGCTTTAGTGCCCAGCCGTTGCGGACTGGCGGCTGATGGCGCTTCAAATCGAATTACGTTCGAACAAAAGATTCCTTGTTGTTGTCCAGGCAGCAAGCAACCTGTTGCTGTAAACGTGAGATCGCATCGCTTGCTGGTTGGTGGCGTTTGCAAGCTCGTAACATTTAGTTGTAGCGCCAGTTCTTAAGCCGCCAACGGCTGGTCTGCTGAGCGCATTTTTACGAGTGAAGTGCAGTTGGCGGGCGAGTGGCGACTAGTCGTTCTCGGTTGTCCGTTTGGCATGCAAATCCAAGCACACAGCGTCTGAGTTGAGCACCAGCTGAGCGGTTATGTGACCCCTGCAGCCTGGCCAACAATCATAAAACCGAATGAGTTAAATAACAAATAAACATTTAAGATGATTAATTTAAGCACTTTTACGATGCCTTTTCATTGCTGCGTTGATTTATTAGTCGGTTAATGTGGTTGTTGTTACCACGATAGCTGAGACTCTTGGTTATGGTGCGCCGCTGCTCTCCGGTGGTGGTGCTGTAAATATTTGTTACTTGCCAGGATGTCGAAATTTGTCGTTGCTGCACTTGACGTCCTCCACGAAACTGCAGTGGGAGCAGTCTGCGGCTAAGCTTTGCTATGTCTAGTTTTGACTGTTTTACATAATAAGTGGAAGCTTGGGCTGACAAGCGGTTTACGGTCGCCTTTTAAGTGGCGATAAAAGTTAGCAAACTGTATGGTCTGCCAGTAGGCCATTTGCAGACGTTTGCCGCTCAGTTTAATGAAATTGTCTCAGGAGCCGAACATGGCGACATGGGTGGCTAGCACAATGGCTACTTCAGTATGTGTTTTGGAGGCTAGACTGAGGCGCCTTCCTCGTAGTCGTGGCGACGGAACTAGGCGGTGGTCTAGAATCGGTTTAATCTTTTATACCCAGTTGCGCTGCAGCCTGATCGTATGCACGATGACTTCGTTCTGCAAGTTTGTTCCTATTTCCAGAAAAGACCTATTATGCGAAGGACGCCTAATTAGTCTCCTTATGTGAGTCAGCGGGAGTGGCTGCCATTCCATTTAGAACCTTCTCTCAGCGAAGTCCCTGCTAGTGCTAGCGAATCAGTATGCTCGAGACTTTCCTTAGTCCGGTTGTAGGTGCTCCCCTCAAATCCGTCGAATTTCAGTATTTCCTAAAACTTGAAAACGATTGACCCAAATTGAATACCGCCATTTAGAAGGATATGGAGAATAAGAGACGAACATCTCTACTAAAAACTCAAGGCTGGATATCTCCAAGAGGAGTCAAGTTAGGAGCCTGAAAAATGGTATGAGGTTAAACTCACGAAAAATGGGGCTATGGGAATAAGGGCGTGACACCTCCCATACAAACTTTATTTTTTTCAGCTAAATATCTTGCGAAGAGCTTAGTGGGCGTGGAACCAGCCTTAAAGTGTTTAAAACTTACTTACTTAAAATAGCCTTTAACCGCCTAGGCGATTTTGGCCGTCCAAAGGAGGATGGGACCGCGTGTAGAAGTTCGCGCAAGTGGGGAAAGTTTCTGACCGCCATTCAACTGGGAATGTGCGGTTCAAGCAGCTCACTATCTCCGCGTCGTATCCTCTGGATAGCCACTGAACATCCGTTCGGTGGTGAACTGGTGGTGAATATTGATAGCAACTGGGTATATAATATTTCGGTTTCAACCGTTCTTAGACGACTTCACTAGTATTGTTATACTGTTGTTGTAATTCTTTGTTGTTGTTATTTTGTTGTTGTTGTTAAATATGCATGTAACTATTTAGCAATTCGTTTGGAATTTTCGTATAGCACACACAAAGCATTGTGGTCTAATTGTAAAGTCCAAGTAATTGGCAATTTGTTGTTGGCTTTATGAATAAATAGGCAGCCAAAAAAAAGCGAGCGAGCGGGATCATCCACTTTGTTCAGTCTCGTTTCGCTACAACTTCTTTAGTCTCGAATTTTTGTATTTCAATGATATCACGATTTTTTGACTCAACCACTTTTACCAATTCGCCTATTTTGGCGCTTTTAAGGAAATTTTCCAATTTTTTGGTGGTACAATTTATTTGGTGGCTTCTTTGTTGTTGTTTTTCTGGTAAGTCGCCGTTTTGTACTACTCACGATTTGTCAATTGAATTGAAATTAAAAACAACAACAACAATGTAAGAGTATAAAAAGCTTAAAAACGTTTCTCTTGGACTTTGCAACAATTAAACGTGCTTTCGAAAAAAATTAACAAAAAAAAAGTTTAGCCACGCGGCAGACGCGCCAAGCAATTGAAATGAAACGTGGTTTAGTCCAATGTGTGGCAGACTCGTTAAAATACGTGAGGAAACATTTAAACTCCAATAAAGCAACAAATTGCTAAATTCCTATTTTATTACAACTTATTGCGAACAAGATTCACTTTGGGATGAATTGGAGACTTTACTAACTTATAGATGGACATACATACATGTATATGTACAGGAGATAAAAAATCGTGGGTTAATAAATATTGTCCACTTTTCGTGAAATTATCGTAAGCGCCAAATTGGTACAGTTTTTAAGTTTTATGCAGTTTCCTAAAAATTTAGCTATGCAACTAGTAACCCCTAACTCTTGATTATAAAAAGATCTTTATTGTAAAGTTTTGCCAGAGCAGTGGCCATAATATGGCATTTCCAAAATTTTGTACTTTTCCTCTTTTGCCTGGAATTAATTTTTAATTTTTAATTTTTTTTTTACTTTAGAAATTAAAAATTTTTTTTTATTCATTTATTTTCTACTAGTATCGTTTGTGATCGAAAATTCGATGAATAAAATCTGGAGGGGGTCGTGGGGTCGCTAGCCCCGTACCACCATTTTTAAATTTCGGGGGCGTCCCTGAAAATATATATTTTTTTAATTTCCTTTCCATCGGTGCATATTTCATTCAAATCGGTCAAACGGTTCGCTCACAGGAGGTTCCAAAGTTTTTCATGTGGCGTATTTATATAGATTTATACCTTATTTAATTTTTGGTAATTTTTAATTTTTTTTTGTAATTTAATTTAATTTTTATTTTTTTTTTATATTTTTTATTATTATTTTTATCTTATTCATTTTTTATTTGATTTTTGTTTATTTAATTTTTTTTTGTTTTGTTATAAGTTTCTATTTATTTATTTCCTATTTTTCTTTACTTAATTTTTAATTTTTTGGGATTTTTCTTATTTTTTATAGTTTTTTTATATTTCTTAGTTTCGAAAAAAAGGTCATTACGATAAATTCGCAGAAAGGGGTCGGATATGACCAGGATATGTGGACGCTGCCTATATTCAACTTTAAGCCAAAACTTTATTATTTGAACAATAGCTGACCCTTCGTTCTTGCCAAAATCAGATAATCTATTGAGTTTATTTCCAAAATTCACCACTGCATTTTTTAATCGTTATAGGTGCCACGCCCCCTTCTTTCGATAAATCCCAATTCTATGAGAGTATTATTGATATAGTATACCTCGGTACGAATTTTTGGCTTCTGACATGTACCCTTTTGGAGATATTTTGCATTAAAAATTAAGTACATATGGGCGGTGTCACACCTCTTTTCCCGTAGCTCTATTTTTTTTCTCGTAAGTATGGTGGCGTTTATCTTCATAGCAATTTTCAGGTCCTTAGCTTGATCAGTCATAGATATATTGTGTTCCGAAAACGAAGTTTGTGTGTTAGGTGACACGTCTGTTGTTGTTGTTAACGACAAAAATACTCCCCGAAGGTTTTGGGGAGTGATGTCGAAAATGACAGTCCTTGGCCAGATATGAGCCCGGTCTACCTTGCGGTACTGTCCGTAGATCAACCATCGAGTTAGCGACCGGTATGCCTACCTCGGGCATATTCTAGACCCCTAACCGGAAGTGGTCTCTCTTTCCATAGCTCCCATTTTTCTAGTGAATATAGTCTTGATAGTGTTATACGCTCAACTTTCCGATGTCCCATTTTTTTCTAGAATAATGGTATTTATATCGGATACCTCCTTAAAAATTGTCAGAGCCCTTAACCCATTCTATAGATATTCAGCTTGAAAAATGAAGTTTGTGTGGGAGGTAACTCGCCCCCTTTTCCAAAAAATCCCACTTTTTTCTGTGAGAATAGTAGTGATATCATGAACATAGTTATATACCGACTTTCAGGTCCCTGTCCTAAAAAATTCCGTTAGGTGGCGCTGAGATTGGAATAATAAAAAAGGTATTTACGAAACGATTTGGCTGATATTAAGAGTGTGTATTACTTTAGGTTCGTTCACAATGAGTTATAAGAAAAAAATGTTGAAAGGTGGCGCGTGGGTCGGGTTATTTGAAGCACTAGGTGGCGCTAGTGTCACGGCTGAGTTTCAACCTTTCTTGTTATCCCGTCGCTTTTTCATGGAAACACTTCGGATCATTGGCAGACTGCAACCCAGACGCCAGGGTACTTCTTTCTTATTTCACGATAAAAGTAAATGAAGTGTTCATTGTCGAGAATGGGCCAGTAAGACTGATTTTTGGGACATCCTCTATGTGGTGAAAAATCTATGTAGACAGAGGGGAAATAAGTTTTTATAATTTTTTTCCATTTTAAAAACATTTTAAATTAAAAATACTTTTTTTTAATTTCTTATTTTCAAAAAACTTGTTCAGCACATTTTTTTGGCTCCACAACATTAAAACTTCAAAGCTTCTAAATAACAATCAAAGCGCTCATCTTTCAACCGATAAATGTACAAGCAGAATATTTACAACTGAGAAACATATTTTTGCAATGTTTTGAGTTTTCGATTTTGTTGCATGACTGTTGCTGTTGTTGCATGTTGCAAAGCGCGTTAACATATCCGGCGCCTAGTCAGATTAATGTTTAGGGCGCATTGATTAAAGCGAAAGGGGGCGGCGCGCGCAAATAATAAGTTCCAAAACCCTCACACACAGAAATTCTCGTAAATCCATGCTAAGCGCCAGCATAAAAACTTATGTAATTGCGCTTGTTGTTGTTGCAACAGTGACTGCTGCATGTTAAATTGCAATACAACTATTTTTTTTTACTGGCGCGCTGCATGTACGAATGTGTAAGCCTGTATGCGCCACATGAACGCGGTCGCGCACAAATTCGAATGTTTTATTGATTTAGGGCGCATTTAAAGCGTGAACGGCCACATTAATAATTTCCGTTGCAATTTTATTGTGCATAAATTTCATTAATTTATAATTTTGTTGATTTTCACAACGAATCAGCAGCAGCGCATCGAAAAGACAGACGCGCGCACACATGTATGAAATACCTAGAGCGCGAATAGGCGCGCTCTCCAGACAGGTCGTTCTTGGGGTCGCGCGCTTAGGTAGTGGTGACTGATTTTACGATTTCGCATGTTGGTTAGTTGGTTGGTTCATGTTGCGCGCTCCTCTTCTACGATGTCTCGCTGTTGAAGCGCTAAAGCATAAATTATTTCCCATAGCTTTTGCGCTGCGCCCCATGCCTTGTGTGTCGATGATGATTTTGCGCGATTTGCAACTTTGATTGCGCAGGCGCGTCGTTCTTCGTCAAGCAGCAGCCACAGCGCGGGCAGTCATCTTGAACAGCAGTATTAATTTTTAGTTGCATAGTTATTGTTGTTGTTGCCTACTTGTTTACTTTTTTTGCAAACATTTTTTTATTCTTATAATTGTTGTTGCTGGCGTTAATCGGCGCGCGCAGCAGTTATGGTCCATTGAGAAATTTGCTTGACTGCTATTTAGCCGAAACTCATGCGGGTCCTTTTTTTATTAACATGCGCGCTACGCGATTGGTCGTCGCGCTGTCAGCTGTACTAGCGCGCACTGCGCAGATGTTGCAACACAGATTGCAAGCGGGTGTAGGTACTACGCGCACTCGCTCGCGCAGTTAATTATGAGCATTTGGACATTTTTAACAGATTTGGTTTTAATTTTTTTCTTCGCATTTTCCATAACCATTGCACATCCTATGCAGACTCTCATGCGCTCTGTTCGTATGTCAGCGTTTTGTTTTATGTTTGTTGTTTTGCAGATGAAGATTACATTATGATTTATGCAAAATAGTAAATTCGAGTGATGGGCAACATGAGCCGCAGACAGACTAAACTCAAAACATAGCCAATGATTTCGTGGCTAAGCAAGTTAAACCCCTGTTGGGTTGGCAATAATAACATCAACTTTGAAGCTTTGCTGGTTTTGGTTCTAATTAAAAAAATAAGAAGTACAAAAAAACAACAACAAAGTTACGTCGAAGGAGCTGAGCTGAGTTAAAGTTTTGTATGGGGCTTAAGCTTTCGCAATTACCACTTCAGTCGCTAGTAAAATGTATCTCAAATTGGAAATATTGCAATAGATTTTTAATAAACCTATCGGCAACCTAGGGGGTTAGCACATTTGTAGTCCGGGACACAATTTCAATAAGTCTGTGGAAAACCAAATTTCGCTAGGTGGCGCGCTGCGTGAGGTAACTCAAAATTAAAAAAAAAAATAACGTTAGTCTTGCTTTCGATCTTTGAGCAATTTCCTGTGGACGTAGGAATTTGAAACCCAATTTGTAGAAAGTTAATTTCCGCTAGGTGGCACGCTGATGGTAATAACTTAAAATTCGCAAAATCGAATGAAATCTTGCGATCCATTTTTGAGTAGCTTCCCGGCAAGCAAGAGCCTTGAAAGGTGACACATAATTCAGAACCCTGTGACAATTCAATATTTAATCTAAAAAATTCTGATAGGTGGTGCAAAGTTTGTCGTAAAATTACAAAAAATATGTAGTCCAGGACACAATAACAATAAAATCAGTGGAAACACAAATTTCGCCAGGTGGCGCGCTGCGTGAGGTGACTTAAAATTTCTGAACAACTGGGGCGGTCTAGCATTCGATCTTTGAGAAATTTCCTGTGGAACTAGGGATTTGAAATTTACTTAAGAACACAATAACAATACAATTTTCAGAAATCAAATTTCCGCAAGGTGGCGCGCTGATGGTGATAACTTAAAATGTATAAAAAACGAATGGAACCTTTCTATCTATTTTTGAACAACTTCTCAGTTACCAAGCGCCTAGAAAGGTGCCGCATGAATCCTGTGACAATTCAATAACAATTCTTAAAAAATCCGATAGGTGACGCATACAATTTGTGAATATCAAAGTTACGCTAGGTGGCGCGCTGATGGTGATAACTTAAAATTCACACAAAAAAAAACGAATGGAATCTTGCGATCAATTTTTGAGTAGCTTCTCGGTTAGCAAGAACCTCGAAACGTGAGGCATGCTTCAGTAAACTGTGACAATTCAACATATAATCTAAAAATTTGCGCTAGGTGGCGCGCTGATGGTGATAACTTAAAATGGCTTAAAAAAGAAATGGAATCTTGAGATCTATTTTTGAAGAACATCCCGGTGACGCATGCTTCAGAACCCCGCGAAAATTTAATATTTAATCTAAAAATTTCCGATAGGTGGCACAAAAATCTAAAATCATGACTCTAGCGGGTTTTATTTCCTTTCCGTCAGGGGCAATACTAATGGCAATAACAAGCACTGGTCTGGAATGCTTTGACTGTATGCGTAAAAAATAGTTACAACTTCCTTTGAAAACTTGTTTTGCATTTTTTTCAAAGGGTTGCCATCCAAATATGAAAAACATGAAAATCAACAAAAAAAAAAAATTCTTTGAAAAGGCGTCAAAGCATATCATTTCCAAAAAATAGAAATAGAATTAAAACAACAAAATAAATGAGAAATAAAAATAGTTTTTTGGTCACTTCTCAGAAGTCGTGAGCCAACATTTTTCGTTAGAATGTCAAAGTGTAATCTAACAAATGAAAACTAAATCAAAAAAACGCCAAACAAGCTTGAATAAGTACACATGTAAGTTTCTATGTATCCAGTTAAGTCTCTATATAAGCCTGAGGTGCGTTAATTTTTCAAAATTCAACTTACGCATTTCCAAAGCCACACTTGCGCGCATGCGCTTCAAATGAACGAATCAAAACTGCGGCTTAGTGCGTCACTACACCACTCAAAAAACTAGTAGCCTCACAATTGACGGTATCAGTTAAGAAAAATTAGTTCTTCAACGATGACAAATTAGACCCTATTAAGCTGATTTCTTTTGGAGATTTTCTTTTGTGTGTTTATTTAAAAATGAAAAAAAAGGTTTGCCGCGCTGTTGGAAAAAAAATGACACGAAGCAATGCGTGATAAAGTCGAGCGATAATGGCGCTTATGATACGCTCATATACGCGTGCGCGCCGACTACAACAAAACAAGAAACAACATAGTACTACGAAGCACAATTTTCAGTTGAAGTGGCCAACAGTCAACGAATGATGTTCTACCTTGACACTGGTCTCACTAGTCGCACAAAAAAACCTTCACTTGTGTCTGTGATCTCTACTTTACGCCTTCTGAGAAGTGGCTAGTGTGACCGACCATTATTACCATGTAGCAAATACAACATAGGCTAGTGTGCGAGCTGTGATGGTGCTCTTAAAATTTTGTTGCTCCACATTATTTATGATAATCTTGACTTTATTTCGTATTTATTGTTGGTAATCAAAAGAGCGCGCAAGTCAAGTAGCCAGTCGAAGCTAATAAGATGTACACAATGCGACGAGACGTTGTGTGTGGTCTTCCAGGCGGTTTCTAAGCAAAGCGAGACGTAGCAGGAGGACGGATGCACGTTTTTAAGGACGGACTAAAGTTTTTGGTGCATGCACTGTATTAAAACGTGGCGTGCGGATTAATTTTAAATGACATGCTTAAGTAGAACTTCCAGAAGCTCATCAGATAATAAGCAGCACAATTAAAATCACAATAATTTTCAGCTTGAAAGCCGAGTAACTTAATTTTGGTTGTCTTTTTCCTTTTGACATTTTTGTTGGTTTAACATGCGCACATCCTGTCACCGACGACCCTTGATCGTGCATTATGGTAGACAGTAGGGTGATTGAAACAAAACATTTTTTAATTTTCAAAAACATTTTTTTTTTTCAAAAACCTTTCTATATTTTTAAAGTTGAAGCTTTGACCCTAAAATGATCCCAAAACGATCCTAAAATGATCCCAAATAATAATACCAAACTGACCCCAAAATTATCCTAAAATGACGCAAAATTTATCTCAAAATGATGTCAAAATTATCCCAAAACTATCTCAAAATTATCCAAAAATGACTACAAAATGATCCCAAAATGGACCAAAAATGATCTGAAAATTATCCCAAAACGATCTCAAAATGATCTCAAAATGATCCCAAAACGATCTCAAAATGATCCAAAACGATCTCAAAATGATCCCAAAATGACCCCAAAATGATCTCAAAATGACCCCAAAATTATCCTAAAATGACGAAAATTTGATCTTAAAATGATGTCAAAATGATCCCAAAACTATCTCAAATATATCTAAAAATGACCTCAAATTTCCCAAAATGGCCGCAAAATAATCACAAAATGACCCAAGAATGATCCCAAAATGATCTCAAAATGATCCGAAAATGACCCCAAAATGATCTCAAAATGAGTCCACAATGGCCCCAAAATGGACCCAAAATTATCTGAAAATGTCCCAAAATGATCCCAAAACGATCTCAAAATGATCCCAAAATGATCTCAAAATAATCTCAAAATGATTCCAAAATTATCCCAAAATGATCTCAAAATGATCCCAAAATGACCCCAAAATTATCCTAAAATGACGAAAAATTGATCTCAAAATGATGGGATCATTATCCCCAAATTATCTCAAAATTATCTAAAAATGACCACAAAATGACCTCAAAATTATCTTAAAATGACCCCAAAATATTCTCAAAATGACCCGAAAATTATCCCAGAATGGTCCCAAACTGACCTTTAAAATTAACCCAAAATGTTCCCAACATTTTTTTAACAATTTTTGATAATTTCTGAAGATTTTTTTCAAAAAGGCTCTCTTTTTTATTTCATTTGACTTTTTTTTCGAAAAATCTTTATATATTTATTAAAGTTGAAACTTTGAACTTTGCAAAAATTTTTAAAAAACGAACTTGAAAATTACTAATTTTATAAAACTTGAAAAAAAAAAAAATTATAATTTTGTTTTATTTAAATAACCCTACCAAACAGCCCCACAATAAGCAGAATAGCCTATGAGAAGACGTTGAGCGAAGCTGGTTAGAGCAAAAGCGGTTACTCGGCTTCGTGTGAGTTATGCGTTTACGGATCGTTACTCAAGGGAATGTGCTTAATTAGCATCATTAAAAGGTGCTGAAACTTTGCATGCAACTTTGTTTTTGAGATAGAATATCTTTGGGTGCAGCCAGGCAGCGTCTTCAATTAGGAGTCTATAAAATCATTAAGCTCCGGAATTTCGTGGGTGTTAATTGAGAAATTTTTGTTCAAACTTGTTGATTGCCAATTAATTTTAGATATCCCTGCGGAAAAGGTGGATTTTTAAGGCACGATTTTAGGACCAATTGACATCGAGAATTAAAGATCGTTATATAATTAATAAGAACAAAGATGTGAGATCCATGAATTTGGAGGAAAAACTTCAAGCTCTGGGAAGTTAGCTTAAAAACTTAAATCCATCACGCTTTTGGGCGATTTTTAGTTTACTTAATCAGCGCGCCACCTAGTGGAGTTACGATTTTCTACAAATCGTATCATAATCGTGTTCTTAGCGATGTGGTAAGTTGGAAATACCTAGTTTGCCAGAAAATCAGCTAGAAATAGATCGCAATATCCCCAATTTCATATGATCTTTTTAAATTGCTAGATCCGTGCGCCACCTAGCACACTTTTTTATCATAGTCAGCGGGTTATGAAGCATGTTTCAAGTTTAAAGTCCCCAGGTCCCCAGGAAGTTGCTCAAAAATCGATCGCAAGATTTCCACAAAATCGATCGCAAGATTTCCACAAAGTTGATCGCAAGATCCCCGATTTTATATGAACTTTGTAAATAGCTCGATACGCGCGCCATCTAACGAGATTTTCTTATGAAATGTTGCATTGTCAGCGGATTATGAAGCATGTTTCAAGTTTAAAGTCCCTCGGTCCCAAGGAAATTGCTCAAAAATCGAGCGCAAGATTCTTCGATTTCATATGAATTTTGTAAATAGCTCGATCCGTGCGTCACCTTTTGAGATTTTCTTATCATCGTCAGGGGGCTATGTGAAGCATGTCTCAAGCTTGAAGTCCCTAGGTCCCCAAGAATGGCACTCAGCGCGTCACCTAGCATAATTTCGTATTTCTTTGAATTCTCTGTAGACGTGTATAGGGTTGCCACCTTGAAAAAAAATAATTTTTTTCGGTCGTTTTTTCTTATTTTATAAGAAATGATTCCAAATGAAAGGGATCAGCCCATAAATGTCCAGGAAGATACAACTGTTTTGAGAAGGGTTGCCACCTGTTTTAAAATATTTTTTCTATTAGGTCTTTTTCTAATTTTAGGTGGCATGTTTATACATTGGCCTGAAAATTAGTAACTTATCGTAATTTTTATAAAAATGGCCAGTCTGTAGATGTCCAGGAAGGTTAAGTTTTTTAAGGTTGCCACCTGTTTGAAAATTATTTTTTTCATATGGTTTGTTTGATTTTCAAGTATGAGGTGTCAGATGAAAGAGCTCAGCCACCAGATGTACGGGAAGACACACATTTTTTTTAAAGGGTTGCCAACTGCAGTCGTTTTGGTTTAAATTTGAGGTAAATTGAGGCGCACTCAAATAGGAGTTAAGGAAAATGATGATGATGAAGTTGAGGTGTTCATATAGGCCCCTAGTCCAAAAATTTGTAATTTATAATAATTTTTATAAAAAGGGATGCCATCTGTTAAAAATTTTTTTTTAAAATTATTTATAATACGAAAAGAGACTTTTTTGTACCAGCAACTCTACTGTGTGTTCATTATCTTGGCTAATGATTATGGTGTTTTGACGCCAAAAGGTTTGACTAGTTATTTTTAAAAAAGCAGAGTACTTTTGGAAATCAGCAATAGTGCAGACATAAATCAGAAGTGATCAGACTAAAAGAAGATTTCGAAAATTTAAATACGACGACTAGTGCAGCTGAAATTTGAGCGTTTGCTGTTGAGTAGCCAATGAAGTAGCCAACAACCTGCATAAATAAAAGTACAAATTTCCAGCACAACAATAAGCGTAAGATAAACGGTCAGCGATTATATCGATTACTTTGACAGTGCAACGAGAGCGTTGAGTTGTTGCTGCAACTGTGCAAACACAAGAGCTCACAGGCTAACTCGGAGGACCAGCTAGCCCAGCCCAGCCCGCCAGCCAGTCAACCATTTTGCAGTTCTTGCTCGTTTTGTTGCTGTGTATCAGATGCAGATCATGTTGTCGCCGACGCAACCTGGTTTTAAATTCCCCCACAACACAATACGGGCGGAGGGCGAGAGTGCAAACAATAATAAAAGTCACAGGACGACAAACGCGATGACAGGCACAATGTCTCGTTGCAAGACGAAAAGGTAAAGAAGACGATGAAGTCAACGACGACGAATGAGATGACTACGTTAAAAATAACAAGGCAAATGATGGCGTTTGGCGACGTCACACGGTCGCACAACAACAACAAGCAAAATAGTCATACGAAACAACAACAACAACAAACCACCATCGCACTGATGCAACCTTTCAACGAGCTCTCGAACAACAGTTGCTTATATCGTTTTTCGTATTTGAGATTACAACACTCGGCGCAAGATGAGCTTGCTTGTTGCTTCTTGTGCTGGTGATGTGCTTGTTTGTGTTGGTTTCTGGTGTGTGGCAGCATCATAAACAAAATCACTTCAACATGCGCTTTGGTGTGCAGCATGTTTAATGTTTGGCAACAAATGCAAAAGCATCCTTAAGCAGCGGGATAAGATACGTGCACTAGCAGTCCATGGTTACACACACACACACAAGTGATATAAAAGAGTGTTGGGGAATAAAGTAGCAACGTGAAGTATCTAACTGCAAATGGAGCAAATTTCCTTTATTCAAAAGCTCATTCAAATGGGTCAAGTCTTTGTCGAGTTAGGTTAGGTTCAAGTGGCTGCCGCAGAGGCACACTTAGGCCAGTTTTGAAAGGCCCGTTGTGATACCACCAACACAAGGAAAGTCAGTCCCGGGACCCAGCCATATGGAAAATCCCTGAGTAGTTGGGATTTTCCACATAGCAGAATCCCGGGACTGACACTCCTAAACCGACACCGTTACTCCTCCTCGAACCACTTAGATGACTTTATGAAGCCCATCAAGTCCTTTATGTCCAGTTCCGCGATCTGGCTTAGGCTATCCAGGAACGGAACTCCCAAAAAGCGCGTTCTCGCGCCGCTTAAAGCCGGACAGTTGCAGATGAGGTGATCCACTGTTTCCTCCTCCTCATCATCTTTGCAACTCCTGCAGCATCGTCGGTAGGGCACACCTAGCCTTTCTGCATGCCTACCAATGAGGCAGTGACCGGTTAATACCCCTATCAATATGCAGATTTCCCTCCTAGTTAGGGCATAAATGCGTCTAGACCTTTTAAGATCCCATTTTGGCCAGGTTTGTTTCGATATGCGACACCCTGGGGATTGCAGCCATCTTTCGTTGGCTTGACGGAGTGTGTGCTCCTTCAGCATTAGTTTGCATGTGGCAAACGGCATACCTAAGCGCTCTTTATCCTGAAGAACCTGCTTGGTCGTTCCCTGCCTGGCAAGCTCGTCTGCCTTACAGTTTCCCTCAATGTCCCTATGTCCCGGGACCCATATGAGGTTTACGCGGTTCTGTTGGGCCATCTCCTGAAGAGATCGACGACAGCTGAGCGTCAGTTCAGAGTTGAACGTGTATGAGCCAAGGGATTTGATGGCCGCTTGGCTATCGCTGAAAATAGCGATATCTTCTCCGATAACACGTTTGCTTAACCAGGCCGCGGCGTCCAGGATTGCCGAGACTTCCGCCTGGAAGACGCTACAATGATCAGGTAGTCTGAAGGAGAGCTCAAGGTCCAAATCCCTTGAATAAACGCCTCCTCCAACTCTGCCGTCCAACTTCGAGCCGTCGGTGTATATGGAAGTGCCACCATTTGTTTCGGGACACCAATCCGTCCTCTCCCAGTCTTCTCTGCTGGGAATGTTTATTTTGAAACAGCTATCCTCGACTGTAGTAGTCGCACAACGATCTGTGCTTAGAGGGAGAAAGCTGTAAGATTCCAGAATACTGGAGTGTCCAATAGTACCCGCAGCCCAACTGGAGGTTTCTCTTAGGCGCAGAGCTGATGCCGCCGCTGACCGAAACCCTTCCAGATCAAGTGGCAAAATGCCCAGAATGACCTGGAGGGCTTCGTTGGGCGTTGTCCTTAGCGCACCGCTTATACAGATCATATTGGATCTATGGACTTTCCGCAACAGATTCAGGTATGTTGCCTTGCTCAGCGCAGGCCACCATACGACGACTCCATAAAGCATGATTGGGCGAATGATGGCCGTGTAGATCCAACTGCATACTCTAGGGCTGAGCCCCCATTTTTTGCCAATGGCTCTTTTGCAGGTGTAAAGAGCGATGCAAGCTTTCTTCTGGCGCTGAAGAACATTCTCCTTCCAATTCAATTTCCTGTCCAGAACTATGCCTAGAAACTTGGCCTTATCCGACAAGCCCAGGCGCGTGCCATTTAGTTCTGGTAGGCTTAGTGGCGGTATTTTGTACCGGTTGGTGAAGAGGACAAGTTCCACCTTCCCTGGGTTGATACTAAGTCCGCAGCGAGAGGACCACGTCGAAACTTCTCGCAGTGCTACTTGCATCAGGTCACACAGAGTTTGTGGGAACTTGCCTCTGAATGCAATAGCTAAATCGTCTGCGTATGCCACTATCTTCCCGCCCCCCCAGCTTGTGTCACGTAGCAACGAGTTGACCGTGAGGTTCCATAAAAGCGGGGAAAGAACACCACCCTGGGGTGTTCCCCTTGTGACATAGCGTGATAACTCAACCGTACCAAGTGAAGAAGCTATTTTCCTTCCCATTAAAAGTTGGTCAATTAAACCAGTTAGAGGTCTATCTACTCCCAGATTAGTTAGAGCGGAGTTGATAGCCTCCGGGCTTATATTGTTGAAAGCCCCCTCAATGTCTAGGAGGGCCACGAGACAGTAGTCCTTTTCACACAGCGATTTCTCAATGACAGACACTAGGCTGTGCAGAGCGGTTTCTGTTGATTTACCCTTGGTGTATGCATGCTGATAGCTAGAGATAAGGTTGCTATCAATAGTCGTTAAGAGGTAGTCGCTTAATATCCTCTCAAAGGTTTTTAGTACAAAGGACGAGAGACTGATCGGTCTGTAGTCTTTTGGCTCGTAGTGGGATGCCTTCCCAGCCTTAGGGATAAACACTACCGTGGCGCTTCTCCAGGAGCCCGGAATGTGGTTGAGAGCCAGGCAGGCTGTGAAGAGAAATACCAGCCATTTAGCTGATGTCTCCAACGTGTTTATAAGCTGCGCGGGGATAATCCCGTCCGGCCCGGCAGCCTTATACGGTTCAAAGCTCTTAACTGCCCACCTTACTCTTTCCTCAGTGATGGGTATATTTACTGCCAGGTTTGTTGCAGGTGCTAGTGGTGCATCATGCAGATTCCCCGGAAAATGTGTATTCAAGAGCAGCTCAAGGGTTTCCTCTTCCGTGCTGGTCCAGGATCCGTCAGGCTTTCGCAAATAGCTGATGGTTGTTTGACTTTTCGAGAGGACTCGTCTAAGTCTCGCTGTGTCGTCGACCTTTTCGACGCCAGTGCAGAAATTTCTCCACGAGGTTCTCTTCGCCTGTCTCAGAGCTTTTTTGTAGGCCCTTAGTTTAGCTTTATATTCGTGCCAATGAGGCTCAGAGCCGAAGCTCTTGGCCTTGTTAAATTGTTTCCGGCATGATATTCGGAGCGAGTCCAAATCGTAGGACCACCAATGTGGCCTGTGTTTACCGCGTGGTTTTGGCACTGGACAAGCCTGTCCTAGAGCATTTGAGAGCGCCGATGTAAATGTAGTAACAAGATCCTCCAGCTCCTCTACTGATGAGGGGGCTTGTGAGGGCAGTACTGGGAGGTCTCTGTCTAATATTTCATTGTGTAACTGCCAATCAGTGTTACGTGGATTGCGTTTCATGATTGGTTGTTCTACAATAAAGTCTAAAACCATTTCTATGTAACGGTGGTCGGAGAAAGAATGTTCTTCCAGAACCCGCCATTTTCTGACCCACTCATAAGCGCCTTCACTACAGAGAGTGAGGTCTATGACCTACCTGCGGGTTTTAGTGATAAAAGTAGGCTCATTACCCACGTTGCAAATCACCAGGTTGGTTGTTAAGAGGTAATCAAACAGAGACTCGCCCCTGGCATTGATGTCGGAGCTCCCCCATTGGACATGGTGAGCATTAGCGTCCGCTCCAATAATAAGATTACCCGTGCAGAAATTTGACACCAGGTCTTTCACCTCCATTTGTGGTGGGGGTTCTTCGGCGTCGTAGGGCATATAGACCGACGCCACCGTCAGGCGGGTGCTGTCGACCGTTAGACTGATAGCGGTAATATCACCATTGGTGTAGTTAGGTAGGAGAAAGGAGTTCAACTCAGACTTGACCAAAATACACGTTCTGACTTTGCTCTCCTCGCTGGCTCGAATGAGCTTGAAGCCCTTAGTCCCCAATCCGCAGATTCTCGAGCTATTGACCCAGGGTTCTTGGATGAGGACCACATCCACGTCGCCTTTAGAAAGACGACTACTTAAAGCAGCCGAAGCTACTTTAGATTTGTGCAGATTAATCTGAAGCACCACCAACATGAGAGCGCACAGACTTCCCTGCCGTCCCCATATCGTCGAGGTTTGCCCCATCCCGGAGGTTGCCTATCAACGACGAGTTGTTCCGATTAACTGCCCGATATGGCGTTGCAGGAGTCTTGCTGTCTGCAGCGTTAGATGTTAATCGCTCAGCGTTGGCTGCTACCACCGTGACGTCGAGGGCTTCCTCGTCCTGTAGGCTGTCCTCCATCTCCGAGTTGTTCACAGCACTATCGCCAAGGGACGTGGCGGATAATTCGTTTCTGGTAATTCGTTTTCCGGTTCCCCCGGAGCAGCCGAGAAGGCAGCGCGCTGAGCATCACCACGATATACGTGGATAACGATCTGGCCTACGCTGTAGTGTACTAGGCCATTGCACCTTTTGAGGGGCTCGATTGACTCTTTATTCATGGTGAACACCACCTGTCTGTCGGGCCCTACCGCATCCCCGACCAGATTGACACTCCAGTCATGCGTTGGCAGGGACGGATTCATTAGCCGTAGCATCCCGAGAATTCTCTCGGGTTCGTCAGGGATGGCCGGAATCCACGCCCTTGCCCTTGGACGAGCTGGAATGTCCTTCCAGTCGACGACCTCTATCTTTGCGCCCTTGTAGACTTCACCCAGCTTAGCAGCTGCTGCCTTGTACAGTGCTACGGTTTTTGCATCCTCGCATGCGAGTAATTTAATCTGACCCTGGTGCCAACCCGCATCCGTTACTCGCGCCGAACTACCCGGAAACTCTGGAGCAACATTGAGAAGAATTTTGCCGAGTTCATTTCGCACGTAACGCCACCGGTCCTTAGGGATGGCCAGGCGGTCATTGCCTCGGTCCAGGACGCCTATAAGGATCCTGTCCTTGGTTACCTCAGCAAAGCTTAGTTTGCCCGCTCCAGGGGTATTCTGATGCCGCTTGGGAGGGGGATTCAACTCCAGGTCCGATCTCTGGCGCTTGAAAGGGTTAACTTTTAACCTCTTTGGCATGTAAGAATTTTGGAAATCCGGTATCACAGCTTTCGCTAGCTCTACCGATTTACTGGAATTCGGCGACAGCGATTCCTGCGGTACCCCTTCATACCTCTTCAGGATCTTTGCAGCCAATCTTTTCTCGTGGTATGTGAAGCGGCGGGGAGATGTCTCCTGGGAGTGCGGACCCGTAGTTGCCATCGCGGTCGCTCTCCTTGCCGAAATCTCAGTTGCAGCTTCCTTCTCCTTCGAAACTCCGAGGCCAGGTCGTGAGACCGCTGCCACAGACGTAAAGATACTGGTTTTCATATCAGCGGTTGATGGGAGTTTAGCATCTGCCGTTGTCCGCTTAGTTGCGTTGGCAACCGCACTGGTGCTAGCTCCCATCAAGTCAATCTTAGTCGATAGAGGGTTGGTTGACCGACTCGTAGTTGCCATCGCTGTCGATCCCCCCCTTGATTGTGGAACGGAGGTTGTCCTCCGGCGTTGTTGTTGCTTTCTCGCCTGTTCCTCCATAGCTCTCCTTTGCTGAGGAGTGAAATTTGGCGTTGTTTGTTTTTTAGGTTTATCGTTTTTATTTGGATAATTTGAGTTAATCTTGTTCGTACGACCCATCGCCGGACACGGCCAGCTTAGGGTCAAGGGAAGAGTAGAGGAAAATGTGTCGTCCGCCGCGGCAGAGCCCCGTACCGCGGTAAGGCCATGCTTACTCTCTGAGGCGACCCGGTATCAGAGAGGCTCCGTTCAAATACAGCCACGATTTGCCTCCCGGCTGCAAACGTCCAATGGGCACGGTTTCGCATAACACCCTGGATTGGGAGGGGGAAGATCTTTGTCGTCGCGCCAGAGAGGCTAGGCTGCTCTCGTGATGAAGTGCCGTACGGAGCTATGATCACAAGGGCAGCGTAGCCCTGTGGCTATCGACTTAAGCCCTCGTACCGCGGCAAGGTATCCACCCTTCACGAGGGCTTTGTCGAGTTGAAGCTGATATAAAAAAAATTACATTAATATGATTAGGTGGCAACCCCAGGTGTTTACCGTTTTTTAAGATATTTCTGTTTAAAAAAAAGGTAATTATAAGTCCAACCAGGAACTTTTTGCTATAATAAGGCATATGCAAATAAAAAATATTTTGTGATTAGGTGGCAACACTTCCTCGAAAAAGTTTTTTTTGAAATACGACGAAAAATGTATTTATTTGGATATATAAATATTTTGGCAAATCTGATTAAATTTAAAAAATTGCAAATAGGTGGGGCATCCCTGTAGAATATTCTAGGTGTCAGCACTACAACATTAGAGCTTAAATTTAGCGGATCACATGAATAAGTCAAGTCGTTTTCGAGATGCAACCGTAAAGTTATAGGATGAGGTGGCAACCCTAGATCTTAATCACACTAAAAATATTTTTTTTGGAATTTTTTTTTTGATTTTTAGACTTTATGAAAAAACATCCATAATTTCGATAGCAATCGGTATTGATGAAACATAGTCGATATTTTGTTAAAAAGTAATCGTAATTTTCGATAACAATAAAAAATATTTTCGATTAAAATTAACAGTACGATAAAAATAATCGATATTTTTTTAATACAAATTATTGGTTCCATAGAAATAATAGTAATTTTCAATAAAAATATCGATATTTTCGATAAAAATAATCGATATTTATAATATTCTCGATACAAATTAGTCAATAATAATCGATATTTTTGATAAAAAGTGATAGATATAAAAAAACAATAATCGTAATATTCGGTCAAAATAATCGATATTTTAGATATAAATCATTGGCACAACAAAAAAAAATAATCTATGTGTGAATCCCACAAAAATAATCGACATTTTCAATAAAAGTAATCGGTACGATAGATATAATTGATATTTTCGGCAAAAATAGTCGACATTTTCTGTAAAAAGTATCGGTACCATCGAAATAATCGATAGTTTTAATAAAAATAATCAATTTATTGGTAATTAATTATCTTTAAAAAATCGATATTTTCAAACAAAAATATAGGTACGATAGAAACAATCGCTATTTTCGATAAAAATCATCTACTTTCGATACAAATTATCGATACGATAGAAATAATCGTAATAAATTGATATCTTTGACAAAAGTTATAGGTACAATCGAAATAATCGATATTTTCCATAAAATAATCTAATTTTCGATAAAAATAATCGATACTTACAATACTTTACATTCGAAATATTTGATATTTTTGATAAAATAATCGTTATTAAAGATATAAAAATTAACGTAATATTCGAGAAATAATCGACATTTTTGACTAAAAATAATCGATATTTTCGATAAACTATATTTACGTCGCTTTCGATAACATTTTTTTTTTGATATTTTTAAAAAAAAAATAATCGATATTTTTGACAAAATAGTTTGATTTAGTTTATAACTATTTTTATTCAAAATGATATAAATATTCTGAATGTCTAGCTTGAAATAAATAACATACTTTTCCTTCACTGCATTCACTTGGCTATAAAAATGTATGCCATTTTTCTGCACAACACTGTGCCAAAGCATCAACGAAGGTGGAGTCGCCAGCTCATTTGTTTGATCACAATTTTTGTTTGCTTATTTTGGTTAATTTCTTTTTTTTTGTATTTTTATTTTGGTAAGAAGAAGCTGCCGTGTTGCACGTTGTTTCTAGCTACTGTTGTTGCTATTGCTATTTTGTTGTTGGTTAAGCTTGAACAACAGCGCATGCGCAACACCAACTCACGACGACGAAGACTACAACAACGGCAGACGCTTGACGGCGGCACGAAATCCGTTCGCATTTCGCATGCGTGACTTTCGGAATTTTGTAAAAAGTTGTATTTTTTACGATACTTTCGTGCTACCAAAAACTTACTAGCGCAACAGAGGAGGAAAGGGATGAAAGGGGAGTAAGAGGAGACGCCTTAGCTAGCAAATCAAGTGGCTGATTGTTTTGGCTCAATGCCTTTGCTACTTGGTAATCGCTGCTTAATTTTAGCTAATTAATTATATTGTTTTTGTTGTTGTTATTTATTTGTATGCAAGCGATAAGCGCGACTAACTGAATAATTGCTCGTGCACGAAGGCAACAGCACGCACACCAACAAAAAAAAAAATAAGTAAAAAGTCGGTGAGCTCATCGCAAGACCAAGAAAAAAAAGTGAAAAATCTCGAAAAAAAATCCAATAAATAAAATGTCTCATCGTTAAGTAGGTTTCGCGCATACCAAGTTACAGCGCATGCGCAATGACACATTTCCCGAATTTCGGATTTGAATTATGCATCGTGCCGTTGCGCATGCGTTCAGTGGGTCAACGCAGCGCGCCACGACCTCAACCCGTCGCATTGCAGCGTACTTTGCTTGCTGTCAGTTGTGCGTATTTGTCTTTAATTCATTTGTTTCTTGTCAGCAGCAATACTAGGACACACAGTCAGGAATCTCTCAAGTCGTTGTGCGTGTGAATGAAATTCAATTAAAACACAGCAGCGCGCCACATTAATGATGCACAGCGTTCGACAGCGCCGCCAGCTTAGTTGTGCGCAATAAACTTTTCGTTTCGCAATCGCAAATGGTGTTGAGTTGCTCGTTGTGATTTAATTTATTTATTTGGATACAAGGGAAATTGGTGGATGGTAGAACGATCGACTGAGTTGAATAAAAAAAGGACACATATTTTCGCATCAACTAAGTACAGTTATGGCGAATTGTTGCGGTAACAAGCTAATTCGAAGCTTTAGACTTTGATTTCATCTACGTTAACCAGCTTGGAAAGATTTTAAGAGACATACGAATTTTCTCGAACCTGGTCCAAAATATCGAATCATTGTTTAGAAAAAAAGTATCGATATTTTCGGTAAGAATAATCTATATAAAATATAAGTAATCGATATTAACTAAAAAAAATAATCGGTGATTGGAAAATTTTCGATACAAAATAATCGATATTTCGATAAAAAAAGTATCGATACTTTCGATAGCCATAATCGAAAATTTATTTAACTATCCCTGATTGATATAAAAAATAACCGCTATTGGAAAAATTTTTGATACAAAATAAGCGATACTTTTGATAAAAAACTATTGATAATTTTGATAGAAAAATGTTTAACAGAAATTAATCAATATTTTGGATAAAAGTTTATTTCGATAAAATAAAAGAATAATCGATAACTTCTTAAAAAAATCGATAGTTTTTATAAAAAGTAGTCGATTTTATTTTAGGTAATATATAATCGCAGCTGAAGTTTTGAGTTCCTCCTATCAATATGAACTTAACTCTTTCTTTCTATCTAGACTTTCACTTTCTCTCACCCCTATAATACTCTCCGCCCTCATGCCGATTTCCATCTGTATCTCCATCAGCTCTCAAATTGCATCTACCACTAAGTATTGACTTCCCGATCTCTGCATCTATCTTCATCTTCGTTTCGTTAGCTCTCGCTTCTTTTTCATCTTCATCTTCATCCCCATATCTTTCTCTATCTCTCTTCCCTCTTCCTTTTTCTTAGTCTCAAACTGTATTTTCTCTATCTCACTTGCTCCAAATATCGAGTTCCATCTCCATCTCAGTTTAAATCTACATCTCGACCTCCATCTCTATCTCTATCTCCGTTTCGTTAGCACTCGCTCTTTTTTCATCTTTATCCCTTTATCTGTCTTTATCCCTTTATCTGTCAATATCTCTCTTTTTCTTTCTTTTAGTCTCTCCTGTATTTTCTATATTTCCATCGCTATATCTGTATCTATTTTTATCTATATTTCCATCTTCAGCCCCTTGCAGATCTCTATCTCTCTTCTTTTGGATCTCTATTTTTATTTTCTTTACGTATATCTCTTCCCTTCTCTCTCGATTCTGTCTTCATCCTCACTAGCTCTATCTCTTTTCCTCTTTAAAATCACGTTTTCCTCAAGTTTGGCTCGCGTTTTTCTTCTGAAATTTCGAGGTTAGGTCGCTTTAGGTATACACTTTTTCAACGCACTGTAATTACTGTTATACCAATGTTCCAGCTTTTAACTCTTAAAACCAACCAAAGAACCTTTTAATACTGCTGAGGACATTGTTTTAAGCCACAGAATTCTCGGAGGAGGAGTGGTCATTAGGTCAGCAGCATTCAACGCAGTGTTTTTGTCTTCTTTTCTTTAACCTCGCAGCGTCGTTGTCCCTATGACTTATGATGTGGAATTCGAAACAAATGTTTCCGCCACAAAACGTTAAGTGATCACAGCAGAAGCAGCAGCAAGAGCAACAAACGACCAAGGCGACCGACGACCACAACGACACCAACGAGGACGAAAACGACAACGACGACCAAGAGGCACATTCAATTTTACAGTGGTCTAAGCAAACGTATGAGCCTCAGCGGTCCAGGTTTATTTGCAATTTGTTTGGTTTTTAGCCTAAAAGTATTTAGCGCATGCTGCGGTGGTCACCCAAGCTTTGGTGCCTTTAATGGTCGCAGCGGAATATACCCAGTATGGATCGTTGCTCTTTATGCATTTGGGCGACGACGTTGGTCAATTTTTGTGGGACGTCGTTCGTTGGTAAAAACCTTTTCATTGACAAGCAAATGCACTCAGCGCTAAATGTATGTGAATATGTATTGGGACAAAAATTACACGAATAATAAAAATGAAATTTCACACAGCAGCGTTGAATATGCTGGTGAGATAAATGTACGAGCACAAAAAAAAAAAAATAAAATAATTTGTGTACTGTGTATGGATGTGAGTAATAATAAAACACTAACAAGAAATTTTTGGCTTACGCATTTTGGTTACATATGTACGAGGGGCGGTGGATATGTTAGACAAAAAAAATTAAGAACAAATAAAATGGAATGAAAAAATATAAAATAAAACAAAATGAAGTGAAAAAAATATATAGAAAACAATCAAAACAAAATAATAATTCAAACTAAAACAAAAACTAAACAATAAAACAAAAAAAAAAATTAAAAACAAAATTAATAAAAAAAATACACAATAAAAAATGAAATAAATAAAAAATGAAATAAAAAAATAATGAAATAAGAAAAATAAAATAAAACAAAATACATTGACAAGAAATGAAATTAAAAATAACAAAAAAGATTAAAAAAATAAAAAATAAAAGAAAAATTCAAAAAATAAAAAAAAAAAATAAAATTAATAAATAAAATAAAAATAAATAATATAAAATAATAAAAAGAAAAAAAAAAATACCAAAAACGAAAATTGAAAAAAAAACATGAAAAATTGCATGTAAAATACGAAACAATAAAATAAAATAAAACCAGAAAAATTTAAATAATATAACATTAATAAAAATTAAATAAAAATAAGATAAAATAAAATTGGAATAATAAAAAAATAAAATTTGAATAATAAAAAAAATGAAAAAATAAATAAAATAAAGATAAAAAAAAAATTAAGTAAAAAAATGAGAGGAAATAATATATTGAAAATTTAAAATACAGGAAAAAAATAAAAATTATAAAAAAATTAAAAAAAAAAAAATATACTAAAAATTAAGTAAAAAAAAGTATAAAAGAAAAAATACCTAAAAATCTCAATTTAAATAAACCTAATATTAAAAAATGTATTATATTAAATGAAATACAATAAAATAAAACAAAACTATAGAGTAAAAAAAAATAAGTAAAAAAAGGAAAAAAAAATAATGAAACAAAATTATAAAAAAAATAAGTAAAATAAAATGTAAATTAATTTTAATTTGAGATAAAATGTTTCCAGAATTTTCGATACAAAATTGCCAATATTTTCGATAACTTCCATAATAACCGATATTTTCGAAATTTTCAATACAAAATAATCGATTATTTCGATAAAATTGTCGATAGCTTTTATAAAAAATAATCGTTAATTACTATGACAGTTAATCGATGATTTTTATAAAAATTACCGATATTCGAAAAAATTTTGATACAAAATAATCGATATTTCCATTAAAAATATCGATAACTGCGATAATAGCCGATATTTGCAGAATTTTCCATGCAAAATTATCGGCTATTTTGATAAAAAGTATCGATAATTTTGGTAATCGATATTTTTTATAAAAAAATCGATGATTACTATGACAAATAATTCATGATTTTTATCAAAAATAACCGATATTTGGAAAGTTGTAACAAATTAAATTATTTAATAAATTTTCGATACCAAATAATCGGGTTTTTTTAATAAAAAAGTATCGATAACTTCGATAACAACCCATATTTGTAAAATTTTCCATACAAAATTATCGATTATTATGAAAAAAAGTATGTATCAATAATTTTGGTAATCGATAGTTTTTATGAAAAATAATCGATGATTACTATGACAAATAATCGATGATTTTTATCGAAAATAACCAATAATTTGAAAGTTCTCGTAATAAAATAATCCGAATTTCCAACAACAAAATTCTATTAAAGTAGTCCATAACATACTAGCGAAATTTTCGATACAAAATAATTTATAGTTTCGATAAAAAATTATTGATAACTTTTATAAAAAAAAATCGATATTTGTCAAAATTTCGATACGAAATAAGCGACCTTTTTGGATAAATTAAAAAAAATCCCAAGCAGCTGTCATTTATCCAACGACCCTCGTACATAGTAGTATCGAACATTTCGGGTGCGAATGCAAGAGTACTAAACAGTCTACGCAGTTTTATGTCGTACGTTTTTTCAAAAGCATTTTTTATTTTTATTTTCGGTAATTTATGATACTCAACATTGTTGGGGAGTTAAACAACCAACAAAATACACAACCATTTGGCTAACCAAAAGGCTTGAGAGTTAATGCCGTGACAAGGCACGGCAAGTAAGTAGAGGAGTATTCAAATAAGCATAGAAGGAGTTGGTGTATGTAGCAAGGTGGAGTGTGGCAAGGCCTGTGTTGTGCCACTAAAAACTATTTTCTAAACTTTTATGTAAATTCTCAAAATGCTGTTATGTGCGTGGTTGTTGTTGTGTACATTAACACCCTTCCTAAGATATTTGTAGCCGCCCTGTCTCTTCTTGAGTGGTGTGTAAGCGAGTACCGTCCAACTTCCTCTCACACCAGATTTTATCCTTTTTGCTTGCCATGTTTTATAAAATTTTTAGTTGTATTTAGTTTCTCTGTTTTGAGAGAAACTTAATCTTTAGCATTTGCCTTGTACAAATGTTTTGCTGCACACCTGCTTGAATTCCCTCATTAATTATGCAACAACATTCGGTGTTCTTCACTGAGATGTTGAGTACGGGAGCGAGAGAAGCTGAAAAATTTGCATCTAATCTCTAATGTGCGTTATGTTTTGTTGTTTAGTTAATATATAAATACTATGATGTCATTTAACTCGTTGTTGTTGTTGTTGCTGTCATATTTGTTGTTGTTGTAGCAAGTGTTGTTACTTTTGCATTACACACATTTGAAAAGTTTTGCCCCGTTGCTGTGTGTTGTCTCTTGAATGATGAGTAATGGCATTGAGGTTGGTGTAAGCGTTGGATAAATACTTGTTTAAGTAGCGCTTAAAATGCTGAATGGAGTTTTATTTAGTGGCGAACCTAACCTTGCTCGAATGTGGAGGTAAATTTGTTGCACCTTTGGGTGCAATTTCAAATTACTCACAATAATGCTGATAAGAGTGGGGTCACAAGTAATAGTGCCGTTAGTTGACATTTTCCATTTAATGATTTTTGAAGGGTAAGCTTTGTCCAGGAAGAGGGGAGGGAGATTGGAAGTTTCTGGTGATAAATTGACAAATTTGGGACCTAGAGGACTGGACAGCGCCGCTGCATGACACTTCATCTCTTCTCCGCAGATATATCTTAGCTGATATCTGAAAAATATCCTGTTTGCAAAATTTTCGATAAAAACAATCGATATCTTCGATAAAAAAGTATCGATATTTTGATAAAAACCTAGGTATATTTAGAAAATTTTTCAGTTTTAGTTTTCATAAGAATAATCGATGATTCTGATGACACATAATCAATAATTTTTTGCCAGATAATCGATAGTTTTGATCAACAATAACCGATTTTTGGAAAATTAGCGATACAAAATAATCACAATTTAGCTGATAGCTTAAGAATATCCTGTTTGCCTTATTTTCGATACCAAATAATCGATATCTTCGATAAAAACGTATCGATATTTCGATAAAAAACGATATTTGCAAAATTTTTCAAACAAAATAACCGATAATTTTGATAAAAATTAAGGATGATTCTGATGACACATAATCGATGATTTTTTGCCAAATAATCGATAATCTTTTTCAACAATAACTGATATTTGGAAAATTTCGATATAAAACAAACAAAATAATCGCTATCTTCGATTCAAATGTATCGAGATTTCGATATAAACCGATATTTGCAAAATTATCCATACAAAATAATTTTGATAAAAATAATCGATTATTCTTACGACACATAATCGATGATTTCTCAAAATATTTGGAAAATGTTATAAAAACTATCGAAGATTTCGAAAAAATCGATATTTGCAATAAACGATGTTTGGAAAATTTGTGATACAAAATAATCGAAATTTCCACTAAAAATTCGATTAAAAAATCAATAGTTTTTTAAAAATTATCGACGGTTTCGAAAAAAAATTCATATTTGCAATTATCGATATTTGGAAAATTCGTTTACAAAATAATCGACATTTCAAAAAAAAAAATAAAAGTTATCGATAATTTCGAAAAAAATCGAAATTTGCAAAATTTTTGATGTAAAAAAGAACTGATAATATGTTTATATAATAATCAATGATAAAAATTTATTGGAAAATTTGTGATACAAAATAGTCGACATTTCCAAAAAAATTCGATTAAAAAAATCTATAACTTTTATAAAAGTTATCAATGACTTCGAAAAAAATAGATATTTGCAAAATTTTTTGATATTTTCAATAAAAAATATTGATAATTTGTTTAAATAATAACCGATCATTACTATAAAAAATAATCGATAATTGCACAATTTTCAAAAAAAAATCGATATTTGCAATAGCCGATATTTGGAAAATTTGTGATACAAAATAATCAAAAATTCC
The DNA here is from genome assembly GCA_964058755.1 of Campiglossa producta. NCBI lineage: Eukaryota > Metazoa > Arthropoda > Insecta > Diptera > Tephritidae > Campiglossa > Campiglossa producta. The sequence continues at coordinate 6,740,967 of CAXKVI010000002.1, read as the reverse complement.
AAAAATAAACTCGATAAAAAATCGATATTTGGAAAATTTGTGATATAAAATAATCGAAATTTCCAAAAAAAAACTCGATAAAATATCGATCACTTTTATAAAAATTATTGATGATATCGAAAAAAGTCGATACTTGTTATACAAAATAAAAAAAAAATTAAAAAAACAAGAAATAAAACAAAAAAAAAAAATTTAAATAAAAAATATACCAACTGATCTTGCTTGCTAAGCCAACAAAGTCGAAGTAATAAAGTGCGGACTGCAACTTACACTGGCGTTGAAATATTTATGATTACACCAACAATCCAATTCACCTTCTGGCGCGATTATATTTCATTGTCAGTGTTGGAAATTGACCAAAAAATATGAAAAAATTTTAAATCATTACTATTTGAATAATCGCTACCGTATCGAGTATTTGTTTCACAATCATTCAATACGTGAAGCGCCTGCATACTATAGTTGAGATCAGCAAACATTCCATTCAGGTGGCCCAAATGGCCGCTGGCCTCAATTTATGTTCATATTGATTTGATTTCCGTTGCTGAGGCGACGCATGTTTCTGTCGCTTTAGTTGCCACTGTTCTGTGTTCAACTGACAGCTACCGAGCGCAAAACGAGCGCGAGCGAGCTAAATACCAATCGAACTGCCAATAAAGCAAATAAATCCCAAAGCAACTTGCAGCACCAAAACCGATTGCAGCTCAAACAGTTCCAAAGTCAATGCAGTTGGGAGATGTTTGTCTTACGTTGGGTTACACCCCGCGGGCGCCTTAAACAAATCAAACGAAAAATGCTGTGTGAAACTCTTTTAAAAGGCGTTTTTTACAATTTGTCAATCTTGTTAGCCACTATTGGATGCAGGATGCCGGAGCTGCTATGAGATGAGGGACCAGCAGTGACATGAGCGGTAGAAGGAGGCGCCTTGCCAATAAATTGCGCGTATAAATAATAATTCTTCTTCGAACCCTCCCAGCACACACTGGCCATCTTACATGCGTCCGCAAGCTCATATGAGGCTTGCTCATCCTTTGACTTTTTGCCTAGCGGCAATTGGCATTGTGATTACTACCGCAATGGTGGTGGCGTCGTCGTCCACTACTCAGCGCTTCATCTACTTGCAGCCGCCACACACATGGCGCGCAATTGGTCATTGGGCTGGCTTTTTATGTTGGCTCAGAAGGTGTTGCCAAGTTGTTATGAGTTTTAAAATCACCAACATTCAATCGCTTACATTTATTCGATTTTAATCGATTTTCATTCGGAGGATAAGCTGGTGGACGAGCGGACGATATTTGCTTTGGTAGTTTATGTTTGTAATTACAATTCGACTTTTTTAACGCCTGTCAGACCTCCTATGTTTGCTTAACAAATTGCTCGCTTGCAGTTTAATGGAAAAGTAATAACTTCTTGGAGGACATTTGGTGCGTTCCTCAGTTTGTTGGGAGTTTTTTTTTTGGTCTGATTACTTGTTTGCTTTGCTTGACAAGTCGATTATTTAGAGGTGGGGTTGATCGAAAGGAAAGAGTTTTTCGGTAGATTTATGAAGCTTTTGCGGATGGCAGTTCTGTATTGATGAGACTGAAAGGACCTTCTGGGTGTCAAGGACCCTATCTTTAACCATGCAAACGCCCGAAGTGGCAACGCCCAAGTAGAAAGTCGAAGAGTGAAGCATACTATCCATATACCAAATTTGATCCAAATCGCTTCAGCCGTTACCAAGATATTGTTCGATATTTGAAGGTATAAATAAATTGGGATTAGGTGGCAACCCTAGGTGTAAACCCTGCCGGAAAATATCTTCGTTGGTGTACGGCCGAAAATACCTTTCATTTGATACCTTTACTGGCATATCTTGCTTAATATTAAAACCAAATTCAGATAGGTGGCAACCCTGCAAACCGCACAAAGTGGCAATACCCAATTAGAAAGCCTCTGAATCGATATGACTAATTACATCAGAATTTCTTCAGCCGTTCCTGAGATATTGGTCGATATAAGAAAGAAATAAAGAAAATGGGGTTAGGTGGCAACCCTGCCTGAAAATATCTTCATTGTCATATGGCCAAAAGTACCTTACATTTGATACCCATATTGGCATACATATCTTGCTCAATATTAAAATAAAAATTTAGTTAGTTGGCAACCCTGTAAACCGCCCGAAGTGGCAACACCCAAATAGGAAGTATTAGAATGAACCATACTATCTATATGCCAAAGTTGATCCAAATCACTTCAGCCGTTACCAATATATTGGTTGATATACGGAGGAAAAATAATTTGGGGTCAGGTGGCAACCCTGCCTGAAAATATATATGGCCGAGCGATTTTTAGTATGCAAAATGGGTAGAAAACGCTTCGAGCTGCTATTATATCGCACGACACTGTTTATGAAGCGCTTCGATTTCATTAGCTGTCTATGCGTGATCATAATCATACTGTACTTTACATCTGGCCACTTGGACTCACAAACATACATACATACGACTTTCCATCTCTTATGGCCATTCATTTTCTGCTCATTATTCGATGTGTGCGTAAGTGCGATCGTTTGTTGATCGTGCTAGAAAATCATAAATCAAATCACCTGTCGACAAGCCAATAAATTTGTACAGCTCATATGGCGGCATGAACATGATTACAAAACATCATACAAACATAACTACTTAGTTGTTTAGATTTGAAGGTTATTTTGTTGCATGATTCAATGAAGCCTGTAAATTGACTCCTTGTTGTTTAATCAATGTACAAGCAGCTCCTGCTTTTCTATACTGCTGTAATCGGCATTTAATCAAAAGGAATCCTCAAGTAACTACTCCCTACATTTTTTTCCAACGCGCTTGCTTTTTACCCTGCTCCTTGCTAGCTTCTACTACCGGACTGTTGTCTCATGCTGTGCTTTAGCTAGCATATAAATTTGTAACTAAACAAACGGCAGCCGCATATCAGTGCATCTAATGACAGGGTACAACCTCATCGACTTTACATGTTTCCCTTACATATGTACTTACATATTTATGTACTTAGAATTTATAAGCGATATGCTTTAAGTAAGAATGGCATGTTGTTTCCAAAGCGTTATTGATAATGCAACTTTAAGCCTTTGCATGAGATGATGTGATATGATTTGTATTGACTTGATTTGATTTCAGTTCAATTAACTGAATGTGTGATTTCAGTTCAATTAACTAAGTGTCATATGATGTGATTTCATTTAATTTAACTTGGTTTAATTTTGGTTTGATTCAAATTCTATGTTGTGATTCGATTTTTTGAGTTGATTTGGTTTCATAAGATTTCGTTTGTTTTGAGATGAGGTGATACGATTTACATTGAGGTGGTTTGATTTCATTTGACTAAATATCACATGATGTGATTTGATTTGATGTGACAATTTTATTTAGATGTGACTTAAAATCATGATGTGATGTGATTTTAAGATAGCGCATATTAGGATTTTTTGTGTGTCCATTTGTTTTAGTACATCTGATATGCTTTCATGAGATTTTGTTTGATATGAGATGAGGTGATGTGATTTTTATTGGCTTGATTTGATTTCATTTGATTTAACTGAATATCACATGATGTGATTTGATGTAACTTAGTATTATTTTGATGTGACTCAATGCCTATGATGTGATTTGATTTAGTTTAATTTTGTATGAATTGATTTGGCATACCAAGATTGATTTGAGATGAGGTGATATCAATTGGATTGACTTCATTTGATGTGATTTCATTAATTGGAAGTGGTTTTTATTTTGATTTGCTTTAATTTCTATGCTGTGTTTTGGTTTGGTGTGATTTGACTTTAATAAACTGCGTTTTGAAATCTATTGGGGGTAACCAGCGTGTGATGCAGTGATATGACTTGGATTGACTTGATTTGATTTGATTTCATTTGACTGCGTATCATATGATGTGATTTGGTTTGATGCAACTGGTTTTTCTTTCTATGTGAGTTCAGTCTTATAATGTGATGAGCGGAAGATTGATTTTAAAAAATATTGAATAGAATTTTTTAGATCACCACTGTACCTATAAAGAACCTTAGATAGTTTATTGAAATGCTAGACATGCTAGACTATCGCCGCTTTGTGGTATGGCCTCTCAGTACTTGAGGCTCATAAATAAATACAAGTAAATATCGCTGATCTTGCCTGGTAAGATCACAAGCAAATAGACTAGCCATACTTTGGCGCTGCTCCTCCCCATACATCGCTGCTTTACCAATCATTGCGTCTGCTAGTTTTCTCTTCTTCATTGGCGTTTAATTATGAAAAATCACAAAATTGACAGCGTACACGAATTAAGTTGAATGTTATTAAAATAGTGGCGCGCTCGATCGCGTAGTTGAAGCGATCGCAGAGACAGACAGCTCAAGCGCGCAGACAGCAGCCCATTGGGAGGAGGTACTTGTCTGCGTGTCTGTCTGTTTTGTTGGTTTGTTATTGGCAAAACTAGTTGAAATTAATGGCTGCCGTAACACGAGATGATCGAATGAAAAGTCGATGGACGAGTGGGTTGGTTTGGCAGCAATAGTTGAAAGGTTGTGGGAAACTGCGCGAGTTTTATGAGAAGCAACAGATACCAGAATAAAAGAAGAAAAGAGCGAGTAGTCATTGCATCTCAAAGCTGTCTGTTTGCTGTTTGTTTCTTGGCTGTAAGTTTGGTTTGCGGTCTAGTCCGGTTCGTCCGTCCGTCCGCTTGGTATTCGTTAATGGTTGCGCTGTTTTGCTAGTTTAGGTGTTGTTGCTTTATTCGAAAAGCACCAAAATGTGTTGTCTGTTTGTTGTATTTTTCCTAGTCCATTGTTGTTATTTAATTCTCCACCGATTCGCGTGCTATGATTGTTACGATTGTTTGCTGGTTTGTTTGTTGTTATTTTTGTGCTGAAACATTTATTGGGTGGCGTTATTGGCGCCAACTGTTTGCACGTTCCAACGTCCATTGCGACGCGCCACCAACAATGTCGTCCAACAATGACAACTGTCTAAAATTTCGAGTGACCATAATTATTGTCATTGCCTCTGCTGCAGCAGCATCACATCCACCTCACCTGGGTGACCACTGACTGGTTGGCGGGGAGGTTCATCCGCATTGGCAGCGCTATGCGCTCTGTTAAACACCTTTTTAGTGGCATTCTTGTGCAATTGTTTTGTTGGTTTCTTGCCTGCTTTTGCACGCTATTTTGATGTTTGAAAAAATTCCACAAAACTTACAAAACGATTTAATAAAAATAGCTGTGTGTGTAGCTTATCCCAGACCGTGACGAAGTTTTTTTTGTTTTTGTTTTGGCCTTGGAAAAAAAATTCTTCTTGAAAGCCCAATTAACGCCTTAATGATTGAGTAAGGCATGCGGGACCTGAAGCTGCTAAATATTGAGGTTTCTTGGTGGTTTAAGTGCGGGATTTCTGATTCAACGGAAACATTGGAGCTTTTTGAAAGGTTTAAGCTTTCGAACTTTTTTTTGGGTGTAGTGTGATCTTCCACTCAGCCTCGAATTTGTTTTTGTAGAAGTCATATGAATTCATAAGATTAATTTTGATTTGAGTTGAGGTGATGTGATTTGGATTGACCCGATTTAATTTCATTTTATTTGACTGAATATCATATGATGTGATTTTATTTCATGGAGCTTGGTTAATTTTTTATTTGAGTTAAAACCATGATGTGATTTAATGAGGTGATGTGATTTGGATTGACTTGATTTGTTTTAAAATCATGATGTGAATCGATTTGTTTAAAATTGGGGCTATTTGGGGAATTTTTTGGTGTAGGTAGATTTTTAACTCAAATGGTTTCAAATACTGTGTTTGATTTGGGATAAAGTGATATGATTTGATTTTATGTACTGGTTTTTATTTTGAATTGCCTTAGTTTCTATGATGTGATTTGATTTGGTTTGATTTTATTTGAGTTGATTTGATGGTGATGTGACTTTTTTGCCCTAATTTGACTTTAGTGACAAAAGTCATTCTAATAAACCTACACTCTTCTAAATCAAATCACATCATACAAATTTAATTAAACCAAAATTAAAACCGTTGCATTAAATCAAAACACATCACATGATACTTAGTCATATGAAGAGATATCAAATCAGCACCAACCCAAGGCAAATGACAACATATGAAGTCAGACCAAATCAAATCATACCATTAAACCAAGTTACATCAAAACAATCATATGATATCCAGCCAAATAAAATGAAATCAAATAGAGTGAATTCAAATCAAGTCACCTCATCACAAACCAAAACAAATCTAGAATAAACAAATGTCCGTCCGAGTAGAAGATCACTCTACACCAAAAAAAATGCCTACAAACGCCCTTTCTTAGAATTCAATCACATCATATGACGTATAGTCAAAGTGACATGAAATGAAATCAAATCAAATAAGGTCAATACATATCGCATCACCTTACCTCAAAGCAAACATTCAGTCAACTCACATCATATGATGTTCATTCAAAGTCACATGACTTGACATCAAATCCAGTTAATCCAAATCACATCACTTCAACGCAAATCAAACGAAATCTTATAAAACAGAACCAACTCAAAGAAAAGAAAAGCAAATAAAATCACATCATAGAAATTCAGAAAAATCAAAATTCAACCAAATCAAATCACATCATATGATAATCAGTCATAAGAAATAAAATCAAATGAAGTAAATCCAAATCATATCACCTCATTTCAAATCAAACGAAATCTTATAAAACCAAATCAAATGTAGAAAAAAACGAAGAGAAATAAATTCCTGCAATAAAATTGCCTAGATCTAATGAGATTGTCGAATATACAAAACTATAAAACGTACAACTATTACCGCAAATCTCGGAGGAATTCCAAACTCTAACATGGCGCCAAATCTAATACACTAATTTGCCAAAAAGAGAGTTTGGCGCCAGTGTTTTACACAATAAAAATCGTAGCCGCTCAAGACGATGCAGCAAGAACAATAAAAAACAATAACAACAAAGGTTGTAAAAAAAAGCACACGAAAAAAGGTTTAATCTCAAAGCTTATCATCACAGCAAACTTTCAATCATTTGGCAAATGAAGATTAACTCGACTTTAAATCGGGTCATTTTCGACACATTGAAATGCCAACGCCAAGCAGTCGTCAGTCACTCGAGTCGGGCTTCGTCAACGAACTTAGTCAATATTCCAATTGTTGTCCAGCGCACAATGCAATTATTCAGCGTACAATCACCAAATCAGCATTCGCCAGCCAGCCATACACTCCTTCAGCGCCAGCAGTTCAGGTGATTTATTCACATGTCTGATTTGAATTGATTTGCTCGCGCGCGTCGCCGAAGCTTCATAGCAAAGCACCAGAGGAAGTTTACCAAAAAGGCGAATCCATGGACAGACAAAACAGAGCAAACGACGATAACGCGAGGAGTTCGAGTTGACAAAGCCATTTAGAAAATACGAAATTGTTCACTCAAAACGGCGCCTTTGCGCGGCTGCACCATCACCATCGTGTGGGCATAAATCAGCGTACAATGGGAACCAAGCGCGACTCGATTCGACTGTAGCTCTTTACTGGTAGTTTGATGCGCCGTTGATTGATGTGCCATGCCGCACAATTGACGTGCATTCGTCGTACCCGATTTTCGGCGACATAAAAAAAAAAACCAAATGAATAAATTTAATGCAGAAAAAAAGAATTCTCCCAGCATATCAATGACAATGCATTCTCAACTGATCTCAGGTGTGTCTATGTGTGGTGGTGTGTAGAATACTCGCCACTGTACACACCGTGCCAGCGTTGACTCTCAACACCGTTGTGATGTGCTGCTGACAATTCCCAAAACGAGACAAACGATGCGAGGCGCCATGTACGATCACCAGCAAAATCAGCCAAAGCGCACAATTGGTAAGGGTGCTGGGGCGCATGGCAGTCAGCTGCTGGATCCTCCCTGGCATCGAACCTTTGACTGACTGATTGGTGGCTACTTCGTTATTTATGCGCATGCGCGTGTGCATTTATTTTGCATTTCGTTTGACGGCGGTTCACTGCATCAGTAGATGACGATCACTTTGGATGTAGATGATCCTGTTTATTGTGATCTTTATAATATGCGCGTCTGGTTAGTATTTCGTTTTTTTTTTCGGGACGGTATGGTTGCGTTGTTGTCTATATTTGGTATTTGCTTTATTGTTGGTGGCACTTGTGCGATCGGCATGATTAGCTGCGATTGATCGATTAGTGGATGTGAAATATGCGCATAGTTAAAGAGGTTAAAATTACTGCTTTTTTCGTAAGTAATTGCTCTGGAAGAAGGAGTTGGGCATTGACTGAAGAGGAATTCAAAGAGATTTCTTGCGAGGTAAATATGTACTTTAATGGGAACTTTAAGATATAGGGCGACCTTCTACTCAACCGTTCGTTTGCTTTTTCTAGATATGATCTGGTTTCATAAGATTTCGATGAGGTGATGCTATTTGATCTAACTATATTTAATCGAATATGATATGATGTGATTTAATTTGATGTAACTGGTTTTTATTTTGATTCTATTTAGTTTCTATGATGTGATTTTATTTTGATTTGAGATCAGGTGATATGATTGGATTGACTTGATTTGATTTAATTGCATTTCACTGAATATGAAATGATGTTGCTACAACAACTGGTTTTTATTTTTGATTTAGCACAATTTCTACGACGTGATTTCATTTGGTTTGCTTTTCCATGAGTTGATTTGGTTTCATACGATTTCGTTTGATTAGTGATAAGGTGATATGATTTGGATTGACTGATTTGATTTCACTTGATATCATATGATGTGATTTGATTGGATGTACTGGTCTTTACTTGGATTTGTTTTAAAATCATGACGTGATTTGATGTGGTGATATTATTTATTTGACTTAAATTAATTGGTATGATGTGATTTGATTTGGTTCGATGTTTTTTTTTGAGTTGGTTTGGCTTTATAAGGCTTCGCTTGATTTAAGATGAGGTGATATGATTTGGTTTGACTTAATTTGATTTCATTTCATTACACTGACCATCATATGATGTGATTTGATTTGATGTAACTTGGCTGAAATTTGATTAACTTAAAATCATGATGTCTTTTTTTTACATAGAGTAATCTTCTAGCCCTTCACTTTTATGTAGATCTGATATGATTTCACAAGTTTTCGTTCAGTTTGAGATGATGTGATATTACTTGGACTTACTTGATTTTATTTCAATTCATGTGACTAAATGTCATATGATGGGATTTGAATAGGTGGTTTTTATTTCGATTTGATACAATTTCTATGTTTGCTTTAAAAATATTCTAAAATTTACAATCTCTATAAGATAAAACACCTGTGATTGCAATCAATACTTCAAAGCCCCGGTAATATCAAGGACCACTAACGCATGGATCTTTTGAACAGATTAAGTATATAGTTCTATTGGTTTGAATTAAACTAGGACAAACTCCACAGTCGATCAAACTACTTTTGGGTCGGGACGTTCGGTAGTTCAGAAGTGCGCGGTATGGTACGCCAGAGTCCCAGAACAATATTAAGTGGAAAACTTAAATTTATTTTTCCTTACAAAAAAAAACCACAAACTTTCTCACAACCAAAGTAAAGGTCTCACACAATTCCCACTACCAGCTATCATTGCCCCACTTTTCCTACTCCACAAAATCTTTCAACAAGCAATTAAATGGCTACTAAAAACTCTATCACCAACATTTCATTAACTCGGGCGACCTAACGACACATAAACGCAGACATTTCAGTCAACCCAACGCATAATTGTCACTCGACAAAGTACTCAATCCGCAAGCAACACTAAGAAGTCACTAGAATAAGAAGGCGCGCAGTTGTTGTTGTTGTGACGCCCTAAATGGTGAACTCGCCGACAGACAATTCAATCACCAACAAAACCAAAACACAAAAGACGCAGCCAACGTCAAAGTATACGAGTGCAACCAATCATATGGCAACCAATGGGAATATGAGCTGACAGGAAGTTGCAGTAGAAGTGTTGGGAAAGATTGCAGAGCAGGGGTGGCCGGAAAGGTTATAGTCAAATGTTGAGTTTGCCTTTTGTTGAATCCTTCACTGTACAAGTAATGCAATCAAATGCGTTTTTATGATTTGTTGTTGAGTTTTCTTTTATGATATATCCCAACTAGCAACAAAGTTAGAGAAACGGCGACGGAAACTTCTAGCGAGAATAAACTTTATAAAGACATTATCGAGCTTTCGACTTTTAGTTATAAATTACTTTGTTTGAATCTTTTTTTGGTAGCAGCGCTGTAACGACGACCAGCAGAGGCCACTTTAAAGTTAATGTGACCATGAAGTAGCATGGCCGTAATTAAAAAAAGACTCCAGACCTGAATTCCAACATCAAAAATTCCTTGACTTTTAGGTTGGGAACATTTACTGATTCAAGTTACTAAAATACTACTTCAAAGTTGTAAAATGGTTAAATGGTTTTGCCAGTTTCAGCGACTCCTTCTACGTTGTGGGAAGTAAATATAATTGTTGGTTATATTTTTAAGTAATAGGATGGCGTCATTACCATTTTGTGGTAAATATTACTTTAAAGTTCCATGCTATCAGTTGCCGTAACAATCGTCAAATTATTATTACTCGTGGCCAGTTGTCACACAGAAATGTCTATGAAACGCTGTAGTCTACCAGTATTCAAGATGACGTTATATCCTTAACAAAAAAACTTCAAAAATTTCACGACTTTTAGGTTACGAGTCACAGTAGCGCAGACTAACTCAAGTTACTGATATGCCACTTCAAAGTTTTCATGTGTTTTAAATGCTATTGATAGTTTAAGCGACTACTTTTAGGCAATAGTTACTTGTTAGTTATAATTTTGAGTAGTAGAAATGGCGCCGTATTCATTTTATAGTAAATACTACTTCAAAGTTCCATATTGTAAGTCGCCGTCACTATCAAGTTGAAATTACTTTAAAGTGGTCATTACCAGTTAGTACCAGAAGCTCTGCTGTGACGTTGTGATTATCTCTCGTATAAGACACATAATGATTACGGGATAGTAGCAAACCACTTTGAAGTCCCAAAATTAGTCTTATCTCCACTCCAGCTACAAAATATGTTAGTTGGGATGTGTAGATGCCCTTATTACTACCGTGTACGCTACTGGTTGATTGCTTGTTTCTTCCGTTCTACGTCCAGCCGTCGTTGCTCCATCTTCTGTGTCTCCATTAAAACTTAACTCTTCGCGTTATCTATTATTGCTGCAATTGTTGCTGATATAATGATAGTGATTTTATTGTGCTGTTCTTGTATTGTGGCGGCATGTCGTTAAATTTAATTAGCACTCGGAAGCAGCGGTGTGCTACCGACAAAGAGTGCCCACAGAACGCCCAAGAGCTGGCACACACACGCATAGACTCACTCAGCTACTCCGGCGCATAGAAGATTTGTACACCTAAAACGGTAGCATTTTTGCCACCAACCAATAATTAAAATCATTCACACAACTCCTTTGATGTCCCATTTAGGTATTTAAAGGCGGAGCATTCATTGTGCAGCCAACACTACACTGGAACGCGTGGAAGTGTATTTGAAGAGCAAACATCAAACCGCAGCGCAAACAAGCAATAAGACAGCAATAATATGTCGGGGTTTTTCCGTTTTTATTTGTTGAAAGACAAAATTATTACTTGTCAGGATTTCTTGTGAATTCAAGGGTTGTGTTACGCCCAGTCGTACGCAGGTAAGAATAAATGTATCACCCGCGTGAGCGCTGATGTCAATTGTTGGGCTCAGCATTTACTAATGCTAAGGGCACTGTTACGCGAACGATCAAATATTCTTCGGTTGAGGGCTACATTAAAAAAATCTGGTTAAGGCTAATCTCAAATTATCGCAACGACCTTTCGGTTGCGATATCCCAGAAGAATGACCAAATAAAGTCTCTCTCTAACTCTCTGAAAGGCATCATTTGATCATCTATGTAAAAGTGCCCTTATGTGGCGTCGCACACTTTGTCCCTCATAGAGTTGGCCATAAAATTTGAATTAAATTATTTATGCCGCAATAAAGTCATCTTCCACATGCTACTGGGTGGCAATCTCTTGATCTCTGCACTCGTTTTTACTTATTTTTTTTTTATCTGTTTAAGTGTTAATGAAAATTGAGTTTTAAATTCACTTTTACTTGTGTACTTAAGATGTCTCAAATTGTGTCAGCATGTTTTTATGACATTTTCAGAGGAAAAAAAGAAGAGTTTTGTGAACACATTTTCGCAGTGAACCTGTGGACTATTTTAACCCAGTTTAATGAAGGTTTGACCTAAACACAAAGGGTTTTATTTTTTACTTTGTTTTTTTTTTTTTAATGTCACAATAAAAAAACTCAAAACACAGTCAAAAAGCATCTACGAATTTCAGTAAACAAAAAAATGTATGAACAATTTATAGAAACCCCTTTTTCGATATCGTAATTTTCAATGGACGCGACTTGAGTAAAAATTGAGATATTTGCATGAAATTTGGTATACAGTTTACTTTCTGGCCAATGTGGGTTACTATTGAAAATGGGAGAAATCGGATGATAACCACGCCCCCTTTTTCGATATCGAAAATTTCGAAAATCACACCAATTGAGCTAACTTGAGTAAAAACTGAGATATTTGCATGAAATTTGTATGCAGGTTACTTTCTGGCCAAGGTAGGTTGCTATTGAAAATGGGCGCAATCGCATGATAACCACGCCCCCTTTTTCTATATCGAAAATTTCGAAAATCACATAAATTGACATTTTTCGGTAGCTTAAATTGCTAAAATGATATTATTTTATAGGTGAATCCCCCTGGTCATTCTATTATGACTTTTTGATACATTTTATAAAGTGGGCGTGGCACCACTCACTTTTAAGTGAGGCAATTTTGAAAACTCGACTTGTCGTAACTTTAAAACTGATTAAAGTAGAACGATGAAATTTGGCACAAAGCATTCTAGTATCGTTGGGAGTATATCTGATGAAATTAGATAAAATCGCCCTCCAACCACGCCCACCTTCAATATCGAAAATTTCGAAAATCACCTAAGTTGACATAATTCGGTAACGGAAATCGCTAAAATGATATAATTTGGTAAGATGGGCCCCCTAGTCATTATGGTATCATTCAGGCTGATGAAATTTTGCGGGTTTCATGGTGGTATAGGAAATATTCGTGATGAAACTGGTAGAAATCGTTGGGTATTTAATGTTTGGTTTACCCGAACTTAGACTTCCTTTCTAGTATGTTTTCTTTCACTTTTTATAAAAGCGCCTATACTAGCACTCAGTGATAGATAGGTACATATGCACAAATACTTCATTAGGCAAAACCTACTTCATTTTCTGCTATTCTTACTTTCTATTCAGTCGATCAAGCGCCATATTTGGCTTAGGGATTTTGTTTGGATACTTTACAACATACATTCGAGTAATCATGTCGAAAAGAAATTGAATACAAGGTTTTTTGCGAAATTGTAATTTCATATGCAAATCAAACTCATCCGCAATAGACAAGCAACCATACCAGACGGTCGGTCAAGTGGTCGGACAAACGGACGTTTGAGGGAATTGAGATAAACTAACTTTTGTATGCGCTAAAACACGCAAGTGAGCTAGTAGGCGCGGTCGGCTGAATGGCTGAAGGTAAACGAGCAATGAGTGCATGTAGCTCATCTAATTGATATAGTAACAATCTCATTCGGCATTTATGAATTCAATATTTACATAAGTCCCATGGTAACACACATTTCAATATTCAAATTTACATGATTGGCAGTGCAAAAAAAAAATCGCTTATCTAAGTGCATTTGTAACGTACATGTTGCTGAGTTTAATTACAAAGCTTTGTTATTTAGCATAGAATTTTAATGAACTTCTTTTGATGTCTACATTTTTGAATTTTTTTTTGATAATTTTTAATTGCTTGCAAAAATATTGTAAAAGTAAAAGTAAACAATGCGAAATGTAAAAGTAAATAAGTGCGAACGCTGAAATGACTCATGGATGAGTCATAAATGACTCATAGCCGATGAATCATAAATGACTCGTAGCCGATGAATCATAAATGAGTCATAAATGACTCATGAATAAATCATAAATGACTCATGGATGAATCATAAATGACTCATGGGTGAGTCATAAGTAACACATAGGAGAGTCCTTTGCCTTCCTTTATTTTTCTGCAATTTTCTGGTCGTTTCCTTTCCCTTCTCTTTTTTCTTATGTTTTGTTTTATTTTCCTTTCCTTAATTTTGCTTCCCCTTCTTTTCCATCCCTTTACTTTCCTTTTCAGCCTATAGCTGGATGACCCCCAGCGCAAAGATATTTACACATAAAAAATGAAATAAAATAAATTTCAATTAAATTAAATATTTTAAATGAATTTAAACAAAAAAAAAAGAAAAAAAAAATATAAAAATAAAATTAAATTAAAAAAGAAAAAAAAAAAAAAATAAAACAAAAAAAAAAAAATAAATAAATAAAATAAAAAAAAAAAATCAAAACGAAACAAAAGGAAAAGCAACTCCAAGAAAAAAAATACAAATCTGCAACATTCCAAAAATACAAGTAGCAGAAATGCAAAACCGAACTAGACACAAAAGAAGGCCACTCAAGAGTGGACTCAAACATACATATTTATACTGAGCACTATTTGATCAGACCATACAACCTTTCAGAAATATACAAATCAACAAATATGTTTGTAAATGCAAAACACAACAATGTCGAAGTTTTTAATTAATTCGAAACTTGTTACATTTCATAAGCTGTGTTGTGTACAAGCCACCATCCATCCACCGATCCATCTAACATTTTGACTCTACCTTTTGGTCGAATGTTGGAATGTTTTGGCTTTTTTTTTGGTTGTGGTAAGGATTTTCGAATTGTATTTGTAATAGACTGTGACGGCAATTGGCAGTTGGTCAGCCATATTTACGCATATTTAGCTTACTCACTGCCACAGTAGAAACATAACTGGGGGAGGGGATTAACAGAAGTTCGGTTTATGGACCAGAAAGAAAGAAAAAACAGCAAATTTTTTTCTTTGCTGGCATGAGCGAATTTCGCGATATACTGTTGAACCTCTTTTTTTGGTTAAAGATCATGTTTAAAAATTAATTTTTAGTTTCGAGATCTTTCATTTGGCATCTCAACTTTGAAAATAAAACAAACATAGTATACTTATGTATGTAGCCCAAACCCCGTTTATCGATATAATCGATACTATAGGGGGCTATGTGAAAAATTAGTTCAACCCTGCTGTTTTATAATATCGACATTGGTCATGTCAAAAGAGCAATAGTTACAAAGTTTCACCTTCCTACCTCTTTAATTACAGTAATTATAGCCCAAAATCCGTTTATCGGAACTATCAATTGTATGGGGGCTATGAGAAATATTTATCAAAGCTTAATGTTTTTCAACATCGATATTGCTTATGCAAAAATAGTCGTAGCTACAAAATTTCACGTTTCTACCTATTTTATTACAGGAGTTATAGCCCAAAATCCGTTTATCGGAACTATCGATTGTGTGGGAGCTATATGTAATATTGGTCCGATCTAATTGGGTCCGACAAATGATTAATGGACTACAAAATGACACACGGTCAGCAAGTTTCATTCAGATATCTCAAAAATTTGGGGACTAGGTTGCATTCAAACAGACGGACGGATGGACGGACATGGCTAAATCAACTCAGCTTATCGTCCTGATCATATCGGTATACATATTGGCGGCTCTAGTTCTATCTCTTCTTCTTCTATATGTATGTATGTAGCGTATGGACTCCAAAAATACTCGGCCGATTTTCTTCGGGGGATAGATTAGTATGAGCCTGGAGAGTGTTTCTGTAAAGTTTTTTTAGGGAAGTGGACCCGGTACCGCCCTATTCAAAACTATCTTAAAAAATTGTTGGATTTACATGAAATTTGGTTTGTAGGTAGCGTTATGCTTAGGTTAAAGGATGGTATGATTTTTCTTCCGGGAAGTGGAGCAGGGACTGATCTTTTCTAAACAATCGCATTTATGGCTCGATTTGATTGAAACTTGATGTGTAGTTAGCTATATGCTTAGATTAATATATAGGATAAATTTTCTTCCGGAAAGTGGACCTAGCATTGACTTATTCTAAACTATCGTATAAATGGCTGGATTAACTTGAAGTTTGGTATGTAGGTAGCGTTTTGCTTAGGTTAAAGTATGGTATGATTTTTCTTCCGGGAAGTGGACCAGGGATTGATCCATTCTATCGTATTTATGACTCGATAAGCTTGATATTTGGCGTTGAGCTGGCGTTTCACCTTGATAAAATATGAGAGAAAACCACGCCCAATTTTTATTTTAGTTTCAAAAAAATGCCTCAATAAATTTGGAAAAGCAATACTCTTGAAAATAAAAGAGCTGAACGATAGAAATTTTGCAAAAATTATATCTCTGGAACTAAATTTAATCATCATGAAAAAAAAACTGAACGAACCTTTGTGAGCACCTCCCATTTGTAAAGTTGATATCCATCAAGCGATGCGTAGCATGGCATAGAAAAAGCAAAAGAAAATTCGCACATTGCGTTACTTAACACTAACAAAACAAAGTACCGAATCGACTTTCCTAAGCATACTCGTACACATAATTTTCTCTATGAAAATTCATGTTTAGAAAAGCGATCTACATATTTCAGGCACAGAGCTAGAGCGGTAGCCTCACATCGTACGTCTTATGTATGTAAGTTACTTGAGGATAGTATGCAGATGATGATGATGATGATGATGGTGCGTATGTTGTTGCTGCTACATATTACCATATAGTTGACCATGATGTTGCCAATTTTTGTACTACCTCAGTCTGAATGAGTGTGTGTGCCTCAGATATGTAAATATGTTTCTAGGCTCACTTTTTTTATTCACATTCAATGCCAGTGTTTTAGTCAAACATTGTGTTGATTGGCTGTCAGCATGTTAACTAGAAATTTAATTAAACTTTGAAAAACAAGCAATCGACTAAACTAGAAACAAGCTGACGAATGACCAAAAACTAGCGAGCGAGCGGTTGGGAGTGTATAAAAAAGTTTTTAAATTATTACGAATATACAACATGGTATTCAGGATGATTTTTATTTTAACCCGATTTGCTGTTATATAGCTGCAGCTACAGTTGTGTGCAAGTGAATGGAAACAATTGAACGGAATTTACCAAACCTATTGGGTTAGTTATTTTCCAGAGCTTTTCTGGAGAGTGTTAGGGAAAGACCTGCTGTTTTTGTGTTATAAATGATTTGAATGTTTCCAACACATCCTCCGAATATCTTTCCAATCTAACCCTTTTCACCATCTTTCTCCGCATCCACTGTATTTTCGAATATCTTTTCCTTTTTTTTTAGCTCTTTTCACAATGTGAAATTTTTTTTCTATCTATTTTTCATTTATTCACTTTGGTTTATTATTATTCGCAGTTGTTGTTGGGACGTATTTACATGCGTTAGCAGCTCGTTTATCCGTTACATCAACAGCTTGGTCTGGGCTGGCCACATTTGTACAGCATTTTTGACCTGGCTTAGTGCAGTTTGACATGCGGGCAAATTGAATTTCATGTTATTTCAACTAGATAAAGTTTTTTTTTTTGGCTTTCTTTTTTTGAAAAGGGTGTAGTATGTTCAAATCGAAAATATGTATTGTTGTTGTTATTTACTTTTTAGAGGTAGTCCCGATTGCTTGGCGGCCAATGACTTGACAATTTTTTTTAAACCATCAGTCATATTTTCGAAATGAAGGGTGGAGGAATTCGGTACAAAATGAGAGAGCGTTGGTTTAATTGGTTTTAGAGGGAGGTTATGAATTAATTTAAGCAAACACAAATTATAAAGAAAAAATTTAAATAAAAAAAAATTAAAATACAAAAAATAAAAAAAACAAGAAAAAACAAAAAACCAATAAAAAAAAAAACAAAAAAAAAACAATAAAAAAAAACAAAAAAAAAAAGAATCACAAAAAAATAACAATAATAAAATAAAAGAATAAAACAAATTAAATTAAATAAAAAAAAACAAAAAAAATTAAAAAAAAAAAAAAAAATTAAAATGAAATAAGATAAAATAAAATAAAAAAAGATAAAATAAGATAACAGAAGATGAAATAAAATAGTTAAGATAAAATAAAATAAGATTACAAAAAAAAAAAATATATAATATGAAAAAAAAAACAAAATAAAAAAGAAATTGAAACCAAAAAATTAAAAAAATATAAATAGATAAAACAACATTAGAAATTAAAAAAGGGAAAATATAAAAAAATAAAAAAATAAAAGTTAATTAAATTAAAAAAAAAAATAAAAATAAAAAAAATATTACAAAATAAAATACAAAACATACAAAAAAAGGTAAAAAATAAAAAAAAAACAATAAAAAATAAAAACACACAATACAAAAAAACATCACAAAAAAATTTATTTGAATTAAATAAAAGTTAAAAAAAAATAAAATAACGTAAAAACGATAAAATAAATTACTTAAGATGAAATAAAATAAGATTATTTAACAAAAATAATATAAAAATAAAAAAAAATAAAATAAAAAAGGAAAGAAGATTAAAAAAATAAAATAAAAGAAGATAGAATAAAAAATAAGGTTGAAAACAATGAAAAAAAAAATAGAAGATGACAAAAAAATAAAAAAATTAAAAACAAAAAGTTTAAAAAAAAAAAAAAATTAAAATTAAAAAAAATTAATTTAATAAAATTATTAAAAAAATTAAAGAATATAAAATAAAAATAAAATAAAAAATGTAATAAATTAATAAAATAAACAAATTAAATTGAATTAAAAAAAAATGAATAAAAGAAAAAAATCAAGAAAAACCAAAAAAATATTATAAGATGACAAAAAAAAACTTAAAAACAAAATATAAAAAAAGTAAACACGATTAAATAACAGAATTAAAAAAGAAAAAATAAACTGGAATTCAAAAAAAAAAAACATAAAAAATGTAATAAAATAATAAAACAAAAAAAAAAATAAAACAAAAAAAAAACAAAAAAAAAAAAAGAAAAAAAACAAGAAAAGAAAAATAAAATAACAACAAAAAAGAAAGGAAAAATATAAAATAAAATGCAATATCATAAATAAAAAAAAAAAAGTGAATAAAAAAAAATCTTGACAATTTATGTTGAAATGTATTTTCGTTACCACATTCAAGGGCTCAAACCTCCATAGATGCAAGTCTATTTTTTGAAAAAGCGTTTGAATACCGAATAATAAAAAATTCGTTTGAAAATATTAAAATAAAAAATAAAAATAAAAAAAAAATAAAAAAATATAATAAAATAAAATTATAAAAGAAGAAAAAAAAAAACAAAAAAAAATAAAAATAACAACAAAAACTAAAAAAATAAAATAAAATGCAATATTATAAATAAAATAAAACAAAAAAAAATTAAAAAAAAACTAAGACAATTTATGTTGAAATGTATTTTTGTTACCACATTCAAGAGCCCAAACCTCTAAAATAACAATTCTCACTTCTCGCAAAAGCGTGTGAATAACGAATAATACGAAATTCGTTGGAACAAAAAAAGGAAAATGACTTTCACTGCTAAAAAAAACCGTGAAATAAGCCCAAATTCGAGAGTGGCATGAAGGCAGAAAAAAAAACAAGAAAATATCGCAATCCCTATGGACGTCGCGCAATTCAGCGAAACATGACAATTGAACGCTTTACGCGATAAACTGCGACTGCGGCATTTGCAAAAGGAGCGAGTAAAAATGAGGAGAAAGCGCAGGACGAATGACAGTCCAGTGACGCTGCTAAAATATATATTGCCACATGTATATTACATACAAAAATACATACAAACATATGCAAATTAAAAGGGATTTTTTGTCGACGTGCGACAGTCGAAGAGAACTTCATTTTGAGTTGCATTTTAATTTATACTGCTTTTGTGAGCTATCTTTTGTTGCTGTTAAACAGTTTTTGGTTAGAGAACAAAAGTGACTACAAAAGTACTTTCAATGTTTCTTGTTATACTCTCTTACATATGTATATTTATACGGTACATGTGTTCTTATTTGTTGTACGAGCATTTACCGTCACCGCCCCCAACACGTGTCCACGGCTTGTTCCACTTAGTGGGTACCGTTTTTTATGAACGAAAAAAATTAATTTTTTCAAACCTAAAAATATGCAAGAACGATTTAGAATTGGAAGGGAGGTACTACAATTTTAAAGAAATGAAAAACACATGTTTAACAAGAGCACTTTTGAACGTTTCGGCAGCTCGAGTTCTCAGATACGTTTCGAAGTCGCACTCTCTCTCTACTTACATCATTGGCAACAACGTCAAGTGACCCCTTTGTATTAATTGTGTTTTTTTTTTTGTTTTTTTTTCGAAGGTATATTTATTTGTTTTCAAAATGGAAACACGACAACGAAACGTTACGCCCACAACATTTTTGGGTTGTATGATATTGGTGAAAAAAATGCCTTGAATAATGTTGGAGTGAATTTTTTGCTTTCTCATGATTGAAAGCAGCAAAGGCTTATTATAACATTTATATTATAATTAATTTTTAATAATTTCATACTTGTGTTGAATTCGAAATTAGCCATTGGAATTCATTTCTATTCACTGTGGAAACATGATGCGACATTTTTGTTTGTATAGGGAAGTTTTTTTTGGGGTGGGCAGAAAAATTTGGAAAGTTTTTAAAAGAGGGAGGCATTGATTGTTGTTGTTGTTTTATTCATTCCGATAATTTGACTGTAGTTTTAGGCTTGCAATTTTGTTTACTACGTTAAGTTTAGTTGGAATCATCAGCCTTTGGTCAGATCTTCGGGATTAGTTCAAACTGGTTGCCGCTCTTTCCTTTTCCCAAGTACTGAGGGTACTTACTCAGTTTAAAGGCAAGTGCCTCCTTATAACAGTCTTTGGAGATAACTTCCAACATTTAAGTGTGGTAAAAAGTCGGCGGAACTCCTACCTTTAATGTAATCAAACATTCTCATTACGCAAGGAGTTGCCTTCTAGGTAATGTCATCCTTCCATCCATGAGAGGCATCATATCCGTAGATCAACCTTCGAGTTAGCACGTCATTACCTATGTGCATATTAGTCGCCACTTACGATCGGTTTACCTACCTCGGGTATATTCTAAACCCCTAACCCGCAGGGGTAACAGAGAGCGCTTCCTGAGCTACTTCTCGACAAGCGACGTTATAACGCACTGGTATAACGGAGAATGTTAAAGAATTAGTATTTTCCTCCTAGAAAAGTAGGCGGGAGTGTGGGGGCAGGGCTACAAAAGGTCTAGAAGTGGACCACGTGATTTGTGAACGCCAATAAAGGTAAGGAAGGCTTTAGGAGCTTATCTGCCTAATCACCTTCTCATAAGTAGATCCGTCTATTATATCTAGACGCGAGATCCCGCTATTGCCGATGGTCCATCCTGCAACAGTACAGGCGACATAGCCCAGCTGACCAAACGGACTCCATTTTGAGCTATAAACATAATTTTTTTTCGGAACATGTTCTTTGGAAACGAGTTTTTTCGAAGCACAAAGGAGTTATAAAAAAAAACTGAAATTTTTGAAGTCTATTTAACTCTTTTTAGGCATGGTTTTTCTTAAATTTTGTTGATGGTTTTCGGATCCTTCTCGAAGTCATATTGAGTATTTTCTATAAATTCCTAAGATTTTTTATATTATGCTATAAAGTGGTTCTTTCAGAAGATGTTTCAAAACATTCCTATTACTAAAGTTTAAGCAGCTCTGCAAAGTAATTCAGCCTTGCGATTCAACCGCTCCACATACTTCGTTTCTTCTCCCAAGGCTAAGCGAATCTTCCATAAAAGTTCGAGTTACGATTATTATTTTGGTTAGCTGGGGAGATATGGTAGTTTTTCGTTTACTTCAGTTACCTTGCATGCTCTCGTAATTCGCAGTCAGCTTATGAAATATTTTAATAGTTAATGTTTGGAATAACAAATGAGCGTAGCTGCAACTAAGTCAATACCACCGCTTGCCAGAAACATGACATGTGCTAAAACTAAAATTTTGGGGAATCGTATTTGAAAGTTTATTGCTCTCGCAAAATTTGAAATTTTAGTTTTTGACATAAATATATTTTTGCAAGTTATATTCTCATTATACTCTTTTCACTGATATAGGTTTTTTGGTTAATATTTCTACAATTCCTCGACATTCGGCACATTCATCTTTTGAAAATTTCCAAAGTAAATTTTTTAAAAATTTTCGTTGTGCCACAAACACGAATGTATAGCAAAATTGTTACGTACACGCCATGGTGTCTGTGGTTCCGTGCTATGCATTCTTGTTTCTGACTCAAAGAAAATTTTTAAAAATTCAGAAATTCAATTTTTAAACATTTTCATTCCGCCAGAAACACGAATGTGTAGTAAATTCATTTTTCTAGCACAATTTTCAGAGATTAAACCACACATTCATGAAAATGGCATTACAAATCTTCGGGAGTTCCTTGTACTTTGAAAATCTAGGATTATCGTGAATCGTAGAGGAACGAGAGATAAGTCACATGCGTCTATTAACTCAAATCTGAAAAATTTTTACATTCATGCCTCTGGCAAGCGAGAGACGCGGCGATATGCTATCAAGGTACTAGAAATTTGAAAAAATTCTTACTTTTTTTATTCTTATTTTTATTAGACCTACCAGAAAAACATCATCTCTAGGCAAGGTATAACTTAATGTTCCAAAGTGTAATACGGCGCCAACAATGTCTTAATTAGGGAGAAACTGAAGGTAATTATATAAGTAGCTCCTTGTAAAGACAGAGTACCCAATTAAAAGTTGAACAAAGCTAATAAACTCATAAAAATCAATTTCTAATAAATTGCATTTTAATTTATGGTTTACAAAGATTTATGTATGTATGTCTGTGTTTACATCCTAAACTCCCAAAAAATCTGTTCAAAATCCACTAATGATAAAATATGCCACAATTCCTATTAACAATTAACTTCTAAAAAATGAGGAGACATAAAATTGTAGAAGTGGGCTACTTGACGCCTATTTTCTTACAAAAGATGCCCTCGCTTACTTTTTCTAATTTTCGTCTTTACGCTATATGACATTATCATCTTTTTGTTGTTGCATTTCACACCAATAAAGAGGCGCATAATTCATTTTTTTATGCTGTAATGACACCACCATCCCAACAACAAACAACCAAAATTACTGCCAACTTTGCCACACATCACAACAACGCGTCGCATAAACTTCGAGGGATCTGTTTGCGCAGAAGATTTATGACAGTTTGGGGGAAA
The DNA here is from genome assembly GCA_964058755.1 of Campiglossa producta. Taxonomy (NCBI): domain Eukaryota; kingdom Metazoa; phylum Arthropoda; class Insecta; order Diptera; family Tephritidae; genus Campiglossa; species Campiglossa producta. Next base: position 6,717,652 of record CAXKVI010000002.1, on the reverse strand, counting down.
TACTCCCTCGACTGCTAGCCTGCTTGCGGTTAAAGGTTCCCCTTCCCCTCCTCTTGCAGAATTATTCATAAAAATGAATAAACTGCTGCTGGAGCATAAGTTCATGTGGAGATTTTTGTGTGGAATTAACTAATTGGGCTACAAATCTCTTGTTCCCGGAAATAATATGCGAAGCCTACAAGATAGCAGTAATTGAAATGCATTCATGAATAAGTAGATATGAGTGTGTGTGTGTGTGTTCGCAAAGTATGCAATGAACTTGACGTTTGCAATTTTTTAAATGCAACATTCACACAAAAAAAAAAAAAATTGCAATTAATAAAGAGTCGCTTGGCTGCTGCATTGAAATACGCGAATTATGCGGCGCTTGCAATTCTTCGAATCATTTGGCTTTTTCAATGGAGCGGAAATGTGTATAAATCATTTTTATGCATTTCCAAGTAGGCACACGAAGAAATAAATTAGTGTCAACAGGGTGTTGTTGCAGTTATGAAATTTATTTTTATATATTTGTATGAATGTGTTTGATGAAGTGTTAAGCGTATGCTTTGATACCGAAATGAGATTATTACGGTTATGTCACGGTAGGTGGCTGCCAAAACGGCTACACAAATTAATTTGGCGGAGAAAAGTTAAGGGAATTTTTCTTTGTTTAATTTTTTTTATTTTTTTTTATTTTTTTTTAATTTTTAATTTTTGTATATTTGTTTTACTTTTTTTATATTTTTTTTTGAATTTTTTTTGAATTTTTTTTTGTTTTTTTGTTTTTATTTTTTGTTTTTTTATTTTTTAATTTTTTTTTGTTCATTTTTTATATTTTTTAATTTCTAATTTTATTAAATTTTTTTTTTTTAATTTTTTATTTTTTTGAATTTTTAATTTTTATTTTTTTTATTTTTTATTTTTTAATTTTACTTTTTTTATTTTTTATTTTTTTTTTTAAATTTTTTTTTAATTTTTATTTAATTTTTTTTTTTAATTTTTTTAAGATTTTTTTATTTTTATTTTTTTATTTTTTTTTTTTCTTTTTATCTATTTTTATTTATTTATTTTTTTTTTTTTTTTATTTATTTTTTTTTTTATTTTTTAATTTATTTATTTATTTATTAAGATTATTACGGTTATGTCACGGTAGGTGGCTGCCAAACAGGTTCTACAAATTAATTTGACGGAGATAAGTAATGGAAATTTTATTTTCTTTAAATTTGTTTATTTTTTATTATTTTTAATTTTTTATTATTTTTTTATTTTTTTTTATTTTTTTTATTTTTTATTTTTTTTATTTTTATTTTTTATTTTTATTTTTTATTTTTAAGTTAATTTTAAAAATTAGTTTTCTTCTTTTACATAACTTTTTTTTTAAGTTTATCGTTTTTTTAATTACTTATTTTTTTATTTTTTTCTATTTTTAATTAATTTTTTTGTTTTTTTTTTTATTTTATTGATTTCAATTTATTTAGTTTATTTTATTTAAGCTTATTTGGTTAATTTTTAAAAATTTAGTTTATCTTCTTTTTTTAAGTTTATCGTATTGTAATTATTTTCTCTTTATATTTGGTTGGCCTATCTTACTATATTTTTTTTAATTCTTTTAATTCATTTTTTATTTATTTTTTATTTTTATTTTTTTATTTATTTTTTTTTTTTTTATTTTTTTTTTATTTTAATTTTTTATTTTTTTTTTTTTATTGATTTCAATTTATTTAGTTTATTTTATTTAAGTTATCTTTAAAAAGATATTTAGGTTATCTTTTTTAAATTTATTGAGTTAATTTTAAAAATTTAATATTCTTCTTTTACATAACTTTTTCTTTTAGGTTTATCGTACTATAATTATTTAGTTTTTTATTTTGTTTGTATTTTTAATTTTTTTTTCTATTTTTCCCCCTTTTTTGTAATTATTTTTAATTTTTGTTTTGTTTTTTTATTTCATTTTATTTTATTGATTTCAATTTATTTAGTTTATTTTATTTAAACTTATTTAGTTAATTTTTAAAAATTTAGTTCATCTTCTTTCTTTAGTTTATCGTATTATAATTATTTTCTCTTTATATTTGGTTAGTCTATCTTACTATATTTTTTTTTAAATTCTTTTATTTCATTTTTTTTTATTTATTTTTTATTTTTATTTTTTTTATTTTTTTTTTAATTTTTTAATTTTTTTTTATTTTTTTTTAATTTTTTTTTTTGTTATTTTTTTATTTTTTTTATTTTTGTTTTTTGATTTTTAATTAATTTATTTTTATTGTTTTTATTTAATTTTTTTTCCTATTTTCACACAAAGAAATAATTCCATATCTAATCGAGGAATAAAAAAAACTAATAAAAAAATGATTTCTTGAACTTACGTGAAGTTTAACCAATTCCGGATATTCATTAGCCAGTTTGGACAGATCTTGATAGCTAGCCTTGGCCATAGCAACAATCCATTCTTTCGCCTTTTTATGCGCTAAGGTCACTTCGGGTGTAGGTTTTTCTTCTTTTTTTGCTTTCTGTAATGAAAATGTTGATAATAAAAATATTACAACAAATCATAAGGAGAAATATAAAAAAATTAATTATAATAAGGAATGTTTGTACAACTGGAAATAATTATATGTAGTACATATGTATTAATTAATGTAGAAAGTAAGTATATAAATCTGTATGTTGGCATTAATGTCCTACATATTTTATATTTTATGTACTTGTCCTAAATACGTATGTTCTACTCTAATTACAGATTTAATTATCATGCTTTAATGAATTTATTAAGGATATGTGTCATATACTACTAGCTCTGTAACATGAAAAACACCGTTAAGCGCCATTAGGTGCGAATGTCATTAGCACCGAGACACGATTATAGACTTTGGCGGCACTCTAGCGTACATACATATGTATGTTGTTAAGAGCGCGGTACAAATGTTAAAAAATTTATGTTCTAATACATATATCTCAATATGCATGTAAGTAAATACTTAGGAAAAAGTATGCATAGATATTTAAGGATACACATAAAAATACTACATTACTTTGTATACCTAGTTGGGCTTGCTGAATTATTTAATATAACTTAATTTAATTTATATTTAATTAATTTTTATCAAATTATTCTTTTTTTTAGTTTTTTGGCGAAAACAAGTTGAAAACTGCTATATACAATACCAACTACGATGATTGCAATTTCGATCTTGTTGAAGGATCTTGCCAAACCGCTTTGTATTGTTGCTTAGAAATTTTTCATCACCTTTACTAATGGCGGCGATATACCAACAGGTTATCATAAACTCTAACGAGATTCTTAGCCGAGCTTCTCTTTCCAACTTGTGGTGTGTTGCTTTTTGAGTTTTTCCTATAAGTGGGCGGGACCTACAGTTTTTTGCCGACTCTGAACGGCACTTGCAAAGCAAATGAATTTTTTGCTGAGAAGCTTCTCATGGCAGAAATACACCCGGAGAGTTTGTCAAACTACTGCCGAGGAGCGACCCCGTTTAGAAAAATCCTTTTTCTAAATAATTTTTGATGTCACTTTTGCCACCACGACTTGGTGTAGAAGGCCGAACACTTAACCGCTACACCACGGCGGCCGCCAATAATAACAATAACTAAATTTTAATTAATTTTATATAATTTTTACATTTTTTAAATTTAAGTGTGTTTAATTATATTTAAGTTTTTTTTTAATTTAATTTAATTTTTTAATTTTATTTTCTTTTTACGTTTTTTTATTAAATTTTTATTTTATTTTATTATTTTTTAATTTTAATTTGAATTTTTTTATTTTATTTTCATTTAACTTTTATTTTATTTTTATTTTCATTTTTTATTTTTATTTTATTTTATTTTTAATTCATTTTATTTTTATTTCATTTTATTTTATTTTTATTTTTGTTTTATTTTTATTTCATTTAATTTTTTTTTTTTCATTTTTTTTTTTTTCATTTTAATTTTTTTATTTTTATTTCATTTTATTTTATTTTTATTTCATTTTATTTTATTTTTATTTCATTTTATTTTCATTTTATTTTATTTTCACTTTAATTTTTTTACTTTTATTTTATTTTTATTTTCATTTTATTTTAATTTCTTACTTTTATTTTATTTTATTTTTTTTTAATTTTTATTTTATTTTTATTTCTTTTTATTTTACTTTTATTTAATTTTTATTTTATTTTCATTTTATTTTATTTTATTTGATTTTATTTTATTTGATATGATTTCATTTTATTTGATATGATTTTATTTTTATTTTTTATATTTTATTTTATTTTCATTTTTGTTGCTACTTTCACTTTATTTTATTTTTATTTAATTTTAATTTTTTGTATTTTGTTTTTATTTAATTTTTATTTGTTATTTTACTTTTATGTTTATTTTCATTGTTATTTTCATTTTATTTTTAATTTTAATTTAATTTTTTTTATTTTTATTTTATTTTATTTTTATTTTTTTATTATTATTTTTTATTTTTATTTTTATTTTTATTTTTATTTTTATTTTATTTTATTTTTATTTTTTTATTATTATTTTTTATTTTTATTTTTATTTTTATTTTATTTTATTATATATTTTTAAGTATTTTAGTGAGCTCAAGGCCAATCTTGTGGATTGTATTTATTTTATATTAGTTTTATTTAATTTTTATTTTATGTTTATTTTCATTTTCATATTCATTTTTATTTTAATTTTAATTTTAATTTCAATTTAAACTTTAATTTTAATTTTAACTTTAACTTTAATTTTAATTTTAATTTTAATTTTAATTTTAATTTTAATTTTAATTTTAATTTTAATTTTAATTTTAATTTTAATTTTAATTTTAATTTTAATTTTAATTTAATTTTAATTTTATTTAATTTTTATTTAATTTTTATTTTCATATTCATTTTTATTTTAATTTTAATTTCAATTTTAACTTTAATTTTAATTTTAATTTTAATTTTAATTTTAATTTTAATTTTAATTTTAATTTTAATTTTAATTTTAATTTTAATTTTAATTTTAATTTTAATTTTAATTTTAATTTTAATTTTAATTTTAATTTTAATTTTAATTTTAATTTTAATTTTAATTTTAATTTTAATTTTAATTTTAATTTTAATTTTAATTTTAATTTTAATTTTAATTTCAACTTTAATTTTAATTTAATTTATTTTTATTTTATTATTTTATTATATTTTTTATTTTAAATATTTTATTTTTATTTTATTTTTAATTTATTTTATTTCAGTTTTATTTTTTATTTCAATTTTATTTTTAATTTATTTTATTTTAATTTTAGTTTTAATTTATTTTATTTTAATTTTATTTTTAATTTTGTTTTATTTTTACTTAATTTTTATTTTTTTTATTTTTTCCAATTTTTTTTTTATTTGGTTTCAATTTTTATTTGATCTGATTTAGTTTTATTTGATCCGATTTTATTTTATTTTTAATTTTATTTAATTAAATTTTTATTTTTTTTGCATTAAATTTAATTTTCTTCACTTCACAGATCACAACTTAGTTTAAAATTTTGATTTCCACCCGCTTTTCGACTTCCTTGGTTATTGTTTTTTTTTTTTTTCAAGCAAACACATGTGTAAGGGAAGTACATGCATAAAAATGAATTAAAGCACACTCTCGCCTTATGAAAGTAATAATTTTTATTTATGTGGCAATTGTGAGTTTGTGTCGCGCCTCTGTGGCACGGATTTGGAAAATCTTTAACCAGTCACAACCCTTGCTGCATACTTTCAACATTTTACTTAAATTTATATTTCTTGTTCTTGCTATTGCATGTACCGAATGTAAAATCCCAGCAACGAAAAAAAGTTTTAGGAGCGTAACTGCTAATGAGTTTTCTTGCCACAAAAGTATTATGATGCCTTAGAAGTAGCTCCATTCAACCCCTACCCAATTATTATCCCACCCCTGATTTATCAAAAGAACTTATTTAGCGCTCGCGCCATATTAACATGTGTGGCATCTTATTTATGTGGAACATTTTCGGCTACTAATTATCCACATAATGTTCCAATGTTATGCAGAAAGCTATGCTTGTTCTTATTCGAGTATTTACACATGCGTTTTAGCACACCTCAGGGCACAAAAGTGCGTATGCTTATTATCCCCTTACTTTGCCTTTTCAAATCTAAGCGCGACAGCAAACCACCCCTCCCTCTTCAACTTACCCCTCTATTTTGATTCTCACGCACTTCGTTTCCTTGCTGTATGTTGCACTTGCTTGTTTTGCGCGTAATTATTAAAGTAATAAATAAAATTAACTAATTTCGTTAATATTGCACACTCGAAAAGCTTTTCTTGCTTGTTAGTTTTTTTGTTCTATTTTTCTGTTTACGCACTTCTGGTAAATAATAATGTGGCAAGTCGTTCGTCGTTTGCCACAGCACACGTGCCACCTTTTTGAACATTATTATCTCTCTTAATTATTAAGCCCACTTGACTTTTGTAGTGACTCACGTTTTTCTAATTATGGTAAATGTTGAAAGTTGCGTAAGATTTGAAAGATGCTGAACTTTGTAGCCAAACTAATCTAATCTTGGCTTGCGTCATTTATTGTCGCTTAACCAGTCGCATGCCAGTCATTCCTTTTTAGTGATAACTGACGCGAATTGGAAACCCCAAGGAGTCCAAGTCGTCCTCCACCTGTTGTTTCCATCTCAGTCGAGGTCTCTCCCGTCCTCTGCTACCGAATTCGGGTGTCGATAGAAAAACCTCCTGCGCTGGAGCTTCTTTGTCCATTTGCAAAACATGTCCTAACCAGCGGAGCCTTTGGGCTTTAATCCGCCGAACTATGGTCAGGTCTGCGTAAAGCTCATACAGCTCATCGTTAAATTTGCTTCGATATTGGCCGTTGGGATCACGGGAAGGACCATACATCTTCCGGAGAACTTTTCTCTCAAATACTGGTATGCCAACAGCAGATCCTTCATCTTGTCCTCGTTGACCGCAAAACCCACTTTTTTCGCTTCCTTATCCAGTCCCGAGAAGGCAGCGCTTACGGCGCGGTTGTTGAGGCCAATGATATCAATATTATCGGTATACGGCAGCAATTGTACGCTTTTGTAAAGATTGTACCATTGCGGTTTAGCTCTGCTGCTCGAATAATCTTCTCCAGCATTAGGTTGGAGAAATCGCACGAAAGGGAGTCGCGCTGTCTGAAGCCTCGTTTGGTTTCAAATGGCTCAGAGAGGTCCTTCCCGATTCTGACGGAACTGTCATTTGCCAAAGCCGTATAAGCTTTGCAGGGAAGTCAAATTCAGACATGGCGGCATACAGGCGCTGTGAAAAGCGGCTTTAAAATCGACAAAGAGATGGTGTGGGTCGATTTTTTTAGCATGGGGTTTCCAGGATTTGGCGTATCGTGAAAATCTGGTCGATGGTAGACTTACCAGGTCTAAAGCAACACTAATAAGGTCCAATCAGTTTGTCTACGATGAGCTTCAGTCTTTCACACAAAACGCTAGAAAGAACCTTATATGCGATATTAAGACTGATTCCGCGGTAGTTGGAGCGGTTAGCGGGATCGCCTTTCTTGTGAATTGGGCATAGCACACTTAAATTCATCTGACCATATTCTGCATAAGAGCTGATGCATGCTTTTGACCATCTCATCGCTTCCGTGTTTGAACAGCTCGGCGAGTAGTCTATCTTCTCTTCACTTCATCATAGTCAGGTGGTGGGACGACTTTTCCATCGTCAGGGATTGGGGTATCGGGTTCGACGTCTCCCTCGGAATTTAGCAGTGCGGAGAAGCCAAAATACATCTTTTCCAATTGTACTTGCGAAAGCATCAATTTAATTTTAGAAAGCGTCAAAGGTACTTTCGAAATGGTCAAATGTACTTTAGAAAGCGTCAAAGGTACTTTCGAAATGGTCAAATGTACTTTCGACAGTATCAATTTCCCTGCATTAGAAATTGTCTAAAGTACATTTGATACATTCGAAAGCACATTTGACGATTTCAAAAGTACATTTGACGCTTTCTAAAATCAAAATGATACTTTCTAAAATCAAATTGATGCTTTCGAAAGTACTGCTGGAGGTGTATTTTATTTTATTTCATTCCGTTTTGTTTCATTTCATTCCCTTCCATTTCATTTTATTCCATTCCATTTCATTTTATTCCATTCCATTTCATTTTATTCCATTCCATTTCATTTTATTTCATTTCATACCATTTAATTTTTTTATTTTATTTCATTCCATTTTATTGCATTTCTTTTCATTTTATTTCATTTCATTCAGTTTTATTTCATTTTATTGCACTTCATTCATCACATTTCATTTTATTTTATTTCATTCCATTTAATTTTTTTTATTTCATTTCATTCCATTTTATTTCATTCCATTACATTTCATTTCATTCCATTTTATTACGTTTCATTCCATTTCCATTCGTTTCATTTCATTTCGTTCCATTCCATTCATTTCATTCCATTTATTTCATTCCATTCCATTTATTTCATTCCATTTTATTTCATTCCATTTCCATTCGTTTAATTTCATTTTATTTCTTTCATTCCATTCCATTCGTTTCATTCCATTTTATTTCATTCCATTCCATTTATTTCATTCCTTTACATTTCATTTTATTTCGTTTCATTCCATTTTATTTCATTTAAATTTTTTTACTTCATTTCCTTTTATTTCATTTAACTTAACTTTATTTTATTTTTTTTCGATTTTTTTCTACTACAAACTGCCATTTCCGCACCCTGCCTACACCAATATCCTATCTCAGTAAATCTATAAATTTTGCAAATTCGATTGTATTTTATTATTGCAAAAGTCGATGTGATAAGCGCTTTGGCAGTTACAAACCCCATTTGACACACGAATAAATATAAAATGCTGTTGTTATTAATGTTGTTGTTGTTGTTGTTGATGTCCAATAAGCAATTGAATGTTGATATTTTAAACATTTTAGAGCCATTTTACCTTTTGCCAAATAGTAACAATAGATTTAACCAGCAAATAGACATGAATACAAATTTTAATTTGAAAGTTAATTAAGCGCTTGCCGCAAACAAAAAAACAACAACAAATCAACAACAAAATAACAACAATTTCCATGTACACGTACAACAAATGCACAGTAGCAACAATGAATTAACAAAACAAAATGGCAGGAAAGGTAAAATGCAGCGCGCACACGCTCCTTCAACATACCTGTGTGTCAATAACAACAACAACAGTGCATGGAAAACAAGCATATAAATTGTTGGCCACAGTGGCAGTCACAATGAATATGGCAACAATATACCAAATACAATGGCACAAATTAAAAAAAAAAAAAACAAAAAAAAATTGATTCGATCAGGCACGAGCTGCAACAATAACCCTCACGGCGATATGGCCATGTTAAGCGTCAGACAAAAGGCAAACCAACTCCAACTCACCCCCAAGCTCTCCACTCACCTCACCCAGTTTTTGTTGTTAGCCCATGACACGGTTGCCATTGTGGAAAATCTATCCCCTTTCAACGGCGCCAAATTTTTCCGGATATTCGTTTGTATCTGCCCTCGTTCTCATTCATTTGTGTATGTCCTTTCAAAAGGATTGTAACCGAAATTGAGATACATTTTACGAGCACTAACATAACTACAAATACATACACTAGTACAAGACATAACTTGACCCTTGGGACGTTCCATGCTAAATGGTCAGATAGTTAAAGTCGACAAAAAAGAATAAATGAAATAAAGTAAAATTAAAAAAAAAAAAACAAAAAAAAAAATAGAAAAAAAAATTTTAAAAATTAAATACATAATCTTATATAAGGTTAAATAAAATTATATTAAAAAAAGATAAAAAATATAACAAACAAAAAAACTAAATAAGGCTAAAAAATAAAAGTAACACGAAACAAAAATTAAATAAAAAAGACTAAATTTAAAAAAAAATTAATTAAATAAAATGTAAGATAAAAATAAAACTAAAAAAAAAAGAAATTATATTAAAAAAAAATTAAAAAATTTTATTTAAACAAAAAAATTAAATAAAGTAAAATAAAAATAAAACAAAAAATAGAAAAAAAAAATTTTGAAAATTATTAAAAAAAAAAATAAAAATTATTAAAAAAAAATAAAAAAATTAAAACACTAAGTAAAGTTAAATAAAATAAAAATAAAACTAAACAAAAAATTTAATTAAAAAAATAATAAAAAAAATAATAAATAAATTAAATAAAAAGTAAAATAAAAATAAAAATTAGACTGAACAAAAAAAGAATTATATGGCAAAATTAATTTAAAAAAATTAAGTTGAAAAAAAAAGTTAATTAAATAAAAAGTTAAATAAAATAAAGTAAAAAAGCTACAAAAATACAATAAAACGTAAAATCAACTAAAATTAAATACCAAATTAATGAAATGAAATAAAAAATAAGATACTTATATTGAAAAATAAAATAATAAAATGAATTGAATAAAATTAAGAAAAAAAATAAAATGAACTGAAGTAATATAAAATAAAAAACAATAAAAAAAATTAAAAAGGGTAAAAAAATAAAATAAAATGCAATGAATGAATAAAATAAAGTAAATTAAAATGAAGTAAAAAAAAATAAAACAAAATAAAATAAAATAAAATAAAGAAAAGCAAAACAAAATTTAAGATAAACAGCATAAAATAAAATAAAAAAATGAATTATTTAAAAAGGGCTAATAAAAAATAAACTAAACTAAAAATTTCAATAAATTTTGATGAGGAGTTTACTTTTATCATAAACAACTATTTGACATGGAATACCCCGCTGTTCAAAAATTAAAACTCCACAATATTACATTTGTGTTCATTACAAAAACTTTGTACCTTTTGTCCTTACGTCGTTATTTCGCCTCTGTTTAACCCTTTTCTTTCATTTGTGAACGCCCGCCCCAAAATAAAACCACAAAATGGTCTTTCACGTTGTTGTCCTTTCATCCGTGCGCCATTACTACTTGTTATTGTTGTTGGTATTTGTTGTGTCATAGTTTGACACAATGGTTCCACTGAACTCTCGGTGTGTCTTTTTTGTTTATGCATAAATTCTAACCGCTTTGGGACATAGTTGAAAGATGTCTAACAACAACTTTTGGTTTGTTTTTCTTAGATTTATAATTGTGTGTCCTTTGCGGTTATTGACGAGGCTAATATACAAAGTTTAAGTAAGCAAATATAAACCGCTTAGGTAGTTTGTGAGGAGGAGCTGGAGCTGGAGTTGGGGGTGGTTGACATGAATTGCGTTAAGTTGGCGCATTCATTTTATTACATTCTTTATTGGGTCGTGTAAACAAGCTCTTTTGGGTATAGTAGTTTACCAGCGGAGGAGCTTTGGGATGTTCTATAGAGCAGGCATCGCCACCAAGTGGCTCTTTTGGACCGCTGTGGCCCTACAACAACATCATACGGCCCTTCAGTTCAATAATAATTCTATCGAGTGATTATTTTGTAATTTCAGGAACGATGTTGTTGTAGAAAGTATGACGTTGTTTTTGTATGGCTCAGTAGGTTGAAAGGGCTGGAGATCCCTGTTTAAGAGGTTTGATTATGAAAGATATAGGGAAAACGAAAAATAGAACAAATATATGGATTAAATGGAAAAACAAATAAAACAAAAAAAATAAAAATAAAATAATAAAATAAAATAATATAAAGTAAAATAAAACAAAGTAAAACACGATAAAAAAATTAAAAATATCGCTGGCTTCGTGTGCAAATGTCGTAAGTCTATTTTTTTTAAATGAGATTTTAATGTAAAGCGATAGTTTTACATTAAAAAAGTTCATTTAAAAAAAAATGGACACACGACATTTGCTCACGAAGTCAGCGAGATTAAAAAGTAGATAAATTGACAAAAAAAAAAAAATAAAAAAAATAAAAAAAAAAAATAAAACAAAAAAAAATAAAGTGTCAGAAAATAAAGTCAAAAAGTAAAAATAAAATAATATAAAGTAAAATTTTAAAAAAAAAAACCAAAAAAATTTAATAAAAAAAAACTTAAAATAAAGTAAAATAAAATAATAAAGTAAAATGAAAAATAAAATATAAAAAAAATAAAACAAAAAAAAATAAATGAAATAAAATAAAATAATATAAAGTTAAATGAAAAAAAATTTATTAAAACAAAAAAATTAACATAAAATAAAGTACAATAAAATAAAATAAAACAAAATAAAATAAATTAAGATAAAACAAAAAAAGTTTATAAAAATAAAATTAAATAAAAGAAAACAGAAAAAAATTAAATAAATGAAAATAAACTAAAGCAAAATAAAACCAAATAAAATAAAGTAAATAAATAATAAAGTAAAACGAGATAAAAAATAAGATATAGATAATAAAAAAGTAGATAAATTGAAAAAAAAAAAAATAAAAAAAAGGAAGTGTCAGAAAATAAAGTAAAAAAATAAAAATAAAAAATATAAAGTAAAATGAAAAAAAAAAAAACAAAAAATTTAACAAAAAAGTGTCAGAAAATAAAGTAAAAAATAAAAATTTAAGAAAAAAATAAATATAATATAAAAAAAATAATATAAAATAAAACGTAAATAAAAAAAAGTAAGACAAAAAAAAAAAATAAAAAATAAATTGAAAAAAAAAACAAAAAAATTACATAAAATAAAATAAATTAAAATAAAACAAAAAATAATGTATGCAAATAAAATTAAATAAAAGAAAATAAACGAAAGCAAAATAAAATCAAATAAAGTAAAATGGAATAAAACAAAGAAAAAAAGGAAATATTCAAAATAAAATGAAATCATTTCAGAAATATTTTTCAAATGTACAAGTCGAATGACCCAGAATCCCGAGTTGAGGGCGTTGCAAACCGTTAATAACAACAATATTTGTTTTCTCTTTACTTTGATAAAAAAAACCACAATCTCTGGTAAAAAAATAAACTTACAAAAACAATTAAGTGAAATAAAAGCGTGTGACTGGATTTGCTCAACACATCGATTCAATAAGGCAATCAATCAATTACAAAAAAAAAAACAACGCTGAGAATACAAAATAAAAGGCTTAGAAAAATGTCAAAATCTTGTTAAATGCATAATCATTTTTTTGGTTTTTTTCCTGCTTCTAAAAACTTTCGAGAGTGCGTCTAATGGCAGCAATTTTTCAAAAACTCCGATTGTGCCGCGCGGCATTTTACGACCAATTGTCGATCTGAATGCCAAACTAAAAGCATTATTTAGGTGTTAAGGAGAAGAGATAAGCCAAGAAAAAGTGAGTAGACAACAGAATAAAAGGTATGTGAGCACAGTGGCAAAATGTAAGCAGAGATGAAAAAAAATAAAAAATGTTGCAGCTAATAGACGACAAATTAGTTATGCGTGGTTGTGCGATTAGCTGGGAGACCACCAAGCTTGTTTCTGAGAGCCATATAACGGTGAAAAAAAGCTTGTTGGTTACTTTTTTATATTGGACATTGCATAAGTGGACACATGTGTTTAGGTGAGCCAACCAATAATTTAAAAAATTCAACTTTTTTTGGCCTTCTTTGGTATTTGAAGCTTTTTCTCAGCATTTATTTTATAATACAAAAATTTGAAGAAAAAAATCACAAAATTTCCCATTTACTTTTTACGCTTGCACCATCAGCTAATGTTAATCAATCAATGTTTTCATTAACCCAATCCATATTTTCTATTTTTTTTTCTTGAAAAATTTTGCAAAATCATCATATTAATTACAAACGATCGTAACGAATTTAATTGATCAGCGTCGCTGATGACGTTTGGCGCCAGTGTTTTGTTTTTGTTATGTTTGCTTTCATTACATATTTTGTGAAAATGAATTACAAAGAGAAAACAAATCAAGTACATTGTAAAATCATTGTAATTAGAATGTTTGGTTGATATTGAGTCGGATAGGGATATCCAACAAAAAAAGAAAAAATTAAAATATAAAAAAAATTATATGGGGCACTCCATGTTAAATCAACTAATAGTTGGCGTAAACCACTTTCATTTGAAAGAGTTTCAAGCTTAAGTTTTTCCAACCTTTTTTGAACTTAAATTTTTTATTAAAAATTTCTCAAGTTAATTTATGAAATATTTTAAAAACGTGTTTGAGAAAAAACAATTTTTCGGGAAGTCAGTGAAAGTGGACACTTGGCGCAAGGAAGTATTTTTTTTACTACTTAAAAACATGGTGAACACCAAAATCCTTTTTACCCAAGAAAAAAGCATAAAAATGTGCTTGAGAAATGTTCGGAACGACTTCGGCTTTCTACGGCCGACTCCGAATTGCAAATAAAACGAAGCAAATTTTTCGTGGAACTCAAATAATAAACACTCGAAGACTTTTTGTAAAGAAAAAGTCAAACGACCAAAATGTTTCCCTTAAACCCAAATAATAAGCACTCAAACACTTTTTGCTTAGAAAACGATATGAAAAAGAAATGGTAAATGCTCGGAAGCACTTCGGCCACCTCCGAATCGTAACTTAACCAAACCGAAGACTTTGCCAAACCCGAAAATTAAGGTTTCCTCAAGAACCAACCTTTTAAAAAAAGTTATGTGAGTGGGACATTTTCTAAAACAATTCGGCTATCTTCGGGCGACTCCGAAACGAACCAATCCGAAGCTAATATTTTTCGAAAACCCAAATACTAAACTACGAAAAAATATTTGCTAAAAATAGCATAAAATCAAAGTAAAAGACGTTGAGGCTCGACTTTTTTTTACCGACTACGAAACGAGCCCGAACCCGAACCGAGATTTCTCCCAGCTTTCAAATGATAAAAAATCGGATCACATTTGGTAATGAAAAAAAAAAAACCCAAAATAAAAGAAGACTCCGTACCGAAACCGAGCCGAAAATTGGTAACCAAGTTTAGTCGAAGCCGAAAGTTGGGAAGAAACGTGGTTTTGAAATTGAAATTTTGATGAAAAATAGAATTCAAAACTTCGTTTAAGATAATGTTTTAAAAAGATTAAAGAAAAAAATTTAATTTAATTTAAAACTTTTAAATAATATCAAAATTCATTTCGAATTCAAAAATTAAAGAAAAAAATTAGAAACCGAAGAAATTATTTTTTTCTTTAAATTCTAAAGTTTGGTTTTCGGATAATTTTTCAAAAAAAAAAAACTATATTTATTTTTTCCCGAACTTTTTAGGTCTCGAAATTCGAAAAATTAAAGAAAAAATTTAGAAAGAAAAGAGTTGATAGTTTTTTTATAAAAAAATTTCAACACTCTTCTGTTCAAATCTTTTTTGACTGATTTTTCGAAAAAAAAAAATTTATTTATTTTTTCCCGAAAATTTTAAAAGTAAACTTTCGAAAATTTCAAAAAAAAATTAATAGTTTTTTGATTTATAAAACTTAAAAATTCTTTTCAATATAATTTTTTTTCAAAATTTTTTTATTTCGAAATTCGAAAAGTATGGAAAAATTTAGTAACCTGAAAAAACTATCGTTTTTTAATTATATAATTGCGAAACTCCCATGAACGGAGTTTTTTCGAAGAAATTAAAAAAAAATGCAGGTTTTCTTAATTTTTGCTCTGTACTTCTTACATTTCGAAATTCGAAAACTTGAAATAAAAACTGAAAAAATGCCAATTCGAAATTTTTTGCATATATCTTCCAAAAAAATCCTGTTCAAAATTTTTTTATAAAAAAAATATATATTAATTTTTTTTTCTGAACTTTTAGATTTCAAAATTCAGAAAATTATGAAATTTCAAAAATCTATGTACGATTTTTTTCGCAATTTTTTTTTTTTTGAATTTTATCACATTTCAAAAAATTAAGAAAATCTTTCGAAACCATAAAATTATCTTTTTTTCTATAATTTTAGAAACTCATATGATCGAAAATCTTTCGTGTAATTTTGGAAAAAAAATTATTAATTTTTTGCCCAAATTGTTTACTTTTAAAAAATTAAAAAAAATTCTGTTTGCCATGGAATGATCCATACGAGAAATTTCTTTGAATTTAAATTTCTCAATGATTTCGCATATTTCACGCACACTCCATTTTCATGTAAACAAAACATGATACTCCTATAAACAAAAAAATAAAAAAAAACACCATGCACTAGTAACTTTTCTATCCTTTCTTTCATTTCATTTCATACTGCCCCCGAATTTCAAAAATTTGACCTCATTCATATACCCGTAACATGAGCGTTGATGATGCTGCCAACAACATCTTGGTAATCGAACCTTCGCTGGCGCCAATTATTATTTATTCGTGTTCGCAATTGTCTGTAAGTCGTTGTTAACGTAGTCATATTTTGTAAATTTCACGGCGTATTACTACTGTTTTTTAAATTGTTATGATTACAAAAAAAAAACCCACGCTCGTTACACTTTTTTTCAACAAAGCAATAATTGCTTGGAAAATGATATTCAAAATTTTGTAGGTTGGAAAAAAACCAAGAAGTGAATAAACAAAAATCGTTCATAACTCACGGCGGCTATTTCTACATTTACTGCGGCTTCTCGTTCGCTATTGTTCTCGATCATGTTCTTTGTTCGTCGTCATGTATGGATGAACGTGGTTTTAACTGCTGTTTATTAGGCAATTTGTGCGCTGGACTCTTGGTTTGTTTATGTTTTGCTTTTGTGGATTACGAATCTTTAACTTTAAGTTTGTTTCTTTTCGCGTTACTTTTGTTTACTTAGAGCTGTTGCTCTGGTTTCTGGCTGATTACTGAATTGGCCGTAAATCAGGTGTTGGCTAATTACCGCTAAAATGCATTCGAATAGTTGCAGAATTCTGAATTTTATTGTAGCTTTTGCGCTACTGTCGGCATACTTGTGAGAAAATAATCATATTTAACCAAGTGTTTCAGAGCAATCACTTCAGGTAAAGCTGAATAACTATCGTCGAAACAAAAATTTTGTATTGCGCGAAATTCTTTCCTTAAGCTCGACAAAGCTTACAAGTTATAATAACAAAAGCCTAATAGCTTTAAAGAAAAGGAAGACAGTTAGAAGGACATCCCACAAGTTTAAAGAGATACTTGTCGAAAAACTGCAACTCAAACAAATCATGCTCATTACCATTAAGCTATATTCTTTTGTAACAAAAACTTGGAAAAAGATAGCTTAACATTAAAATTTAGTCTAAACTAAAGCCGTGAATCAACACGCTGCGCCTATTCAACGTAGCTCATAATATTGCAAAACAAAGTGTAAAGGGAAAATGTTGCTTACAAAGCAAAACAGAAATCAAAGTCTTCGCTCTCTTAAGCGCAAGCTTTGGTTTTGCTATTGCAAATATGTATGGAAATAAAGCTACAAAAAGTTTAAATATGAAAATTAAATAGGGCAATTCATTCAACTTCACAAAAGCTTCAAAAATATTGTGAAATCTATTGAGACCTGCTTTCCCTTATATCTGTTTGAAATGTTCTCCAGAGAACTTCCTCTTCGATCATAGTTAGGTATATTAAGTTCTCCCTTGATAGATCTAGACCCAGTAAAATCACGTTTAGGAATTCTAGACGTAAGTACTAACTTGGATCTGTGTTACTGTAGCAAGCTGGATGTATTTCTCATAGCGGGTTCAGAACTATCTGGTACTGCTATTGATGCTCTGATGGATAACTTCGTCCATGCTTGTAATAAAGCATAGAAACTCGCGTGTTCACTGAAGCAGGTAAGTGGAAATCGAGAACCACTGTGGTGAACAAACGCGACTGTTCAACAAAACTAGGAGGACTAAGCTACAGAGTGGAATTGGGTATTTACAAATCTGAGATCAGAAAAGCACGATTTCATTGTTCTTTGAAGCCCTACAAGTCACCGGGACCTGCGGGCATAACTCCAGTGCAACTACGTCAAACGTTTGAGGTTGGGATACATCACCAATTCTTTGAAATATGGTCAAGGTTACCTTTATTGCAAAGGTGGGGAAATGCTATCATGTTTTTTCCGCATCGCAACATGATTACTGCAAGACCGGCCTCCTGAAACGGTTCTCCATTCGGTTGTTAAACTTTACCTTTCTGGACATTGAATGTTCCGGTATAGTCTTCGTCAGTGGCCATCGAAACGGGCTTGGTAAGTAATTAAGGAGTTGAACTGAGTTTGATAGTATTTATCAACGGACTAGTTTGCGGCAGAATTGTCGTGGCAGTGTGGGGAGGGTCTGGGACTTGAGAAGGGTGAGACCGAGTACGCCACAAGAAGGTGTTCTTGCTCCTCCTCTCTAGGTCATAGACGTTAACGACTTGCTACAGGACTTTAACGCAGGTGCTGTCAAGTAGAAGCCTATGCTGATAACCTGACAATTCTGGTTAGGGGAAAGTTTCTAAGTAAAGTGAGGGATGTTTTCCAAGGGTACCTGGGTAATGTGATAAGGTATGGTCCGAATCCAGAGGACGAGCTGTCAACTCGTGAGAGATGTTCTTCCAGGGTACCCGGGTATTGTGATAAGGTGTGGTCCGAATCCAGAGGACCGACTGCGACAAGGCATTGGAAAGCGATGGGGACTTTCTTCAAGGGTTGTTGTCAGAGATGGTGGTGAAACCTCTTCTATTTTATGGAGTATTAGTCTGGTGGGGTGCACTAGATACGGCCTCTTCCACTAAAAATATGATTGCAGTGAGCGAATGGCTTTGGTTGGGATCAATGGGAATGTCTTTTGTCAGGTAGTCTGAGCCAGCAGAAGTGGGCTGGTGGAGTAGCGATCAGCTAAGTAAGCGGTGGGCTGACGCCATCTCTTGTCAGGTGTCGAGGTCCTTCTGGCCAGTTGTGGACGCTCATCGGAATTACTAACCCTCGTCAGTTTATTGATTGAAGGTAACTTAAAATAAGGAGTCAATCTAGCAAATGAGCCATATCCACTATGGCATCAAGATGCCGACACCTCAGCGGGATGAGTGGGAACTCTTTCTGTCAGGTAGTCGGAGCTAGCAGAAGTGGGCAGGTGGACTAGCGATCAGCTAAGTAAGCGCTGGGCTGACACCATCTCTTGTCAGGTGTGGAGGTCCTCATCGAAATTACGAACCGTCGTTATGGATTGAAGGCAGTTCAAATAAGGAATCAATCTAGCAAATGAGCCATATTCACTATGAACTATCAAGCTGCCGCTACCTACATTTTATTTGTTTACAGATAACCACTGGAATATGATCAGAGCTTCACACACTCTTCATCGATTTGTTATTAAAATTACTTCAGTTTTTGCTGTAATACATGAACTTGATCTTCAATGCATTTGACAACAAGTAATAACAAATTTTAAATTTGTTAACAAACATTTTAAAGTAGCAACATACATGCGAGTACATAAAACAAAGGTGTTGTTCGACGTTTAGTTGGCTCGATTTTGTCATTTGTAGTACATGAAGTAAAACTATTGAAGATGTGCAAAGTGTTAATTGTTGTTGTAAGCATAAACAGTAGTTCGCGGCATGTCAATACTCTCATAGCAACATGTTGACAAAACTTGGTTGCTCTGTTGCTGGTTGCTCTGCTGCGGTTGGTCATGTGTGTTGGTGTTTGTGTGTTCGATTGATGTTGCTACAGCTTTAAAACATATGTTTGTGATAATTGTTAATCGCGCGAAAATTGCTTTGACACATTATGAGCAGCAGCAACAACAATAATAATAAAAACAACAATTGTCAATAACAGACAATAACAAACAAACATACATGACTCTTATGGCATAACATAACATTAACGACATTAAATTAGACAATAGAATGTGGCAAAGAGGTATTAACCAGTAGCGAACAAAATTGACATTAACAACAAATTTAACAAAAATTATAATAACAAAAACAAAATGACAACAAACAACAACAAATGGTACTCACATGCTTACAAACTGATGTACAGAGTATTGAGATTGTGATATGCTGCACTGTGGGCTATTTTGAAAAAACTTGCATGAAAATGTTTTATTCACTGAGAGAAATGCATTGAATGTTGTGACAATATCACTATTGATAGCGCCGAGTTTGATGCAACATTCATTCAGAATGTGCGAGTTATCAAATATTATTTGGTCCCAATAAAAAGTAAAATGACATGTCAACCATTTCGATATGATGTACTATTTTTTATATTTATGGATAGAATACTAATATATTTGAACGGCATGTCAATATCTATGGTCGTGATATGAATTTCTATTGTCGGTATATCCATATCCATATTTACTGCATAGTAATAATGGTAGAGACAGCGTATTAATATATATGGACGAAATGTAAATTTTTCTGGGACGCATAATCATAATAGTTCAACAATTTTTACTATGGATTTTCTAACAATATTACAACTTGTTGAAGCGGTTTTTTTAAATTCAAAATTTTTTGAATTTCTTATGATTGAACATTTTTCTAAAAATTGTATAATATGCCGTAGCCGAATGGTAGAATACTGGGCTAACGTGCCAGAGGAGCATGGTTCGAGTCTCACTGAAACCAGATGTAAAATTATTAAAAATTTTGTTTTTTTAAACTATTTAGAATTTATCAATAGTTTATATGGATACCATTTCAATAGTGATTTATCAAAAAAGTATTGATGAAACATCCATATTCATTGATGGGACAGAAATATCAATTTTTATTTAATGTGATATCAATAATTATGGATGTTCGATCCATAGATTTCCCTCCGTGTTTATTTTTTAAACGAATTTAGCTTTTTTGCACCAAATAAAATCGGGATGGATTTCGGGACCATTTCGGTAGCCTTACTGGATTATTTTAAGGTGGTTTTTGGGGTAATCTTTGGACTTTTTCTGCCTTTTTTAGGTCCATTTTTGAAAAGGTTTTTGGATTATTTCGATATCGTTTTTGGTATCGCAACTATTTTAGGATTTTTTCGGGATCATTTTGAGAAATATTTCGGGACTTTTTCAACCCTTTTTCTAGACCATTTAGGACTATTTCTGAACTCTTTTGAGATCATTTTCATACCTATTCGGCATCATTTCAGTATGGTTTTTTGGACAATATCGGCAATTATTTCGTAACTTTTTCTGAATCTTTTCGGGACTTCCGGGATCATTTTCAGATGTTTATTGGGATAATTTCGGAACTTTTTCCGGCATTTTTTCTAATCATTTCGGAACTTTTGCGGAATTTGTTGGGATCGGTTAGGGATAGATAGATAGTTGGGATGGTTTTTGGGATACTTTCATTACCTTTTCTAGATTATTTGGAGTTATTTCTTGGCTTTTTGAACCCATTTTAGGATATTTTTTATTTCGTCACTTTTTCAGGATTTTTTTTTTTGGGATGGATTTCCTGGGATAATTTCGGGACTTTTATATTGGAACTTATTTGGGATCTTTTCTAGATCATTTCAGGAATCTATCGCCGTGATTTCAGGACTTCTTTGGGATTTTTTTTAAACCTTTCGATATTTTTTCAGGGCTATTTTGGGAATCATTTCGGGAACATTCCAGAAACTTTTTCAGTACTTTTTTGGGGTGGTTTTCCAGATAATTTCGGTACTTTTTCTATATTATATTGGGACTTTTTTGTGATCTTTTCTAGACCATTTCAGAACTCTTTTGCAGTGATTTGAGGACTTCCTTGGGGTCACTTTGCGACTTTTTGGGACCACTTCAGACTTTTTTCGGCATCATTTCGGCACCATATCAGGACTTTTTCGCTGTTAATTCTGTACATTTTTGAGGTTCATTTCGGTATTGCTTTCGGAAGCATTTTGGATTTCTTCGTTTTTTTCTTTTCTTTCGAAATTTTGGGATGGTTTTTGGGATCGTTTCAAGACTTTTTTGGGATCATTTTGGCACCTTTTTTTGGACCTTTTCGGAACTTTTTGAGGACCATATTGGCAACTTTTTTGACGTAATTTCGGGATAATGTCAGAATATTTTTCGCAATTTTTTTGGGGTCATTCCGGAAACTTTACAGGACTTTTTTGGAAACTTATTTGGGGTAATTTCGGGATAATTTTAGAATATTTTAGGGAGCATTTTGAAATTTTTTTGCGATTTCTTCGGGGTCATTCCGGGAACTTTTCAGGACCATTTCGAAACTTCTTTTTAGATCATTGTGAAGTTTTTTTGGGACCATTTCGAAAAGTTTTTGGATTATTTTTAGCAACATTTCGGGACTATTTTCGGATCATTGAGGCAACTTTTTGGAACCATTTGAGACTTATTCAGGGTAAATTCGGTGTTGTATTCGATAACCTTTCCGGATTTTTTGGGGACGTTTTGAGTGCATGTTGGGACTTTTTCGGGATCATTTGGGAAGCTTTTCGGGTGCAAAAACTTTTCGCGATGACCTTTTCGAAACATTTCTAAACCAAAGTAATTCACACCTTAAATATGGTACGCTCTAAAACAAATCTGTAACTTTTGAAAAATATTTTCAGCTCCTAGCAGTTTTAATTTTTACACCGCTTTCACCCTACTGTGCACCACACATACTTTGTGTGACACAAATCGTGACATGTGCATGGGGCCAACTGTGAGCGCGAATTAAATTTTAAGTCGTGAAAAAGTGTCAAACGTGGACGGACATCCTTTACACTGGCATGTTAAATGTACAATTTTCCTACTAAACAAAATATAACAAAAATAAAACAACACAAATAAATTGTTAACATGTTTTAAACGGATTTCCATATAAAACTTTTTGGCGTTTTAAAACCCTTTCATTATAAAGTGGCAAGTATTAAATACAAAACAGTTTGTGCCAAAGCGTGATGAGGTCAACAACAAATCGAAAGCATTTGGCACGCGCCGTCAAAGAGCCAGCAACACTGCCAAGCGGCAACAACCAACAAAAACAATTTGGTTAACATTGAAAAATTGCTGCAACAGGAAATGCGTTTTGTAAGCTTAACATATGTTTGTATCTATATGTATTTGTATATTTGCATGTGTTTTACATGTATGTTTGAGTATGTAAATTGTTGTCATTACATTAAGTCTATTGCATATGTTGCCTTTTTATTGTTGTTGTTGTTGCTGGCATCATGGCCATAAAATGTGTTGTAATTCGTCTAACAAATAAAAGCAACGGAAAAAACATGCAAAACGTGAGAATTTCCAAATTACTAGCGCATTTACTATGACATTAGTCAAATATGTTTTGCAGTCGAATGACAAATGCCCGGAAAGCGGATATGCGGGCAAGAAGAGGATGTTGGGCGATGTGAGTGTAAGCAGCCAAGCGAACGGGGGAATTCTTCTTGTGATTTCAATGGAGCTTAGGTTTGCAGCAGAGGCGATGTGAAGGGGGTTTGGTTTTTTTTCTTTCTTTTCTTTTAAATTTTTTGATACTTTTTACTTTTTTGACAATTTTTATTTAAATTTTTTTTTTATTTTAGAAATATTTAATTTTTTTATTTATTTATTTTTATATTGTTTATTATTTAGTTCATTTTTTTTAATTTTTGTTTTGTAATTTTATTTATTTTTTTCCCTATTTATGTTTTCTCTGGGAGTTCCCTTCCTGGTTAGCTTAAGCCAGGTCGCGGAGCTAGACATAAAGGACTTGATGGCCTTCATCAAGTTATCAAAATGGTTCGAGGAGGGGTAGCGGTGTCGGTTAGGAGTGTCAGTCCCGGGTTTCGGCTATATGGAGAGTCCCGACAGCACTGGGATTTTCCATATGGCCGGGCCCCGGGACTGACTTTCCTAGTGTTTGGTGGTATCACAACGGGCCTTTTATTACTGACCTAGGTGTGCCTTTGCGGCAGCCACTTCTACCTACCTACCTACCTATGTTTTTCTCTATTTATTTTTTTTTCTTCTTTATTTATTTTATTTTCTCTATTTATTTTTTCACTATTTATTTTTCTTTCCATTTATTTTTTTCTATATTACATATTTATTTCTTATTTTTTTATTTTCTTTTTTTTTTATTCTTTTTTTTTTAATTTTTATTTTTTTTCTTATTTTTTATATTTTTTATTTTGTTTTTTTATTAAAATTTTTTTTTTCTTATTTAATTTTAAATTATTATTTTTTTTTCTTATTTAATTTTAAATTATTATTTTTTTTTTATTTAATTTTAATAATTTTATTTCTTTCCTTTATTTGATTTGTCTTTATTCAACTTTTTATTTTTTTTTTGATATTTTTTAAAATATTTTTCATTTTGTTATTTTTTTTTTTTTTGATTTTATAGATTTTTAATTTTTTTCTATTTAATTATTTTTATATTATTTCCTTTCTTTTTAATTTTTTTTTTTTTGTTTTTTACTTGTTTTTTTTTTTTGCTTAAATTTATTTCATAATTGCGGACTTTTTCCAAAACATTTCAGGACCATTTACTTACTTTTTTTGGAATTATAATTTTTTAAAATATTTTTTCTTTATTTCATTTTCTTTTATTTTTTTATTTTTTTGTTTGGATTTTTTGTAGGTATCATTTCGGTATAGTTTTTGGGATCATTTCGGAGCTTTTTCGAAATCATTTCCGGAGAATTCTGGGAATTTTCCCATTTTGGCACTTTTTTGGGAGGGACTTCTCACGATCATTTTCCGATTGTTTATTAGATCATTTCGATGAGTTTTGTGAATCATTTTCAGGAATCTATCTTTGGGATAGTTTCGGATAAATTAAGACTTTTTTTGGGATGATTTCGGAACCATTTTGAGACTTTTTTTTGGGATAATTTACGAACTTATTCGGCACTTATTTCGGTATAGTTTTTGGGATAATTTGAGAAATATTTCAGGATCATTTCGAAACTTTTTTGGGATCATTTCGGGACTATTCTGGGAATTTTCCTGTTTTTTTCGGAATATTTTGTTGTCATTTATAGACTTTTTGAGATCATTTCCCAACGGTTTAAGAGATTATATTTTTGGGCGTTTTGGGGATAATTTGGTGAATATGTTTTTGGCATAATTTCGGGACTATTTTAAGACTGTTTTCGGATGATTTCGCGACCATTTTGAGGTTTCTCTTTGGGATAGTTTCAGAACGTATTCGGGTGCATTTTGAGACTGTTTTCGTAACTTTTTCTGAACTTTTTTGGAATCATTTAGGGAGTATTTTTTTTTTTTTTAATTTTTTGACATTATTTCCGGACTTTTCCTGTATTATGGATTTGTTTTGGTATCATTTTGGGACCATTCTCGGAATTTTCCCGGACTTTTTCTGAAATAATTTCGAGACCATTTTTTCGGGACTTTTCAGGATTAATTCGCAATGATTAATGACATCATATCGGGTCGTTTTGTAGATCGTATGTTTTTGGATAATTTCGGCACCATTTTTAACTTTTTGCGATGATTTTTGAACTAATTCGGGTGCATTTTCGGACTGTTTTCGGGACATTTCTGGACCATTTCAACATTTTTTTTTATCCTTTCGGGAGCATTCTGGGAATTTTCCGGACTTTTTCTGGAATAATTTCGGAACCATTTTTTCGGCACTTTTCAGGATCAATTCTCGATGGTTGATGACATCATTTCGGGCCGTTTGAGGATAATTTTGCGACTTTTTCGGGATCATTTTGGTTGTTATTTGGATAATATCGGGACCATTTTGAACTTTTTCGGGAAGATTTTGGGACTAATTCGGGTGCATTTTGGAACTGTTTTCGGGACACTGCGGACCATTTTGAAATTTTTTCGGAATCATTTCGCGACCATTCAGGAATTATCCCGGAGTTTTCTTGGGAATATTTCGGGACCATTTTATTGGAACTTTTCAGCATCATTTCGCCAATTGCGGCTTTTTAGGGATCATTTCGGTATGTTTTCAGGATAATTTCGTGACGAAGTTTTATAACCTCGCTCAGGCTACACCCTGCTATATTCCCATACATAAAGTCCATTCATTTATCTTGCAACACAAAAAAAAGCAATAAAAGGATCCAGAATTAGACTAATACATCGCAATCAGACAATCTGCATGATATTTAAGTGCTTGTTTATGTATGTTTGGCGGCACACTTAAGACTCGTCTTCCTATTGTCAGCCGGCTCATCAACATTTACACGCATAGAAGTATGGATTTATGCACGTATGTGATATGTAGATATAGGCAATTCGTCTGTCCTTTGACATGTAGTTGACAGCTTGATGACTTTGTGACGTACAAAAATCACCGAAGCTGAAGCGCGCTACTTGCCGCCTCATGTTGCAGCAGAATGCATACCCACTTCGACTGCTGCATAAATCATAAATATTTCGTTAGGCGACTGTTGCTGCTGCCAATCCAATTTCAAATTACAATCAGTTGTTGACTTCCTTCAAACAAAAGTGAAGCCGGCCAGCTCCAATCGTGGCAAGCAGGCAGGCAGAAGCAGCAGAAACAGCCATCAGGCGGGTATTTCGTCAGTGTTTTTGGGAGATTGATTTTTTTGTTGTTGTCGTTTTTGTGAGTTTTGGTGTTTTGATTGACAGCTCTGAGTGCTTTGACAATTGTTTGACAATTCACACAGCACTTTGTAGGCATCTAAGCAGCTCCGTTGAGATGGATATAGCGAGAGATAAGCATGTAAGTAACTTCAAATGTTCACTTTTGTATGTATGGGGTAAAATGTTCGTTGAGCGAGCGCGTTAATCACAATGAAACGATTTTCTCGTAACGCTTGACAAATTTTTTTTGTGACATGTTGCAAGACCAACAACAACAAAACAAAGAAGCTGTCATTCGACATGCAAATGCGTTCTCGCAAGCTAAGTACGACAACAATCAATAATAGCAACAGTAGCTATTAATGTTACAACAACAACAACAACAAGGTGGGTAATAGAAAGATTGCGCAGATTAAAAGTGGCAACAACAGCGCGTTTCACATGTCAACATACAAATTTAGTAGCACATTTTCAATTAGTTTTCTAAGCGTTTTAACAAAAACAAGAACAATGCATTTGGTATATTTAACAGCAGTTTACACAAATCAAATTTTATGTTTAAAACATTCGTCAAAATTGGTTGAGTTTGAAATGGGAAAATTATAAAATGGTTTGTGTAATTAGTTAAGTTACATATGTTTCGTTATGTCTAGCGTTTTTATGTTTGCGTTTGTTTTGATGACAGGGCCTATTAACTCGTGAATATTTAAACTAAAAAAAATTTAATTTGAATTTATTTTATTTTACGTTAACTACTTTTTTTATTTTATATTAATTTATTTAAGTCCATCATGAACTCTTTAAGGTAGATTTTCGAAAAAAAAATTAAATAGGTGATAACCTTATAAGCCTCCTCAAGTGGCAACACCCAAGTAGAAAATCTTAAAATAAAGCATACTATCCACCTAAAAAAATTTATCCAAACGGATCAATAAGCAAAAGAGGATTTTGGGCCACTTCAAATAAAAAATTATTCATCATTTATAAAATTAAAAAAAAATTAAAAAAAAAAATTCAAAGTGATGAATAACCACACTCAGAAAAGAGTTTCCTTATTTCAAGGAAAAATTCCCCTTATTTGGTCCCAAAGACATCGCTTCCATAATTTAAAGACTTTTTTCGTCAATTTAAGTAAAAAAGTGTTTAAATTGAGGAAAAAAGTCTTTAAATTAAGAAACATTTTACTTATTGTTAAGGCATGTCTTTGGAGCTAAAATAAGGAAACTTTTTTCTGAGTGCGATTTTTGAATAAAATGGCCAAAAATTCTGAGTGATAAACTACACGTTATTTTTATTTATGGAATAGTCCCGTAAAAATGGTCCCGAAGTGATCCCGAAAAAGTAACGAAATAGCCTCGAAATGATCCCAAAATTACCGCAAGATGATTCCAAAATTACGCCAAAATGATCCCAAAATAACCGCAAGATGATTCCAAAATGAGCCCAAAACTACCCAAAAATTACCCCAAAATGATCCCAAAATTATCATAAAAAGGGCACCAAAATGATTCCAAAATAACCACAAATTGATCTCAATATTACCCCAGAATGATCTCAAAAGTATCCCAAAATGAATTCAAAATGATCCCCAAATCACCGTAAAATGATTGCAAAAATACCCAAAAAATGATCTTAAAATGACCCTACAGTGATACCAAAATGACCCAAAAATTACGTCAAAATTACCCAAAAAAATTGCCTTAAAGTGATACCAAAATTACCCCAATTTATCATAAAAAGGGCACCCAAATGCAACCAAAGTTACCGTAAAATGATCCCAATATTCCACCAAAATGATCCCAAAATTTTCCAGTTGACAACCCTAGGAAATGTTTTAGTTGGCATGTCGCCGACAATACCTTTCATTTGATACCCATATTGGCATATCTTGCGACATATTTAAAAAAAAATTACATAAGTGGCAACCATATAAACCGCGCCAAGTGGCAACACCAAAGTGTTTAGTCTAAACATACTATTTCTATGGCAAATTTCGACGAAATCGGTCAAGCGTCTCTCTAGATAGTACCAGACATACAAATATACCACGGTTAGGTGGCACCCCTACTTGAAAATATTTTAGTTGTCATGTCGCCGAAAATACGTTTCTAAAATAATCCCAAAACTTCCAAAAAAATAATCCCAAAACCGCCAAAAGTGGCCACACCCAACTCTATGTCAAAGTTCGTCGAAATCGGTCAATGCGATTAGGTGGCAACCCTTATTGAAAAAATTTTAGTTGGCATTTTGGAGAAAGTGCCTATTCTTTGATACCCATATTTGCATACCTTGCTCAATATTGGAGCAAGAAATTATATAGGTGGCAACCCTGAAACCGCCAAAAGTGGCCACACCCAAACTGGAAAGGCTTAGGACCAACCATACTATCTCTATACCTCTTTTTGTATTTTTTTATTTATTTTTCTTTAATTTAATTAATTTTATTTTTGAATTTTTGTCTTGCACCGCATATAGCCTCTGCGAACTCAAATTTCTTGCTTATTTTCGAATATCTACAAATTTACAACGAACAAATTTTTTAATGTCACATTAAAAATAATCAAACAAATGATCACGTGTTGTTACACATGTACAAAAAGACCACACACACACACCCTTACTTACATGAAATTACATATGTAAAAGTACAACATTAACACGTTTCGCTATTAAAATGAAGAATGAAAATAAAAGACAAGACGACATCGCAGATATACTTAAAACGTTGTTGTTGTTTCATTTTATTAATAAAAGGTTATGTTTGAGTTGTAGTAGAGCGAACAGTCGTAAGATTGGAAAATATTAGCAAAACCTGCTATTAACATTTGTTGTTGTTGTTCTTGTACTTTCGTGTTGTTGTACTTGTAAGCATACTTTTTAACAATAAGTATTAACGCTTTTTTGCACTAAATAAACAACAATATATAAAACAGCATTGACAACACGTACCAACTAAGTACTTCATACATATATACTACTTTAGTAGTAGTAAGTGTAAGTAGCAACAACAACAACAACAATAAGAATAACATTAACAACAACATGCAACATACAAAATACAACACGTACAACATGTTAAACAACCGAAAAACACAAATTAACGATTGTGAAAAGCTTGTCGAGCGGATGTGTGAGTGCGAGGTGGGAAAGAGCTTGCAAAGTGTGGGCCATTGGACCTAGTAGTATGTATGTTCATCAACCGCCAAAGAGACATTAGTTAAGACGACAAATAAATGCATGTACTTAGGGCTCTGCGACATTGTGTTTTTTTTGTCATTTTGTTGTTGTAAAAATTGCACACTGAAAACAAGCTGGACGTTGTTTTTAACATTATTTTCTGATTATTGTTTGTTTATTGTTTTAATTTGTGGTTGTTGTTGCTGGTAATTTTTGTTGTACTTAAAATAATAAACAAGCCGGTGAACAAGTGATTAGAGCAAAAAATTTTAATATGTATGAGAGATTTTTTTAAAGATGTAAAAGTATTCTCCATACACAGAAAAAATTACATTGCTAAAATCAACAATCTCGTACTGTTATTCTGAAGTTGACCAATGCATACAATTGTTGATTGAACAGTCAAAGATCTGTCAATTTTAAACTAATTAACAAAATTTTGTAAAACTGACAGAATTTTGGTTGATCAAAGTAAATTTTTTGTTAAAACAACAACTTCCTCTAGTTAATTCAACAGCGAAGGAATTGTCATTTTAAATTTATTGCATCATCCAATTAAATGTGGTACAACTGACAGACGTTTTGTTGGTCAAACAAAATTTTGTGTTGAAACAACAAAGCGCAGGGGCTGCCATTTTAAAAACAACAAATTCATCCAACAGCGAAGATACTGTCATACAACAAAGCTGTAATTAGACGTCGATAACCATAAGTACACAATTGCATCATGGTAGACACCTGGGTTAAGCGCTCAAAACACCTGAGTTCGATTCTCAGTGAAGTCAATAAAAGAAATCTGAAAAATAATTTTTTTCATTTTTCTTTACTTTCGACTTCTTTTTGGGTTAAAACTTTCTGTTAAAACAACAGTTAAGGTTAACAGTTTCAATGCAGTTGAATCAACAGCATTGAAAAATGGATAACAACCAGCTCATTTTTCTCAGTGTATTTGAAAGTACATAGGTAATGGGTTTCACTACTGAAACCCGTGAAGGAATTTTGGCGTGGAAGTTTCAGTCGGAAAGGAAAGGAAAGGAAAGGAAAAAAGGAAAGGAAAGGAAAGGAAAGGAGAGGAAAGGAAAGGAAAGGAAAGGAAAGGAAAGGAAAGGAAAGGAAAGGAAAGGAAAGGAAAGGAAAGGAAAGGAAAGGAAAGGAAAGGAAAGGAAAGGAAAGGAAAGGAAAGGACAGGAAAGGAAAGGAAAGGAAAGGAAAGGAAAGGAAAGGAAAGGAAAGGAAAGGAAAGGAAAGGAAAAGATAGTTGAGGAAAGGAAAGGAAAGTTGAGGAAAGGAAAGGAAAGTTGAGGAAAGGAAAGGAAAGTAGAAAAAAAGTAGAAAGGGGAAAGATAGGAAAGTAGAAGGAAGGTAATGGGGTAATTTTGGGATCGTTTAGGGGGTCATTTTGGGGTAATTTGAGATCATATTGCGTAAATTTGGGATTATTTTCGGGTCGTGTTGGGGTTATTTTGGGATCATTTTGGGGTCATTTTAGGATCATCTCGTTGGTGATTTTGTGGTAAATTTTACGTAATTTTAGGAACATTTCGGGATCATAATAAGATCATTTTGATGACTTTACAAAGATACAAAAAATAACAAAACTTGTGTTGTTGGAAATACGCCTAAAAATAATAATTTAATTAAAATTATGTGTGGATACACATGTTTACATATCAAACGTCACGAGTACTTGGCACTCACGTCTTTTTTTCTCCATGCAAAAAATTACTAGTCTGGGAAAATGAGTTGGCAAAAATTCCCACAGAGCCAAATTTTTGTGGAGAGCTTAGATTCGCCCCCAGAAAAAAAAATACTGCAAAACTCCCCATCGATCCCATGTGTGCAAAAAAAAGTTATTCGGGGTCAAAAGTAGAGAAAAATCTTAAAAATCCTCAAATTTGTTTTTTTTTTTATCTTTCTCGACTTTTGGCTCCGAATAAATTTTTTTGCACACAGGGGATCGATGGGGACTTTTGCAGTTTTCTAAGCTCTCCACAAAAATTTTGCTCTGTGGGAATTATTGCTATTTAAACACTATTTTTATACCCAGCTGTACTTGTACACAGGGTATTATAACTTTGTTAGGATAACGGTTGGTTGTACAGGTATAAAGGAATCGAGATAGATATAGACTTCCATATATCAATATGATCAGGATCGAAAAAAAATTTGATTGAGCCATGTCCGTCCGTCCGTCCGTCCGTCCGTCCGTCCGTCCGTCCGTCTGTCCGTTAACACGATAACTTGAGCAAATAATGAGATATCTTCACCAAATTTGGCATGCGTACTTATTTGGGTTCAGAATAGATTGCTATTGAAAATGGGTAAAATCGGACCATAACCACGCCCCTTTTTCGATATCGAAAATTTCGAAAAACGTATAAAATGGGTTAATTCAATATTAGAAGCAGCTACAATGATAAAATTTGCAATATGTATTGATTTAGATGTTCTAAGGCCGATTTTATAAAAATTTTTTAAAAGGGGGCGTGGTAGCGCCCACGTATATTTGAAGAAATTTAAAAATTTTGACTCTTAATAATTTCAGAACAGTTTATGCTAGTATAACGAAATTTCGTAGAGGACATACTATTGTTGTGGTAAATTCAGCTATAGAAAATAAACGAAATCGCTTTGCGACCACGCCTACTTTTTCATAAAAGTTATATTGAAAGGAGGTGGAAATATTGAAAAGTCCATATCTAATTAACTGATTTCGCTATAATAATATAATTTGGTACATACATCAACTTTCATATTCTTTACATAATTTTTTCAAAATTTTGGAAAGTGGGCGTGGCACCGCCCACTTATGAGTCAAGCAATTTTTAAATTCGACTGCTAACAACTTCAGAACGGTGTGAGATAGATTTACGAAACTAGGTACCAGGCATGTTATGTTTATGTACAGTACTACCACAGAAAATAAGAAAAATCGGTGAACGATCACGCCCACTTTATGTGCACAGCTGGGTATGTAATGTTCGGTTTCACCCGAACTTAGACTTCCTTACTTGTTATGTCTATTTTGACCAGACTTTTTATCATATTAACAAAAATAGATTCAAATGCTTCAGTAAACCCACCCAAGTCGCTTGACTAATTACAATGCAACTGAAAATGTGTACTTTTGCATTTTTGTAATTTTTTTGTGCTATTTTTGAATGTTGTTTAAAAGTTGTTAACACATTTTAGTCTGCAAATCAGAATGTGTGGAAGTTGCGTGTAAGAAAAGAAAACTTAATGCATATAAAAAATGCGTTTACATTTAATTTAAACACCACTGGAACATCTTCTGGTATGTCTTAAGCTTTCACTGTCGCTGCATTTGGTTGCTCTGTAGAGCATGTTAACTGTCAGTTTAATGTCACGTCGTCGCCCAGCATAGAACCACCATCCGGCTAGGGGACAACCGGCATCTTAGCTTTAGTTTTTGAGGCGTTTGTTTTCCCGTTTGGGTACTTAACTTTAATGTCGTTGAAGCATTGCATTTGAATTGAATGAATCCATTAATTTTATTAGCAGACTATAAAAAATGTTTCGCTCACTAATTTACAACGAATACAACATTTTCGTCGCGCCTACAAAGTAGTCACCCCTCACCACATTTGGTATAAGTTCGCGCATTTAGAAACAGTTTGATGTAAATGTGTATGATTCTGTATGGGAACATAACCTATCTGGATTTCTTATCCAAATTTTTTATCCAGTTTAAAACATAAATTTCGTAGAAGAGCTAGCAGTAGGTAGTACACATTTTTGAAATAGGAAGTCTGTTCCAATCGCAGGCTGTAGGATCACTATTTTGGTCACTGACATGTCTGAATCATAGTACACTTTCAAGGTTTTCAGCATTTTACAGTAGAGTTTTCAAAAAAAATCTAGTTTTATAGAAAGTCAGTTATTAGATAATGTTGCCTGAAGGTGAAACCCACATTTGGATCTTAAATACTTTTAAATACTACCAGCATACTTTTTCAGCAACAAGAGGAATTGCAGTCCAACAAACCTACAAAAACGTTGAAGAGACTTTTTATTTATTTAGTATTGTGGTTTGTTTAATTGTGTGGACAAATGTCCAAAAAGCACCTTCCGGCTAAAACGGCTCATGACTGTGTCTAGCCGGCATGCAGTGTATTAGGTGATTGAGTTATTTGGGAGCGGTGGAAATAGTGGGTAACACAGTGATCAAATGCTAAATAAAAATGTGGTTAAAAGTTAAAATTTCATTAAAAAAAAAATGTGACATATAAAGCAAAAAAAAAAAAATATAACAAATAATAAAAAAAATTTATGAAATAAAAAAATGATTAAATACAGAAAAAATTACAAAAAAAAAAAAAAGAAATAAAATAAAATAAAATTATATAAAAAAAATTAAAAAAGAATAACACAAAAACAAAAAAAGTTGAATTAAACTAAATCAAATTAAATAAATGAAAAAAATATCAAAATAAAATTAAAAAATAAAATAAAGTAAAAATGAATAAAAAATTAATAAAATTCAAAAAATTCAAAAATAAAATTTTAAAAAATATAAAAAAAATTATAGCAATAAAAAAATTAAATACAATAAAACTAAATTAAACCCCAAAAAACGAATTAAAATAAAATAAATTGAATAAACTAAGTTAAATAAAAAAATAATAAAAATAAAAAAAATACAAGAAAAAAACAACAAATAAATAAATTAAATAAAAAAACTAAACTAAAATAAAAAGTTAATAAAAAATAAATAAAAAAATTAACAATTAAAAAAAAAAAAAAATTAAATTAAATTAAAGAAAACGAAAAAGTGGAATAAAAAAAAAAAAATTAAATTAAATAAAAAAATAAAAAATAAATATAATGAAAAATATAAAAAAAAAAAATTAAAAAAATACAAAAAAGAAATAAAAAATAAAAAAAAGTAAAATAAAACAAAAAAATTAAATTCAATAAAAAACTAAAATAAAAAAAAGAAAAAAAAAAATACAACTAACAATTAAAAAATTTAGCTAAGAAATAATAATAAAAACAAAAAATGTAAAAAATAGAAGAAAATCAAATTAAATTAAAGAAAACGAAAAGTGGATTAAAGAAAATTTAAGTGAAATTAAATAAAAAAATAAATTACACAAAAAAGATAAAAAAATATAATGAAAAAAAAAAAAATACAAAAAAATAAAAATAAAAAAAATACAAAAAAGAAATAAAAAAACTAAAGCAAAATTGAATAAAAAAATAATTTACACAAAAAAAAATAAAAATAAATATTAAAAAAAAATTAAAAAAATAAAAATAAAAAAATACAAAAAAGAAATAAAAAATAATAAAAAAGTAAAATAAAACAAAAAAATTAAATTAAAATAAAATAAAAAAGTTAATAAAAAAACAATAACAATGAAAAAATTTAAATAAGTAAAATATAATATAAAAATGTTAAACCAAATTAAATATTTGTAATAATAATAAAATAAATTAAAGAAAACAAAAAAGTGGAATAAAATTAAAAAAATAAAGTAAAATTAAAAAAAATTAAAAATAAAATAAAATAAAGAAAAAGATATATTTAAATTAAACAACAAAAAATAACAGAAAAAAAATAAAATGAAGAAAGCAAAATTGAAAAGTTTAAATTAAATAAAATTTAAAAAAATAATGAAAAAAAAAAATAAAAATAAAATATAATGAAAAAATAAAAAGAAATATAATAAAAAAAAATAAAAAACCCAAAAAAATTTAATTAAACAAAAGACTAAAATAAAAAAATTTAAATAAATATGTAGATAACGAGAAATTATTAAAAAAATTTAACTAATTAAAAAAAAAAAACAATTAAATACAATAAAAAAATAAAATAACCAACAAAAAATAACAGAAATTAAAAAAAAAAAAGAAATATGTATAATGAAAAAAATTAGAACCTAAAGTAAGGGAAAAAAAAAATTAAAAAAAAAAATAAAAAAAAAAAAATTAAAATAAAATAAAAACAAATAAAGCAAAACCAAATAAAATAAAGTAAAAAAGTTCTCAATTAATATACTCCACTGTAAATGGGGACGTCTAACTGCAACTTAAGCCGTTAGAGCCTCATGACTAATATAATATGTGTGGGAGATCATTCAGCAGAACGTTGTACACCTAAATACCTACAAGCACCACATTGCAGACGCAAACAAACAAAATACAAAAAAAAAAAAACAGTTCAGCTCAAGCGTCTTGCTTGCTCAGCAAAGTTTTCCCCCATTGCAAAAGCGTGTTTTTTCTATTCACCGGTTTGCCAGTTTGCTGTTGCATTGCATGCTGATGTGAAATGCTAAGAAACTACAAAATGCCTGTGGGAAGTGTTGCGTTTGAAATTAAAACAAAAAAAAAAAATACACCGAACACAAAAAACAAATATCAGCAAAAGGAAATAAAATTCAAAACAACCGTCATAATCGTCATGCAACGTATTTGTATTCACTATCGAAAGGTTGGTCATACCAAAAACGGCCAAGTGCATTTGCTGCTGCAGCGCATGCGCGGCTGTGCAAAAAAGAAAAACGAAACCAAGTACTTGCCACAATTCGTTCAAAGTTTTTTCTCTTTTTTTTTGCATAGACTTTTTTAAACTTTAGCATGCAAACATTTCATATGTTAAATCATTAAAATAACGCTATTCGTACTTTTTCCATTATAAACGTTTTTCATTTTTTCTCCCGAGACGCTGTTGGAAATTTGTTATGCGACGTCTACTGCCGCTGCTGCCTCATTACATGATGATTAATTAGTGAAATATTTGAAATTTATTTGTGAAATGTTGTCAATAATAAAAATCCGGAAGGTCTCATTTGTGCGGTGGGTTTTTTGTAATGAGCTGTTGAATTGCGACAAACTGCTTGCTTGATAAGAAAGTCAGCTAATTTTTTATGTAAAAGAAAGGTGATGAAATGAGGGCACGCCAAGAATGCGAGTTACTCTCATATTTGCTGTTGCTGAAAAGTTATGGCTTATTAAAAATTAGAAAACCGTTGTTAGAAAACTTATTTGCTGGGATCTTAAAATAGTGCCGTTTTTTTGATATTTATTGCGTATTTCAATAATGAGATCGTGTGAACGGTTAACACAGTGCTACGACCTAGTAGAGTGCGTTCATCTGGTCGAGTTATACACGAAACGCGTTTTAAAAGATTTGTAACACCCCCAAAATCTGATTTTAAGGCCAAAACCAGTTTTTCAGTTTCTTTTTAAAAGTTCTTTAAAAAAAAAATC
Organism: Campiglossa producta; assembly: GCA_964058755.1. NCBI lineage: Eukaryota > Metazoa > Arthropoda > Insecta > Diptera > Tephritidae > Campiglossa > Campiglossa producta. Next base: position 6,680,997 of record CAXKVI010000002.1, on the reverse strand, counting down.
ATTAAAAATCCAATTTTCAACCGATTTCAAAATTCTCAACGGGTTTGGGTAGAGAATTGTTGACACTATCGAAATATGTAGTGTTTTATTCCTTTGAAAAAAGTATGTTACATTTCTTAAGCTAGTAAAGTCATCTAAGTGGTTCGACGAGGAGTAACGGTGTCGGTCCCGGGATTCTGCTATGTGGAAAATCCCAACAACTCAGGGATTTTCCAGATGGCCGGGTCTGACTTTCCTAGTGTTGGTGGTATCACAACGGGCCTTTCAAAACTGGCGTAAGTGTGCCTCTGCGTCAGCCACTTCAACCTAACTTAACCTCCTTAAGCCAAAAGTTAAAATTTTTGAAAATTTCATCCGGTTTTCCGGTTTTGACTTCATTTTTTTGGCACTTGTTGACAATAAATGATATTTTTTGGTTATATATTATTGAGAGGCAACTACTACTTAATTATGCCAATTTAATTTTTTTGGAAAGGACTTCAAGTTTTCAAGATATGCACCAAAGTTTGAAAAATCCCAAGTTGAGCCACTTAGAGTGCCCCAATCGTGTCCAAATGTATGAAGGGCCCACCCATCCATTCCAGTGGCACATCCCCTAAAACCCCACCTGGGGGATTGCCCATACAAGCATATAAAAAACAACCATTTTTGGCACTTTTCATGAAAAAATCAGTGAAATGGCTATGTTTTTTAAAGTTCTCAAGAGAAAAATGAGCGCAAAAATAAAAAAAGATAGTTACTTAGCTGATTTTTTCACGTAGAGTGCCAAAAATTGTGATTTTTTGAAATTTTTGTATGGGGAACCTAACCGGTGGGGTCTTAGGGGGTGTGCCACTGGCATGGGTGGGTCGGCCCTACAAAGTTAGTCGGTGTCGTTCCTACATTTAAACACGTTTGGTGCACTCTAAAAGGGTTAACTCAGGATTTATCAAACGTTGGCGCTCAAAGTGAAAATTACAAAGTCGGCACATCAGAATTGGCAAAGTATATTATTTTCATCCCTAAAATACGATTTTCCATGTCACCTGGGTAATTTTCAAATCGACCCGCCTTCCTACACATACATAGTACCCCTGTAGGGCGCTTGAGACCAAAAAATTATATTTTGGATTATGCTGCATATCTTGAAAACTTGAAGTCCTTTCCTAAAAAAAACTGTTATAATTAAGAAGTGAATGCCTCTCGATGACACATGCCTAATAAGGTTCATTGATTGTCAATCAGTGGCTAAAAAATTCCGTCAAAACCGGAAAGACCGCAAAACATTTAAAAAAAATTCAACTTCTCACGTGAAAAACATGTTATAACCTTTTCAGATGAACAAAACACTATATATATTTCGAAAATGTCAACATTTCTATACCCAAAACCGTTGAGAATTTCAAAATCGGTTGAAAATTTGAATTTTAATGATTTTTTTTTCAACGAAAACTCTGAAAAAACGGGTTTTTGGCCTTAAAATCAGATTTTGGAGGTGTTACAAATCTTTTCAAGGGTGTTTCGTATATAACTCGACCAGATGAACAATCTCTACTAGGTCGCTTTAAAAGTGTATTCAATTTTGCATTTTTTGTAGCACTGTGTAATCGGAACAATCCATGCCGAAAAGTTAATTATACACAAATTCGATTACTGAATAATTTATTTAAGCAATCGGTTCGGATATGTAACAACTTGTTATTATTTAAAATAAATTTTAATATTTTTTAATAAACAGCAATTTAGTAATGTGTGTGTTAATACAAAGTTATTAAAATGAAGTCAAACCTAAAAATTATTCAAACTTTTGACCTTTTAAAAATACATTTTCAAATGAAAAGTTTCCAAAAATTTTCTAGTTTAACTTTTTTTTTTACTTTGGCAAACTTTTCCAGTAAGCGCTCATATTCAAAATTTTGTTTTTATTCATCAAATTCATATTCGTTAAAATCGTCTGCATTCCAGCTTGCAAAACTTTCTATTGAGCCAGTTTTTTGTATTTGATCTTCGAAATAGACATACCGTTGACCTCTTTTTCGGCAAAAACACTTAGGGCTTGGCAAAACGGGAAACATCTTTTCATATGAGCTTTGTTTCTTGAAATCTCCAGCAAAGAACTGTCAGCAGAAGAGAGTCTTGTAAAAAGCTGTCAAAATCTCATTTCTGCTAATTTTTCGTCGAACAGGGTTCAGCAGAAACTTGCAGACAAAACAGCGGTTACGTTTCTGATTGGCTAACAATTTGAATTTACATTTTTTGTTATTGTTTTGCTATGTCATCGATCAGCTGTTCCTGCTTGCTGGTTTCTGCTGGACGAAAAATCTCCAGCAATAACTTGCAGCGAATTGGCGCTCTCTCTCTCAATAAGATGTCAAAAAGCTGCTGAATTCGCTGCTAATTTTTTCAAAGAACACTTTTTTAGGAATAATTATTCATAATTATTCATAATTAGCAGCAAAGAAACAAAGCTATGATAGCTAATCAAAGTTGATAGTTAAGATAACTAATACTTTCACTAATTAAATTTTGAAAATACGAGGGCTGGCTAAGTAAGTCTGGATATATGTAGTACAATGCCAATGAGTAGGTGTCAAATTTGACGTTTTAAACATGAAATTTGACATTTAAACGTCAAGTTTGAAATTTTTCGAATACCGTAATTTTAGAAGACGAATTAAACCCGAATGACTTTATTTACTTCGATGAGATTAGATGTCCAATTTAAAACGCCCGCTTCTTTAGAGGACACAATGAACTAGTCCATTCTGAGGGCTGACGAACGAATCGCACCGGGTTCTATTCTATTAGTTCAAGGCGGAAAGTTCTCACAAGAGAGTAATCGGCAACATTTTAAAAAAATTTAGAATTTCGTTTAGGCCTTACAACTACAACAAGACAAACTGATACTTTCAAAGACTCATACACGAAATCTATTTTTTTATCCTACTTTGACCCAACCCTTTTGATATAGCTAGTTTTCTAGCGCTTCAGTTAGCAATAAAGCTCAAGCAATAATTAATGAAGTGAAGCACATCCATAAGACGTCTGTTGTCTGCCATCTTGAGCTCTGTCCGGTGAACGCCATTTTGTGTATTAGAAACCCCTCTCTTCCTCGAGAGACAAGGGTCACTATAGCTCAATTTCGTTCTGGATATTAAACAGGTTAAACTCCAACTTATCCAGACTGAGCCCCACGTGCCAAATGAGTGTCCGGCATGCGGTAGTCTCCTCATAACACCAACCATCTATTCACCTGCTCTGCGGAGCCCACTCTTCTAACACTCATTTCCCTCTGGTGCAACCCTGTGGAAACTGCAAGCTTCCTAGGACTCCCGTTAGAAGTAATTGATGACAATTTAGGCTAAGGATCAGTACACGCTTGGGCAGGGCTACCTTTCGTTACTACGACAACAACAATACTATAGTGGAGTAGAGGATAGGCAGCGATGAATAAGCAAGGCAATTAGACACTTTTTAAGAGAATTCTTGTACAGAGCGCACTTACCGAACCCTCTAGTTTCTAAGAAAGAATCGAAGTGCATACTTTTAAGGCATCTAATTCCCATAGGACAACCCGGGATAATGGCGAGCCCATATGGCCATGTTGAAAGAAAAACATTTATCAAGCTCCCAAAACAGAAGCTGCCAGGAGGAATAACAGGGGTGTAAAAGTGGGTCGCCTCCCAGTTGGTGCACCCTGGGAAACGCTAAATGACCTACATAGCCTACACGGCTAGTTTCTTGTATTGCCGGTTCTACGAGAACGGTACCAGTACTTGTGCTGTACCCATCGTACCGAAACGACCCGGGTCGTTTTCTTATATCGACCCGGCCAAGAGCAATACACTCGGGGTGACCCTGTCTGACATTTAGGCAGAACTACACCTCGCTACAACAACAACACCAACAACAACAACAACAACAACAGATTCCCTGCGGGTTAGGGGTTTAGAATATGCCCGAGGTAGGCATACCGGTCGTAAGAGGCGACTAATATGCACATAGGTAATTGACGTGCTAACTCGATGGTTGATCTACGGATATGATGCCTCTCACCTCTCATTACCCATCTTCTCCTTCCTCATGGATGGAGGGATGCCATGACCTAGAAGGTTCCACTGGTCATACCAAATCGCTACCACGACAGTCGGGCAGTACCGCAAGGGAGCACCGCAGCGTACCGGGGTCATATCCGGCCAAGGACTGTCAACTTCGGCATCACTCCCCAAAACCTTCGGGGAGTGTTTTGTTGTTAACAACAACAACAACAACAACAACAACAACAACAGGAATAATAGTCGATCCACAACTTTCTTTGTCTTTTTCGACAGTCTGACAGAGACTCGGAAGTATGTGGTGTGAAAGTGAGTTGAGTGAGAAATACCTGCGTGGACGAATTTGCGCTCACCCGACACGCACTAAGAGCATTTACGATGGTAATAATAATTGAAGACATGCATGGATGAAGGGGGTATGTCGCATTTTGAGTGAAACGAGAAAATCGGCTTTAAAGTTTTGCTTAAACATTTGAGGTTTTTCGAATCTTTATGGAAAACTGACAAAAAAATTATGCAAAGCCATAAAAGACTTTGCATAATATGCAAAAAAAAGCATAAATTTATATTTAGTGTTTTATATGAAAAAAACGGAACATACCCCCTTCTTCCACAATTCATATTGAAAAGTTGTGTACATACCCCCTTCATCCATGAATTATCTTCTAAAATTTTCACGATAGGCAGATTCTGATAAGACAGAAATATAGATCTGCATAAACACTATTCACCAATGCCAAAAACAGAAATTGAGTGAGAATGCAACATACCCCCTTCATCCATGCATGTCTTCAATTGTCTTCGAAGGGAAGTGTGTGCTCTGTCAACCTAATTGAACCTAATTTAAACTCTGGATCTACGTACATATATGAAGTCTAGATTAAGAACCTACTGGACATAAAGCGACAGTTCCATATTTTTTGGTGGTACCCTCTTCCAAGTCAAAAATTATTTAAACCCATAAAAATATGTATCCACCTTCAATGGGAGTTATTTGGCCCCAATAAACCCCTTGTCAAGAACATATAGGTAAGTCCCAGCATTTCAGCATCCCCGAACTTACTCAGCAACCCTCGTACATACCCTAGCAAATACCCATGCACTACTTACCTCTTCTTCTTCATCCAACTTCTTTTTGCCGCTGGGCGACACCACCACTGCTTTTGCTTCCTCCTCCGATACCAAGCGATTGAATTTACGCGTAGCCTCTTTAACGCTTACATTACTACCAGGAGGTACAACATCTGCATCAATGCTTTCTTTACTCGTCGTTTTGACGCTAGTCACCGAGGTGCCAGAGTCCGCAGAGCTAAATGAGAAACGCGGTATATTTTCTTTATTCGCTTGTTGTTCCTCTTTAGAAATGGCTTTTAAACGTTTCTCAACTTCCGACGCCTGTGATTCCTCTGGATGCTTCTTTTCAGGATCAACTAGCTTGGGTGGCTCAGTGAAGGCTGCCAACATTGTTTTATTTGTTTCTATTGTGGCCACTTGCACAATTTGATCCAAACATTTAAAATCTTTACTGGGCGTTGTAGTAGCTTCTGGAGGTGGTGGCGGTATGTATGGCGGAGGCGGGCGCATTGGCGAATTGATGGCGCTTTCGGATATCAGTGATATGCCACCCGGACTGCTGGGTGTTGCATCCGCGCCAGCAGCAGCCACAGCGCGTTGGACTACATCCTCTGGTGGAAGCTCGTTTGCATACTTTTTGCGTAATATTAAATACTTTTGATTATTCTCATTTTTGATTGTTGACAAAATATTGACATAAACTTTGAAAAGCTTGCGCGCCTCATCTACGAGAAAAACAACAAAAGAGATTAATAAACAGAATTAGCGTCTGATTCATAATTGGCTCATGCAACAAGTGCTCGTATGAGGCAGTTGGAGGCCACTAAAAATGAAGGAAGGAAATGCGTGCGGCTCCTACAAGTAGCCCTCTATTATGCAGATTTCTTTGTATGACTCACTTTGTGTTTCGGGTTTGGTGAGAAAGTGCTTGAAATGTTTAACCAATGCATGATTTGTCACCTTGGAATCATTTTTGATCATGTAATTTCGTATTTCGGCAATTGATAATTCCGTTGGTGTTGTAGCCATTTTTATAATTTACATACACTCGCACATACACTAAACCACCACGTATTTATTAAACGATTTATTTTTGTTAGTTAATGCAACACAAAATACAATTTTATCCAAAAATTTATTTATTATTCACGCAATTGGACAATTACACGCAAAAACAAATCGTAGAACAACAAAACTAAAACAAATGACAGCATAAATGTTGTGGAATGAGAGAATGTACGAAAATGCAAACAAAAACAGCGCTAAATTTGACAGTTGGCAGCTGGTGAGCAAGCGAGGTATGCGCACATATGTGAGGTGGAATTCGTTTAGCGTGAATAGAAAAGTTTTAAAATTGTGTGGGGAAAAATTTGAGTTTAAAACGTGAAGAAAAATATAGAGATGAAAAGGTAAATACAATTGGTGGCTAGGCCCGGTTTTTCAGTACAGGTTTAAACCACAGTGCGAGTTTAAACTTAGTTTAAAAGGCCGGTAATTGTATACTTTTGGTGTCAATCCGAAAAACGCGTCGGAAAATGTTGGGAAAGGTACCAAAAGACACGTCTCGGTGCCATAAATGTGAATCCGAAAATTAAATTTTTGCTTTTGTGAAAAGTTACGGTAAAAACCGGAAAATAACCCAGTACCGTTCCCAATTAAGAGGTTGGGGGGGGTAACTTTCCGAGAGTGTAGCACCTTTTGAGAAAATCTACGTTGGGGGAATGGTAGAGGAGGCCGTAGATATCACAAATGTGAATGTAGAAACTAAAGGAAATTTTTATTTTAGTGTGTATAGATATATGGGTACCTACCAAAAATCGGATAAAATTTATCAAGTGGTATACCGCGTATTTTTGTCTAGATTAAGAATAAGAAAAAAGTAACTAAATAGCTTAATTCTTTCAAAAGTTATACACGAAAACCCGCCTAGAGTCTCCAAAAAATTATACTTTCTGATTAGAGACCGAGGTTTAATAGGCATTTTTTTTGTGTGAAGCATCTTGTCGTTGTTGTTGTTGTAGCGAGGTGCAGCCCTGCCTAAATGTCAGACAGGGTCATCCCGAGTGTATTGCTCTTGGCCAGGCCGCTATAAGAAAACGGCCCGGGTCGTTTCGGCACGATGGGTACAGCACAAGTACTGGTACCGTTCTCGTAGAACCGGCAATACAAGAAACTAGCTGTGTAGGCTATGTAGGTCATTTAGCGTTACCCAGGGTGCACCAACTGGGAGGCGACCTACTTTTACACCCCGTGAAGCATCTTCGACTTAATTTGTGAAGCATCTTCTACCTTTCCCTTCATTTTCCGTTTTTCGAGTTGACACCTAGAGTATACAATTTCCAAACGAGCAAATTGGCAGGAATAAGCTCTAGTCAACTTTGGCCTGTGGTTTAAAATTGCTCCCCGAAGGCTTTTTGGGGAATGTTGTCGATAATGACTAAGGCATCGAGTCCCGAAACTTTTTGGAGATCCCGGGATTTTAAGATTTTAAAACGAAAATCCCGGGGTTCCGGGATTTTTCGGGACTGTCTAAGATATCGTCCAAAGAGGTCGGAACAGCTATCAAAAGGCGCCTTTTGACTTCAAAAATGCTGACGCTATCTATAGAGTCTAATTTATTTCGACTATGAATATGTCCCAAAGTTTTTTTTTGCCAAAAACTTATCACTGAAATAAAAACCTTAATTTCCGCTTTCGGATTTTCAATATCGAAGTCGAAACGCGTGTTTTATTACCTCTATCGACATTTTTGGACACGCTTTAGCAGTTTCGTTGGAGTATTTGTATTCAACACCCGGAATCCCGAAAGCTGAGAATTCGAATAATTATAATTCCGGGATTTCAGAGCGAAAAAATTGAGGGTCGAGATTCTGGATAGGGATTCCCCGGGCTCGATGCCTTAATAGTGACAGTCCCTTGCCGGATATCGGCCCGGTATGCTCCGGCACGCCCTGCACTACTGTTGCGAGCGCGATATGTATGACCTTCTAAATCATTTCCCCAAATTTTCCTGTAACGAAGTATAGGGTTTTGTTGTGGGAGGTAGAGGTAGGTTCTAGGTCAATGCCCAAAACTGTCTACTTCGACATAGCGGTGTCAATGGCGGTTCGCACAGTTCAAGGTGGCTTCGTCTTGCCTAGTTTTCAACCGGGTCCGTTTCCGATATTTTGAAGCTGCTTTAAACAGTGGAGCGAAAAAAATCAATCTATGACATTGAGTCCCGAAGGTTTTTGACAATTACGGGATTTCGGGATCTTAAATGTACAACCCAGGGTCCCGGAATTTTTCGGTGAAGTCGATGAAATATCTATCGACTCTCGTGATTTATTCCCACAGCGAAGCTCAGTCGGAGTATGTAATAGACCCCATTAACTTTTCACTGGAACACATATTTGAAGTTCTGCTTTTGGATTATTGAAATCGAAGTCAAAACGCGTTGTTTAATACGGCTACCAACATTTGTGGATGTGTTTCGGAAGTTTCGTGGGTTTGAGATTTGAATAAATATAACCTCGGGATTTCGGAACAAAAAAATGGCGGGAGGCCCAAAATTCGTGATCGGGGTCCCCCTGGATTGATGTCTTAGTGACAAGTAACGATATCCGATAATTCAAAGTGTATTTTAACCACCAGTTTGGAGGTGGAACATAATAATTCACGAAGCGTCTAGCTTACGACTCTCTTCTTAAGAGATTGGTTTGCATATTAACTATCTGGAAGCCCGGTCACTAGGACATCCGTGGAAATTGCGATGCCGATCTCTTGGAAGCGAGTAGGTACTCGTGAACAAAAGTGGCTGAATCTAGGGCATTGGTGTTTCGTCTCTAGTTCTGGTCAGGTTGGCTTCGATGGGTTGACACTCATAGGAGCCTACCAGAGCTCACTCCGCTCCCAATTTTCATTTTACCCATTCAGTCAAACTTTTGATAAATAAATTAAATGAGATTCGCCATTAACGTAAAGCGCATCACGACAAGCTTCAGAAGATCTTCATACACAACTTACTTGTCATCTTCCCCTCATGCCCTTCCCAACCATCAAGAAGTATTCAAATTTGAAAGGCTTTATTATGTACAATTTAATAAGTGCCTATTTATGTACGAGGGATGATGTTCCGCATTCGCACTTGTCGCCTGACAAAATGTCAAATGAAGCGCATCCGCCATCCTAACCAGCCACCATCATCACCAACGATTACCAACAACAAAATTAGCAACATTCCACCATGTTGATGAATTCCTTTAGAGAATTCCATATAGGTACATACCGTCCGCCGTCTCGCCTACCTCGAACTCTACCTTCACTTTACAACGTCAAATTAATCTGCATTCACGCATTTACTTTTGTCATTCGCCTCGTTGCGTATAAATCTAATTTTAATGCATTAATTTGCGGAAAACTTGGTGTGTGGCAAAATGGTGCCCAACTGCCACTGCAACTCCGTTTCCACTATGCAACACGCTCAACTGAGTAGATATGTACATATATCACCATTCCTCGTATGTTAATGAAATTCTCAAGTACCTAGGAGATGAAGAGTCGGTGGAGTGTGGGATGCTCTTAGATTGATTTGATTGCATTTTGAATTGCAGGAAATTATTAATTACCGTTACAGCGCTACACCACCGAAGAGCTCCTTGTGCATATGAAACACACCTATTTATGGGCGCTTGCCACCCAATGTCACTACTTGCAGCAAGTCTCATAAGATTGGGGGTCACATTTGCGCTTGTTTGCTCTTGTTCGCACATGTTTCATATTTTTCATGAAATTTCAAAAATTTTGCATTTTCCCCATTTTTTCCTCAGTGGTGGAATGCCACCTTAATTTGCTGCTTGTTAGTGCGCACGTGTCCCAGTTCTGTAGACGTATGGTGTTTGCTAATTTAATTGGGAACTTTACTTTGTTGGGGCAACGTTGGGTTGGGGTGGGAAAAATGCGATGTGGTGGGCCTAAAATTGGATGTAAGAGCTTGTTACTCAATTATCAAAATGTGATTTCTTGGAGAATGGGATCTTCTGAGGAAGTGAAAAGTAAGTTTTAGATGGCCAAAGCAAAAGAAATGATGGGCCGATCCCTAGTCACCGATTGGCTAGTCTTTGATGTTGTAGCCAAGTTATAGACACCCCAAAATGAGATATAAATATTGTCTAAAAGGGAACATAATACTTCCTGAGCCAGGTGTGGAATGAAATTTTTCACGGTCGTATCTTATAGTATCTTATCGACTAGGTACTCCTAGTTAACAAGAGGAGTCCGCTAGGTGCTCCGAAAGGGTTCCATGCGCGGTGAGCTCTTCTTTCTAGGAAGACTCTTAAAAGGATCCTCAAGGGTGGGTTCACTCATATAATCCGGAAGGACTCCGTACGGACTTCTCCTTTCCAGGAAATTTCTTAACGCTCATACTCGGTGCTATTTAGGACTACCTCTTCGCTTCTTTTTCGGAGCGCGGCTTCAAGGGAAATTTAAAAGAGTCCCCTTTCGGTCCATACTTTGTAGGCAGGGTGTACCTACTATACAAATTAATTACTCCGGGTTCTCACACATGATCTCTAACGGTATTACTCAGCCCAACACATACATACATAGCTAAAGGTCCAGCTTTCAGATTGTCTTCTAGACTCAACTAGTATCTTCAAACCGGAAGTTCTATGGATACAGAGGTCCTGCGGTTTTCTTGACGGTACACTCTATGTGAGGTTATTGTTGTAAGAAGAGCTTCGCCGATTATCTAACGGCAGTCCGAAAAATGGAGTGTTTCAACAGACCTCGACCAGAGCGAGATTGATATTGGAAGAGGAGGGTTATAAGCACCTGGCACTCCACCGACGCCTGCATGATCCGAAAGATCGACCTACCAGGCCAAGCAAAGAAAACTTGAGTTTACAGCCACAGTTAATGTCCGGTACTATCTCGAGAACCGCTTGACGGATTTCGATTAAATTTGGCATAAAGATAGTATGTTTGATTCGAAGACTATTCACTTGGGGTGGTTTACAGGGTTGCCACCTATCTCAATTTTCTTTAATAATGAAGCAATATATGCCAATATGGAAAATAAATAAATAAAAATGGAAGGGAACTTCGGCGACACACAAACTTAAATATTTCCGAGTAGGGTTGCCGCCCAGGGTTACCATTTTACTTTGGACTCATTTTCGGATCATTTGAAGGTCTTTTTCGGGTCATTTTCCGATGATTTTAGGGTCATTTTGCGATAATTTTTGGGTCATTTTGGGATCATCCTTTTTTGGTCATTTTTGGGCCATTTTGGGATGATTTTAGGGTCATTTTGCGATAATTTTTGGGTCATTTTGGGATCATCCTCTTTTGGTAATTTTTGGGCCATTTTGGGTTGATTTTAGGGTCATTTCGGAATCATTTTTGGGTAATTTTGGGATCATTTAGGATCACTTTGGAGTCATTTTGGAGTCATTTTGGGAATATTTTGGGGTCCTGTTGGACCGCGCTTGACCGATTTCGATGAAATTTGACATAGAGATCCCAGCCATGATGTTTTACAAATGAGTTGGCAACCAGGGTTGCCATGATACTGCCTTTTATTCATTTTTTCTTTATTATTTTGGATGAAACTTGTTTCGGTTTCGTATACTTCATTCTAAGATTTTCTACTTGGATTCGTTACTTGAGGCGGTTTATGAAGTTGCCACCTATTTCGGTTTAATTTTCGATTTATTCTAACGATTTAAAATCTTGAACGCCCCCACACAAAATTTCCAAGTAAAATACAATTTTCAAATGCGTTACTTAAATAACATTTTACTTGCATAATTCTCAAATAGAAACAATAATTCATTTGCATATCCGATCAAGCTTGCTGAGCTGCCAAGTGCAACCAAGCAACAACGACTTGAGACAGACAACACCAGCACCAGCAGCAGTAGCGGCAGCAGTTGCAGACAGGCAACAACGTTTGAACGACATTTGCAATGAGAGTAATGCAACTGATAGACGCAAGAACAAGGCTTTCTATGACATGTGTGTGTGTGTGTGTGTGTATATATGTGTGTGTAATCAAATCGCATCTTTGAAATGTGGCAAATTCTAAAGCATTTCCTGTGCCAGCCTACAAGTAATGCCGAGAATGAAGTGATATGACACACACACACACACACACACCTCAACATATGCAGCTTATGTGCTGCTACTGCTTTCGAGAGGATGATAAACGATGACATTTCGACATTCACCAAGACACAATTGCATGTGGCAAATTGAAAATGAAATTAACACTTTATAGCTACTTTGTTGCATGCCACCAATACCGTTTTCATCTCTATCTATGCAACTGCTACACTCACTCATACATACTCGCATTGTAGTTGGCTGTCTTATGCATTTCGTTTAAGGATGTCGCATGTCCTTCTCAGTCAAAGACGACAAATGCAGGCAGTTCGAAATTAAATTCTATTTGCATTTAGATGTTCATGTGTGCTTCTGTGTCTGTTGACTAGATGCATGGTTATCAACGTATATGGGCTTTTCCATGTCAAAAAAATACAATAGAAAAAAATATAAAAAAATTGAACAAAATAAAATAAAATAAAATAAAATAAAATAAAATAAAATAAAATAAAATAAAATAAAATAAAATAAAATAAAATAAAATAAAATAAAATAAAATAAAATAAAATAAAATAAAATAAAATAAAATAAAATAAAATAAAATAAAATAAAATAAAATAAAATAAAATAAAATAAAATAAAATAAAATAAAATAAAATAAAATAAAATAAAATAAAATAAAATAAAATAAAATAAAATAAAATAAAATAAAATAAAATAAAATAAAATAAAATAAAATAAAATAAAATAAAATAAAATAAAATAAAATAAAATAAAATAAAATAAAATAAAATAAAATAAAATAAAATAAAATAAAATAAAATAAAATAAAATAAAATAAAATAAAATAAAATAAAATAAAATAAAATAAAATAAAATAAAATAAAATAAAATAAAATAAAATAAAATAAAATAAAATAAAATAAAATAAAATAAAATAAAATAAAATAAAATAAAATAAAATAAAATAAAATAAAATAAAATAAAATAAAATAAAATAAAATAAAATAAAATAAAATAAAATAAAATAAAATAAAATAAAATAAAATAAAATAAAATAAAATAAAATAAAATAAAATAAAATAAAATAAAATAAAATAAAATAAAATAAAATAAAATAAAATAAAATAAAATAAAATAAAATAAAATAAAATAAAATAAAATAAAATAAAATAAAATAAAATAAAATAAAATAAAATAAAATAAAATAAAATAAAATAAAATAAAATAAAATAAAATAAAATAAAATAAAATAAAATAAAATAAAATAAAATAAAATAAATTAAAATAAAATAAAATAAAAAATGAATTGAATTGAAATAAATTGAGTTGAAATGAAATAAAAAAATAAAAAAACATGTAATAAAGTGTCGATACCAAATCATTTGACGACTTGACATGGAACGACCCATATGCATTTTGTGAAATTTGTAAATATTTGTCAAATTGAAATTTGCCATTTGGAGCTTTTCTCAGCAAATAAACCTATGTATATACGTGGAGAATAGACTTATTCATGTCAGCACAACTAATTGATATGGTTCAATAAACAATATAGTGCTTTTAATAGAATTTACTGAATACATCCTACCTACACACATATTTGTGGTAAATTTTTAAGTTTTTTTGTGATGCACAAAATTTAAGTAAGTTGAATTAAATAAAGTAAAATAAAAATAAATATAAATTATATAATAAAAATCAAAAGAAATCAAGTCAATTTAAATAAAATGAAAGAAAATAAATTTAAATTAAATAAAACAATAAAAAATAAATGAAAAAAAAATTAAAAAAATTGAATAAATTAAACAAAAAACAAACAAAAAAATAAAAAAATTATTAAATTAAAAAAAATTAAATAAAATGAAAAAGAAATGAAAAAAAAATAATACATTTAAAATAATTAAGTACATAAAATAAAATTAAAAAAAAAAAAAAAAATAAGTAAAAAAATAAAAAAAACTTAAAAAACTAAGAAAATAAATTAAAAAGCAATAACAAACAGCAACAGAACTAAATAACAAAAACTTACCCCAATTTAAAAAATAATCAAGATCTAAAATTTTTGTTTTTAATTAAAGATCGATCTTTAATAGCTACATTCACTCCGAAAACAATTTCGATGAGTGAGATCAGAATGCAATGCAATTGAGCAGTCGATGCAATCAAATTCCACAATAAACACCCATGCGCCAACAACAACGACCGCAACACCATCACACTGAACCAAAAAAGTACATATTTTCTACGAAAAAGTACATATATTTTACGAATTTTTTTCATTAAAAGCTCTCCAAAGAACGTTTTCGTAGAATTTAAGAACAAAAATTCGTAAATATTCATGTCAAACTAAATTTTAATAATAATACTTAAAATCCAAGAACTCATTCTTACAATCTACGAAATCATTCTTAGAACGTATGAAAAGATTCTTAAATTGTACGAACTCATTCTTAGAATATGACAAACCATTTATTAATTGTACAACCGTATTCATAGAATGTATGAAAAGATTATTAAATTTTACGAACTCATACGAACGAATATGTCAGTCCATTCATAAATTATACGACTCATTCTTAGAATGTATGAATCCATTCATAAATTATACGAGCTCGTTCATAGATTGTATGAATCCATTCATAAATTATACGAACTCGTTCTTAGAATGTATTAATCCATTCTTAAATCTTACGAACTGATTCCTAGATTGTATGAATCCATTTTAAATTTTCCGAACTCATTCTTAGAATGTATGAATCCATTCATAAATTATACGAGCTCGTTCTTAGATTGTATGAATCCATTCATAAATTTTACGAACTCATTCTTAGAATGTATGAGTCCATTCATAAATTTTACGAACTCATTCTTAGAATGTATGGATCCATTCCTGAATTTTAAGAATCATGAAATTCAGTTGGAATGTTTTATTTTAATTGACATACTTATTTCTTTTACAAAGGTAACGTATTTTCATAAAAAAAAATAATTTAAGTTAAACATTCATTAGCAAAAGGAGTTTGTATGTATAAAAGGAGGGCTGAAATAAGTAGTACATATGTAATTGTGCTTCAGCTGAAGTTGGTGTTGTTGCATAATGTCGCTCTGGTACGGCTGCAGCTTAATATGATGCTGCTTCAGTTGAGGTTGAAGTCTTTTTGTTTATTTCCAGATGTCTTCTTATGTGGGTTCTTTTAAGTGAAACGTTAATTTCTCGGGACTTAACAAGTCTTTATCACACACTACACTTCATAATAGCGAACTTGTTTCTTTTTCTTTTTTTTAATATACATAATTACTATATGTTTAATTTTTAACACACGATCTTTTCAATAAATTGTATTAATAAAAAAAATTTAAACAGTGGCAGCTGTCTGCTCTAGTTAAGAATGTTTTGGTTCAATCGATGACGCTTTCCTAAAATAGAAGAAATAGTTCTTAAAATCTACGAAACAAGTTCTAAATATTTAGAAAAAGTTCTTATAATCATAGTACAAAAATTGTACGTACGTAATTTCTTAAAATTTAAGAACAAATTCGTAATATTTAAGAACAAATTCAGCTAAAAAATTAATGAATTTTAGTTCTTATATTTTATGAACGAAGTTCTGACGTTAATAAAATTTAGCGTATTTTTTCATATATAATAAGAAACTTTTCTTAAAATATATGAAATTTTTCTTAGATTCTAAGAAAAAATCAGCGTGAACTTCTATGAAACTTTGTTCGTACAAAACATGTACGTTTTTGGTTCAGTGCAGTATTGCCTAAATGGCATTCTATTTGGCTTACTACACACAACAAACAAAGCTCATATCCTCAAGGCAAATGGTTGTGAAAGGTTTTTTATTTTGTTTTTTTAGCTGGTTTTTTTTTTTTTTTACTTTTTAGCGCGACAAGCACGACAATTCTGGCGCCTGATAGTGAAAACAAATCAAATTAAGGACAAAAATTGCTCGAAAATAATTTAAAACACTCCAATAAAAAGTGGCTGAAAGAAAAAATGTGACAATGGTACAAAATCACACGTGAATGAACACTAACAAATATACACACTTGCTAACAATCCAGAGGCGTCTTAAGCTTGGTAACAGGACTGCCCTATTAATTTTAATAAATATCAATTAAATTGAGTTTTATGTAATTTAATTTGATTTTTAAATTTTTTAATTTTTTATTTTTAATTTTTAGTTTTAATTTTTATTTCATTTTATTTTATTTTTTATTATTTTTTTTTTATTCTTTCAATGGTTTGGTTTTTATTTTTAGTTTTTATTTTAATTTCTTATATTAGTTTGCTTTGTTTTTAAGTTTTAATTTATATTTCATTTTATTTTATTTTTTATTTTGTGTATTTTATTTTACTTTTTTTCTGTTTTTTATTTCACTTTATTTATTTTTTATTTATTTTTTTTTTAAATTTTTTTACTGTTATTATTTTTATTTTACTTTCTTTTATTTGCTTATTTTTTATTATATTTTATTTTATTAATTTTTTTTTTAAAAACCAAATTTTTTTAATATTGTTTCATGTTAGTGCTATTATGTTTATTTTATTTCATTTTTTATCTTGCTCGGTGTTCCCCGAAGTTGCCACCAAATCTGACCTCCCAACAGTATAAGCTTTCTAAAAGAAATTTTCAAAAACTCAAATAGGTGGCAACCCCGTAACACACCGCAAGTGGCAACACCCAGGTGGAAAAATTTAGAATGAAGCAAACTAACCATGTAATAAAATTTCATCCAAATGGGCCAATAAGCAAACGAAATAGTGGTCGAGACAAAAAAGAAAAAAATAAAATGCGGTGGCAACCCTAGGCTTCAAACCTGCGTGAAATTGGTATATTTGGAATACGGCTGAAAGTGCCTTTCATTTGATACCCATATTTGCGTTTCAGCTCTATAAAAAAAAAATTGGGATAGGTGGCAACTCTGTAAACCGCCCTTAGTGACAGCACCCATGTGTATAATCTTAGAATGAATCAAATTCTCTATGTGCCAAATTTTATCCAAATTGATCAAGCAGTTCCGTAGATATACGAAAAAATCAATAAATTACGGTTAGGTGGCAACCCTTAGCGGCAACCCTGCTTGAAATTGTTATATTTAGAATGCGGCCAAAAATACCATTCATTTGATACCCATATTTGCATTTCAGCTCTGTATTAAAAAAAAAATAATTGGGATAGGTGGCAACTCTGTGAACCGCCCTAAGTGGCAGCCCCGAAGTATATAATCTTAGAATGAATCAAATTGTCTATGTGCCACATTTTATCCAAATCGGTCAAGCAGTAGCCGAGATATACGAAAAAATAAATAAATTGCGGTTAGGTGGCAACCCTAAGTGAAGAAAGGATTCAATTTTAAAGTTATAAGATTTAATTTTTTTTAATTAAATTTTATTTTTTTAATCTTTTTTATTTCGTTTTATTTTATTTTTTATTCAATTTCTAATTTTTTTTTTGTTTTTTTTATGATCCTTTTTTCATTTTATTAAATTTTTTATTTATTTTTATTCAATATTTTTATTTTATTTCATTTTGTTGTTATTATGTATTTTTATTTTTTTATTACTTTTTTATTTATTTTATATTTTTTTTATTTAAATTTATTTATTTTTTTTTAATTTAATTTAATTTTACTTTATTTTTTTTATTATTATTTTTTTTCAAAAAAAAAAAAAAATAAAATGAGGTATTATTTTATTTTACTCAATTTTATTATTTAGTTTAGTTTTGACGCCCCTGCTCTACAACAAAAACACGAACTTGAAAGTGTAAAAAAATGAAAAGTCCAAAAAAACCATTCCCTACAAATTCATATCACCGACAGTCGTATGAGACTTTGAAACTGTTGTTCAGCTATGCAACTGCAGCGTTCGGTGGCTGGTTGATTGGTTGGTTATCTAGCTGCAGTGGACATTACAAGCGCCTTCGCCCCAAAAAAGGCGCAACACCACAAAGCGACCACTGCGAAAAGCGCGAGATGAACGAGATTCATGGTGCGAAATCGCAATAGTCCAAGTCGCGCCTGCGGTCACAGATACTCATATTCACAGACATACAAATCTACTTTTGAGACCAATCTAGCCAATTGCTGCCACCAGTCACAGTCACATTTAGCAATTCCAACTTCACAGTCGTCGCTGTAGTCGAGAGTCATGAATTGTTGCAGCGGCCACGAAAACAAAAAAAAAAAAAAACCTAAGAAACGAAACAAACAGAATTCTCCAACGACAAAAAAAACTTCCAACGTACAACATCTTTGGCTGCGAATGCAGTTGAAGTCCCGGGTTTGAGCTGCTTTTTTCTTAATTTTTTTATATTTGTGGTTAATTCTTATGGTTTGTTGGGTTGTTGTTGTTGTTTCGTAGCGCACATAATTGGCAATCGGACTTTTGGCAGTAGGTACGTCGCTTTATGACGCTAGCAATGCATCGCTGGTAAAAAAAAATGCGAATGTTGCACGAATGTAAGAGCTTGCTCCCTCCGCTGTGCGGCGCATCTCTTCCAGTGCGAGTGCAGTTTCTATAGATTTCTTCTTCTTTTTTTTACTTACCCTTTTTTTGTTCCTACTTGCACTGTTTTGCGCAGTTGTTTTTAATTCAACTTCAGTTTTTTTTGTTAATTTTTTTTTTCGACGTCTTTACTTTTCCTTAGTATCTCCTCTGCCTGATCAGATGGTCTGTCGCAGTTTGTCTCAACGTTGAGTCTTCACTTTTTTTTCGCTGATACTTTCAATTGTTTTATGCTAGTGTTCTCGTTTGTTTTGTTATTGTTTTTTGTGGCAAGTACCATACGAAACAAGGTGTTGTGGCGCCTGAATTTTACTGCCAGAAATAAAATGCATTCTTTTTTTAAATCTAGAACTTAGTTGCACCTTCGAGCTAGGTTCAAACCCTAGGTGCGAACTCATCTTAAAGACATCATGGTTAGTATGCACCTGAAAGAAATATTTATATACCAAATTTGATCGAAATCGGTCAAGCGGTTCAAAATTACCCCAAAATTATATACAAATTATCCCACAATTACCACAAAATGATCTGATAATGATCCCAAAATGTCCAGAAAATAATCTTAAAATTATCTCAAAATTATCCCAAAATGATAGCAACATGACCCAAAAATGATTAAAAAATTACCCAAAAATTATCCCATAATGATCCTAAAATTACCTCAATATTATCCCAAAATATCCCCCAAGATGATCGCAAAATTACCTCAAAGTTATCAACAATTTTTTCAAAATGAACCCAAAATGACCCCCAAAATTATCCCAAAATGACCCCAAAATTATTTCGAAACTACCTCAAAATTACCCAAAATTACCCCTAATATGATTTTAAAATGATCCCAAAACTACCCCAAAATTATCCCAAAGCAACCGCCAAAATAATCGCATAATCATCCCAAAATGACCCAAAAATGATCCCAAAATGACCTCAAAATTATATCAAAGTTATACCAAATGATCCCACAATGATCCCAAAATTACCTCAAA
>CAXKVI010000002.1:6628797-6651297 GCA_964058755.1 Campiglossa producta | reverse complement strand
ATTAAGAAACAAATACAATAAAAATAAAGTAAAAATTACACAAAAATATAGTAAAAATTAAGGAAAAATACAATAAAAATAAAGTAAAAATTACACAAAAATATAGTAAAAATTAAGCAAAAAATACAGTAAAAATATATTAAAAATTACACAAAAATATAGTAAAAATTTAAAAAATAAAGTAAAAATATAGTCAAAATTAAGCAAAAAAATACCGTAAAAATCTAGTAAAAATTATACAAAAAATATAGTTAAAATAAGGAAAAAAATACAATAAAAATACAGTTAAAAATACACCAAAAATATAGCTAAAATTAAGCAAAAAATACAGTAAAAATAAAGTAAAAATTAAACAAAAAATACAGTAAAAATATAGTAAAAATTGGGCAAAAAATACTGTTGTTTAATGTTTTTGCTGCTATCTTGAGCTGCTAACTGACTTTATTAAGCTCTAACCGAACCTTTATATACATACGTCAAAATAGATGTTAACCATTAGCGAAATCTAATACACATATATATTCTTGAGTCGCACCCTTTAAATGCAGACGTAAACAGATTACGTTCACACGGTTAGTATAGCGCAATTGGAATGCAGACGAAATCCAATGCGGATCATGTTCCGTGCACTGCATTTTTACAGGGTGGAACATTTTTAGACTTCGTTAATAGTTAACAAATCAATAAAAATTTAGTAAAAATTACACAAAAAATATAATTAAAATTAGGCAAAAAATACAGTAGAAATGCAGTAAAAGTTACACAAAAATGATAGTAAAATTAAAGCAAAATATGCAGTAAAAATGAAGTAAAAATTATATAAAAAATATAGTACAAATTACACGAAAAACACAGTCAAAAGCTCGCAAAAAAAAATTGTAAAAATTACACAAAAATAAAGTTGCGTAGTTTGGGAAACTGTGAATGAAAAAAGTCGTCGACATTAAAAAAAATCAACCTTCCCCCCATACCAAAATCCTGCACCCGCCACTGACCTAAACACAAATGTATATAGTCATTCATATCACTTTGGAAATCATTTCGAAATAGAGTGACATAACTGTTTTTTTTTTGCAAATGTGTAATAAATATTGCATGCCTGCTCGCTTTCTAAGTGACTACAATGTCAAAATATTTTTTGTTTGGTTTTTGAAGCGTGAAGTGAAGTGGGTTGGGTAGAGCATTTAAAGTAATTAAAAATCTGCTTATATACCTAGCGTTTGTATGTACATTGGTTGGGTTTTATTTTAAGGTACAATAATCCGAAATTGAAAAAAAAGTTATTTTAATTTTAAATTGCTTTTTTTCTTACTTAATCTAGTCAATAATCCCTGAATAATACACATTTATCGTACTGGAAGATGGCAAGGGGTTTAAAATCCAAATCGTTATTTAGATTTGCAAAAGAACGATCTTTAAATCGTTTCACAAAAATTTCAAAAAATTTCATTAAAAATTTAAAACTTAGAAGATCGAGAAGCGATAATAATTTGCAGCTCCGGTGATTGTACAATTTCGACCTTGCTGAAGGGCCTTTTAAAACGCTTTGTTTGTTTAGAAATTTTTTATTGGGATCATTTGTAATAAGTTAAGTCTACTTTTTGGGCGATGTATTATAGCTGCAAATTACATTGAAAAGTACCTAATAAGAACATTTTAGCATACCGATCCCGAAAACAGCTCCAATATGGTCCAAAAGTGAATCTTAAATGATACCGAAAAAAAAACGAAAAATGGTCTCGTGTTTATATGACCCCGAAATATATGTAATATGCGCAAAAAGTAAAGCCCGTTTGGCAAGATAATGATCCTAAAAACATGTTCCGAAAAAGTGCTAAACTTATCAAAGCAGCCTCAAACTGTCCACGAAAATGTCCGATGTGTCTCCAAATTGGACTCGCATCTAATTCTTAACAATATTTTTATGATCCAGAAATTGGTCATAAGAAATTTCGAAATAGGTCCGTCATGATTTGGAAAACATTCCTTTAAAGGTACAGAAATTGACGCCAAATTTGTCTGAGTTGAAAACGAAATTTTTCTAAAACTAAGTCCCTGGATTCTCTAACTATGAGCTTTGAAATGTAAACTTTTTCCATACAAATTTTTTAAATATGAAAATGTGTTTTTTGAGAAAAATTTACCTACGCTCTGCAGGAACCAGACAAGCCGACATATGTTTCGATGATACTGGAGTTACATCTCTTCAAGGACTTTTCTTCCCGGCATTGTGAGAGTCGTGGCGGTTCGATGCCCGGCAAAAGTAACATCAAAAATTATTTAGAAAAACGATTTTTCCAAACGGGGTCGCCCTTCGGCAGTAGTTTGGCAAACTCTCCGGGTGTAAATCTGCCATGAGAAACTTCTCAGCAAAAAATTTGCTTTGCAAGTGCCGTTCGGAGTCGGCAAAAAACTGTAGGTCCCGCCAACTTGTAGGAAAAACTCAAAAGCAACACACCACAAGTTGGAAAGAGAAGCTCGGCTAAAAATCTCGTTAGAGGTTATGATAACCTCTTGGTATATCGCCGCCATTAGCTTATCAAGGCAGAATCAAGAAAATATTTTCTTTCTTATTTAAAAATCGAGAAATCCTGGATTTTCTTAAAAGCAAGAAACAACTTTCCAAGTTGAAAAACTTTCCTCGATTTTCCTGTTTGTGCTTTGTTTTTTAAAAAATTCTCTCCATGTAGGTAACAATTATGATATTAATTTAACAATTCAATAGTCGATATTTTAAAAGTAATTTCAAATTAACACTGCCATTATTCAATTTAACATCGTCATTGTTGATTTGAAATTGCAATGCTGTTGAATCTACCAACAAAATGTACATGAATAACGGTTCCTGGCTTGTCTACATAATGGTTGTAGTTGCTCGGCCTCCTGCTTTTTAGATGAGGAAATGCGTTTTTTCGCTGTAGACCTGGTTATTTTTGAATCAAAAATAATGATTTTCCTAAAAGTTTAGATATTTGTGAACGTAATTACTCCGATGGTAGACTTGAGTTACCGCAAAACGGAAATCAACTCGACCTAAATCAGCGTGAAATAAAAATCCAGCAGCTTACAGCGGTTAAGGAAAATACTCTGGGTTGGAAAAATAGGTGAAGAGGAAAAGAGCAATAATGTTGGAGTATCTCCACCTTTTCATTTCTCAACATAAACCACTCTTGAATATTTTTTTTATAATTAAAAAGAAAAAAAAAAAAAGTTCGTTTCCTAAGTCTTTTGTTAAGAATTTAAAATGTAATTTGCAGCTCATAAGCGCCACTAAATTAATACTTTATAGGTGAATTCCAGTGTAAAAATTAAAATTAAACACGCGAACACTGGAAAAATGCATTTTATATGAATTTCGTTTATGCCTGCCTACCTACTTACATAACTAAAAATCCCAATCAACAGAAAAGGAGTGAAAGGCCATTTTTATTGCATTGCAAAATGGTAAGCAAGTAACTCTTTTTTTTTAAGTACACAAACAAATACACACTGCATTCACATAATTATAAGCTAGCAAAACAATAAACTGTAATAACAAAAGGCAAAACTCCATAATGCGCTGACTTTGTTTTTGTTGCTTTTCATATTGAGTGGGTTTGCGCTTCACGGTTGGTTGAAAAGAATGTACACAAAAAAAAAAAAAAAAACAATGGAAAAATATGAGCAACATAAAAAACAGCTTATACGGCAATAACGACTCAAGCAAACAAACCGCAGTGTAATAAAAGCAACAATACAAAGCAAAAGGGTGTGGCTTTTCAGCCAGCAAACGCTATGCTACTACAAGCAACAACAATTTTTTACGTTAAGTGGCATACCCAAGCAAACCCCTTATTGTTGTTGTTGTCTTGTAAGAAATCGAAAAAATAATGGTTGTAGTTATCGCGTCTCTTTTTTTATTTCACTTTTTGTTGTTGCTACTGCAACCCTATCCACTCGTTTCACCAAGGCAACTCGCACCTGAATGATTGTACTAGCAATAACACAAGCACACCGTTAGAGCTTGTGATTGGCTGTTTGGCGTGTGAAATAAAAGCAACAATACGCGCATTGTTTGTTTTATTTCCCCTTGAGAGTACAAGCCAAATAAATGAGCAACAACAAAGTATTCAGTGGCGTCTTTATCACAGAGACATGTCGTGCTTTATGGTTAAGGGGCCCGAAGGAAAATTTATCCTGATCTTATTCTCAAAGAACTTTTGTCAAATTTTCTTTTGGAATTATTTCTAAAGGCTGACTAACATGAGTCGATTTCTTAGTCGATTTTCCAGTCGATTTTTGGTTGATTTGCTGGTCGATTTTGGTCGAATTGTTTTTTACACGATGGAACGAAAAAAATCGAACAGCAAATCGACCGGTGTAAAAATATATGAGGTGTTTTTTAATTTATGTTCAAAAAATAATTACACTGTGTAACAAATTTGAGAATTTTTTTTGTGGCTTCCGTGAATTTTATGTCTTACCAAGCTTACAAAAACTGTATACTCAAAACCCCCGGTTTTCGTAGGGTGTAGGTTCATATCACCCGAAAGGACCAAGGCAAACTCTTGCATCTAATTTAAATAGCAAAATCTAGATGGCATTATTGGAAAAGCTTGGGTTTTGTACCTTCTGGGTGATTATGAACCTGCATTTTTCAAATCGGCTGGGTTTTGCTCCTCTAGGACCTGAACACCTATAAAAAATATTTGTTTCATTTAAAGATCCAATGATTTTGAGCATTACTATTTTCATAGTGAACTTTGTCATGATTTTCCAAAAAAATGTTGTTTTTTTTTTATTTTTGAAGTTGAAGCTTTCAACTTTCCAAAACTACCTAATTTTGATTAGTGCGTTTATTCAGAAAAGATATGTCAAAAAAAAAAAAAAAAGTTTTAGAAGCTTCGAAGATTCAACTTTAAGAATATATAAATTATTTATGGAAGAAATTTTCAAACACCTTCTGAAAAACCCACCTAAAAGAATAAATTTTTTCCTAAAGAAAATGTTAACAAATAAAACTTCCGAAAACAAATTTTTGTGGAACTTATAGCACGAAGCTTCATTATCTGTTTAACCGTTACCAAGCGACGGATTTAGTTATACGGAACTACCTCCTGTCCATTCATACATATGTCCCTTAGGGCCCGATCATAGTTTTAGACGGCCCTGGATGCAATAAATGGAAACTTGTTACCTTGGAGAAATACACTGTAATGTCTGAGTGAGATAAAGCTATGTGGGTTTGCATGAGAGCGAGCAGTGACAGCGCATGCACGAAAGTAAACAAGTATGAGAAGCAGAAAAAGTAGAAGAAGAAGAGACATGAACAGCTATAACGGCAGCTGACACATTTCCAGTGCAGCGCAGAGTTGACTAGCGAGTGCTGTTGCATGCAACGAGTAGTAGGCCATAGTACTCGCTACTACAGCAAAGAGGCATCAACTGGGGTGCCTGTAGAAATGGGCGGTCGCATGCCACTCAAATCACTCAGAGAGCACTACTCAGCTTGTTGCAAGGCCACTGAGAGCTAACGAGAGTTTTGTTGCGCGATAAACGGGATATGCTTTCTTTATCTCTTTCAAACCTACGTCTTGCTGGTATTGAAGCAAAATGGGGAGCACTTGTTTCACTTTTAACGGGGGAGCTCTCTGCCTATGCAATGAATGAGGCAACAAAACAAAAGCAAGACCATTCATGAGCAAGACCCATAATAAAAACAATAACAAAAACGTGTGCTGTCAAGTGTTTCTTGTTGGACTCATTTGCTTGATTGTGGGTGTAAGTGTGTGCGTGTGGCATAGACAGCTTTGGCGCTGAACCGGAGCGGGTTATCCAACCAGTTCGTGTTCGAGCGTGAGTGGTGTTGCACAGTGTAAACGGATGTACCTACAAAAAGGTATCTACTATATATTGTTTTGAGCTCGCGTGAGGTGACTTTTTTCTCACAAAAAAAAAAAAAAAAAAAATTTGTATGCGCTGATTTTTGTTAATATTTTCGTGATTTGTTATTTTACTTTTCATACAACTCTTGATCGGTTGTTTCGTTGCGAGCGCGGTTACTAAAATCGAGCGTGAATCGTTTGTGTTGTAGCGTCGGTGTTGCATACGTGCATAATTTTTACGTTTTGTACGGCGGCTTTGTTTCCAACGTCCTACATGTCCGTTTCAAGTTACAGCCGTTGGATTGATGCGGCGTTGCAAAGGAATTTCCGTTTCACCTGCGCATTGCTGAGTCTACCGAACTGTGTTGTTTGAGCTGAAGAGTGCTAGTGGAGTAGACCTTTTTTGGACGGTGGATATTAGCGTCGGCGGTGTAAGCCTAGTATCTACATACATGTGTTAACAAACTCATAAACAAAACAAAAATCTAGTTCAAAAAGCGTTTAAAACGCTTCAAAACGCTAACAATTGTGAAAAAAAAGAAATTTAAAATAAAAAACGCAAAACTATGCGAAACTGCTTAAAATGCGAGAAACTTTAAATTTCCTATGAAAAGGTTTTTATCTCGTACCCAAAAAAAAAAAAAAAATAAAACTGTGTTAAAAAAAACTAAAAATTTAAAAACAAAACTCAACCACTTTGTGCAATAAGTGCAGTTGTGCAATAGCAACATCTCTAAATATATACCAAAAAACCTAAAAAAACTGAAATATTTTTAAAATGGCAGCTTATGCACAATTTGGATACGGCAGCTACCCATCAGCATCGCAGGTAAGATTATCCACAAAAATCTACCCACGAGGGAAATTTCAAAGCTCCTTTTTTCAAGATTCATTTCCTTTAGGGCCGCCCTGTAGGCGGAGTATATTGTAGTTTTAAGCAGTGTAGGCAGGGTATGTTGAAGTAGTAGGCAGTGTAGGCAAGGTAAAGTGCACTTGTAGGCAGTCTGGGCAGGGTATAATGTAGTTGTAGTCATAAATGACTCGTGGAAGAGTCATAAATGATTCGTGGAACAGTCAAAAATGACTCGCGGAAGAGTCATAAATGACTCGTGAATGATTCATAAGTGCCTTATTGATGGGTCAAAAATTACTAATTTATGAGTCAAAAATGACTCATTGATGACTCCAAAATGACTCATGGATAAGTCAAATATGACTCATTGATGAGTCAAAAATGACTCATAGGCGAGTCATTTATTACCACGATTTATTATCACGAGTACTTGGTACTCACACCATTTTTCTTGCCATTCTTTTACACAAACCCCTACTTTTTTGTTACTAATGAATGGATCCAGAAGCCCTGGTAGGCAAATCTCATTTTTGACAGAAATGTGGAATGTGCGGTTTTGAACAACATAAAAATCATAATCCCATTTTGGAGTAAGAAGCTGTTTTATTTTAGTTACGCCATTAAAAAACTTTGAATTTTGACTATTTGACTCTGTCATAGTTTTTTTTTTCGGTTTTTGAAAAATGTATAAAAGTGGAAGTACGTCCTCCTCACTTTTGTATACATCGTTACCCTAATATAGAAAGGTCCAACTAATTTTTTTTTTTCAAATCCAGATGCTCATCGATTTTTATTAATAACTTCTAGATGAAATCAAGTTCCCTTCAAAATTTAATACAAACGTGTTTTTTTTAAGAACACCTTATAAGCGCATTTACGGAGCCGGAAAACACTCCCTAATACTACATTTGTTTTTTAAGAGTTTTTCATACAGTGTCGAGCAAAACATTTTGAACCCAATTCAAGTTAGGAAGTATAAGATCGGGTAAACCGGGAAGTGGGCATGGTTGGAGGGCGATTTATCCAATTTGATCAGGTATACGATCGTACTCTCAACGATACTAGTACACTCAGGGAAAAACACCGTTCTAAAATGCAGCACCACAGGCCTCAATTTTAGATTTTCGTGTTCTTGATTTTTCGGTCTTAAAAAAGAACACATGGTCTTGAAAATATACCACCCTGTCTTAAAATAACAACCAGGTTCATGAAATGCGAACGAAGTTATCGGAAATAGAACGGTCGGTGTTGTCATCAGCACGATGTTGTCGAAAATAGAACGGCCGGTGTTATCATCAGAACACATAATGAGAACGTTACTACATCGTTGCATACTTTTAGGCATTTAGTCTGTAAACAACTTTAACAGAACAAATCCAACAGTGAAGATACTGTCATTGCTGTCATAGGACATAGCTGCAATTAAACGCCAGCAGACATAAGTACGCGATGGCGATGGTAAACCCCTCCGTTCGGCAGTCAAAGCAGTGTGAGCTCGACTCCGGGTGGAGGCAAACCACAAAACATAGTGAGAAATAATTTGTCATTCAGAAGAACTCTGAAAAATAATTTTTTTAGATTTTTTGTTTACTTTGACACACAATGTTCCTAAAATGAGCCCAATACGTTCTCAGAATAAGTTAAAAAAGTTCATAAAGCAAGTCCAAACTGTTCATGGAACACAAAACATGTTCTTGAAAAATCCGTTCTCAAAATAAGACCATCGTTCACGAGTTAAGTCAAAACTTTACTGACAGACTTTTGTACACGAATGTTCTCAGTTTTGGACTTGTTTCGTTCGTTTTACAACAATTTTTTCTTTGAGTGTACTAATACTAGCACGCTGAGTATAAAAAGTCTATTTTCCATTTCATAGATTTTTTTGTCTGTTAAACTTGGCCTAACTAACTAATGACGGCGATATACTAAGAGGTTACAATAACCTCTAAAGAGATTTTTGCCAAGCTTCTCTTTCCAACTTGCGGTATGTTACCTTTGAGTTTTTCCTACAATTTGGCGGGACCTACTGTTTTTTTTGCCGATTCCGAATGGCACTTACAAAGCAAAAGAGTTTTTGCTGAGAAGCTTCTCATGGCAGACATACACCCGGAGAGATTGCCAAACTATTTCCGAGGGGCTACTCCGTTTAGAAAAACTAAACGCCACGACTTAGTGTGAAAGCCGAACACTTAACCGATTTACCACGGTGGCCTAACCTGATTTATAAATATCGATTTATCTCTAACGAATACCATTCAAATCAATGGTTCAAGTTTTTTTTACACATCATCATTTTCCTTAACTCCAACTGGAACATAGAGCATCGACCACCGACTTGAATAATATTATGTTTGGTGCCGTTCTTGTGGCATCATTCCATGTGCAGGGTACATAATTCTTTGTCTACAGTTCTGCGCCAAGTTTTCGCTGGTGCACCAGGTCGTCGACTTCCCTGTGGATTCTATCGCTTGTAGGGCTATATTTACCGAAGGTCTTCTGTGAGTGTGCCCCATCCACGACCACTTTCGCTTGGTTATTTGGTATTGTTTCTAGCTAGCGAATTTTAGGATTCAGCTCAAATATCTATTAATAAAAACTTGTAGGTTGTACTTTTCTACGTCTAGCAAGCATAAAACAACACTGATTTTACGCTTGAGTTAAACAATAAAAGATAGGAACTACCTCTATATTTTTTTGTATCATCGCTAAAATCATACAAATTTTTTCTTAATTCTTGGAGTGAAATAAACTTTTCAAGTTCCAAAGATAAACCTTATGGAAAAATTTCTTTGAAACATATAACTTGTTGGGTCCTCAAGGAAGGTTTGCGGAGGGAGATGGTCCAGGAAGGTCTTCTGTTTCACGGCATATGTCCACATCAGTATTTTTTTCTTCTTCATATCGTAAAGAATAGTGGAAAAAATTCGAATATGGAAAACAATAAGGTTGGTTTGAAAATAAAAATAAAGACGAAATATTCTGCTCTGATTTGTCCGTTAGATACTTTGCAAAATCTGGAATAATGAAATAGCGTCGCTGGAACTAAAAAGACTATGGACGGCGATGTAGGGGAGACTGGAGATCCTTCGGATTTGGGGTACATTCGTCAATCGCGTTTTATCTCAGATTCTTTTGATGAACGCTCTATTTCAGATTTTTCTTTTAATAGTTTCTTACTTCAAATTCGGATATAGGGCATTTTTGAATCAAATTTTGAAATATGGCGTTATTGAAATAAATTCTGGAAAATATTTTGCGATAGGATGATTTGACACTCGATGGCAGTACTTTGTTCCTAGTCGAGTTTGTAGAAACTTTAAATAAATATATTTTTAAAATAAATTAATTCGAAAATGCTGCTAGGGCTGATTCATCTTAAAAGTACAGTCCACCTCATCTTGAATTAAATTTTATTTATTCATGGCATTAATTTTTATACTTAACACAAAAAGATCAAAAGAAAATTTGTATTAAATTTTCACTCGTAAACATTGGACGCAGATTTGTTGAGTGACAGCGGATTTGTTTTAAACTTATAATTAGCAAAATGATGACAGAATTTTTTTTGTTGAGTAATTTGTTAAAGGATGAATAAGTTAGTGAGTGACAAAATTACTAACGTCAGATAGGTATATAAATATTATGTATATGCAATTTGTTGTAAACATGTGTGAATTTAAGCTAGGGCTTTGAAAGTTTAAATAAAGAGCAACAGAGCTTTTTCCAAGATTATTCATCTCTATATATAATAAAATTGTAACAGGTCGATGTCTGTACATGGCAGATATCAGCAAAAAATTGATTGGGGGAAGCATTATTAAGCGAGTAGAATCCAAAGCAACCATTTAAAAAATTTTTGTGTGTCTGTCTGTCTGTCTGTCCGTATGTTTGTGGCCGTATCACACTGAAAGTAATGAATGGAATTGAATGAAACTTTTTTCGTTGGATTGTTCGACGATCAACTTAAAATTTAAGATATTACTTTTTTCGATATCTCAACCGGTTTTGGAGTTATCGCCCAATAGTGGAACATGTCTGTCTGTATCTTTGTGGTCGTAACACTCTAAAAGTACTGAATGGAATTGAATCGTTGGATTGCTAGACGCTCAACTTAAGCTACGCATACGAAGTCGCGTGCACAAGCTCGTCCTATGATAAATTCATTAAGGTATGTAAGAACTTTCGAGGGAGCTTTCGAACTATTGTTTTAAATAACCGGTCTGACATTCATACAAAGTTTCCAGAACAGCTTTCTATCAATTCATACATATACCATCGATATTGAAGAAAAATCAAATTAGAGTAAAAGTTGTTCTAGAACCGAAAACAAATCTTTTGAAAATTTTTGTACGTTTGTCCGTATGTTTGTACGCGCATCACTCAAAAACTTTTGCTTGGAATTAAATGAATCTTTCGCCGCAGTATTTTTAGGTGTCTAACTTGAGGTTTAAAGCACTTTTTACAGCAGTGCACCTTCGGTTAATTCAGTAAATCACATTTTTCGTCTACTAATTAAAATTTAAAATTAATCATATTTAAATTTCACTAAATACTTATATTGTTGTATGTGTATATTAATCTGCCATTCAGGTGTTAAACAAAATTTAATAAATAAATACAAACATTTCAATGTAATGATTAATTTTTAACAATTTCTACCTACTTAAATATGCTATAAGCCAATAAAAATGTCAAAATTTAATTTCACTTTCCACGCCCGCCACTCGCCCTCGTCATATATAAAATGAAAATTATATAAATTAATCAAACATGTTTTATTACGGCGGAAAATAATGCCAACTAACTAACAAAAAAAATACAAAACGAAATTGAGGTGCTTATTAAAAATTAAAACAATTTCTTTTTTTTATCAAGTCATTAAGCGGCTTTTATTGTTTTTCGTTAGTGGTGTAGTTGTATGTTTTATAATTTAGTACAAGTAGGAAGAAAAAAAAAAACGCCCATAAATGACTCATTTATTTGGATTTTGGTAAGAATTAAAAAAATTCTGCTGCTGAGCATGTGTGTGTGTGTGTGATGCACAATCATTTATCAAATTTTAATTAATGAACTGACGTGCTTTTGACAGCTCTCAGTGGCACAAAGCATACATACAAACATATGAGTATATTTTTATACTTTTTTGTACATTAGGGTGATCGTTTTTTTTTCGTAGTCATAATTGAAATTATAATAAAATACTTTACCAAAATTCGATTAAATTTTTTACTTTTTATTAACATTTCACACAAGATATTTTGAGGAAAACTGAATTTATATTACATTTTTTTGTTTTCTAAATTTTCAATTTAGTTTTTTTTTTGTTTAATTTAATTCTATTATATAATTTTTTTAGTTTCATTTTATTTTATTTTATTTTATTTTATCTTTTTTTATTTAATTTAATTTAATTTAATTTTATTTTATAAGGGAAACATCCGGCTGGGGTGCAAGTATTACTGGACACTCCAATACTCTGGACGCCTACAGTTTTCTTCTCGATGGCTCGAAGCTAGACGGCAGAGTTTGAGGAAGGGTTTATTCAATGGATCTGGACTTTGAGCTCTCTTTCAGATTACTGATCATCGCAGCGTTTTCCAGGCTGAATTATGAACGCCGCGGCTTGGATAGGTAAATGCACTATCGGACTGGATATTGTCATTTTCAGCGACAGCCAGGCGGTCATAAAATTCTTGGGCTTTTACTCGCTCAACTCTGAACTGACGCTCAGGTGTCGTCGATCTTTTCAAGTGATGGCCCAACAGAACCGCGTGAATCTCACATAGGACCCGGGACACAGGAGCATTGAGGGGAACTGTAGAGCAGACGAACTTGCTAGGCAGGGCACGATCAAGCAGGTTCTTTGGGATAATGAACGCTTAGGTATGCCCTTTGCCACATGCAATCTAATGCTGAAGAAGCACACACTCCGTTAAGCCAACAAAAGATGTCTACAATCCTCAGGGTGTCGGATATTCAAACAAACCTGGTCAAAATGGGATCTTAAAAGATCTAGACATATTTATGCCCGAAGAAGGGGGGAACTCTCCAATTTAATAGGGATGTTAACAGGGCACTGCCCTACCGACGATGCTGTAGAAGTTGGAAAGTTGATGAGGAGGAGGAAACGGTGGAGCATTTAATCGTTTTTTGGGAGTTCCCTTCCTGGGTAGCCTACGCCAGGTCGCGGAGCTCAACATAAAGGACTTGATGGCCTTCACTAAGTCATGTAAATGGTTCGAGGAGGTATAACGGTGTCGGCTTGGGAGTGTCAGTCCCTATGTGGAGAATCCGGACAAGACAGGGATTTTCCATGTAGCCGAGGCCAGGAACTGACTGTCCTAGTGTTGGTGGTATCACAAGGGGCTTTTTTAAAACTGACCTAAGTGTGCCCCTGCGGCAGCCTCCAAACAATTCAACTCTCCAGCTTGCTTTTCAATGAAAAAAATATCAAAATCATTTACACACCCTAATGTCCAATTCTATTCGAAGGGCTTTTATTCTAAATTTGTGTGTAGGTATGTAGATACGATTATTTTCTAGAATCTAGACATTCATTTTTTTGCACTTGCTCACTTCTGTGTTTATACAAATAATTAAATATGAAAAAAGTCAGAAATACGTGAACAAAATGGTATATAAAAGTCTAGAAAAAAAAATCTATATGTAAAAAAAAATTAATTGCCTTGTCACTATTCTGTGGGAATTTCCCAGCTAGAAGGCGAACAATTTGTATCTAGTATAGTGGAGCCAGCAACTCCTCCTTCTAACCAATTTCAGTGCAAGCACTCGCAGACTGCTTAAGGATCTCAGCACAAACTAAGTTTCGCACGCATTCTCCGCACTTTCAACCATTTTGTCTGCAAAATTGTGAGTTGTCCTTTTCTGGAACGCGCTCCTCATACAAACACTCACACTAAAGAAGGTTTACGTGGTCACAGCCACATCGCGACATTTATGAGCGTTATGACAAGCCATCAAGATAGGCGCAGAGCCTACAATCCTTTTATGGTAACGTCTAGTCCGATGCGATCGCCACACGGTACAGACTTCCTTGGCCCCCTTCAAACAGTTGCAACTCAGTTCATTTATTTGTTGTACGCATAAATATTAATAATTCATGATGTTGTGCTTGTTATTTTTGATTCAGCGAGTGCATGCCATCAACAGTAAAGTCGCTGGCGTTGTCTACTCCCACAGCTTACGATTTGCTTGGCTATCGGCGATCAGCGATCGCAAATTAGATGCATTCAACTGTGTGCTGTTGTTGCAAGTGTGCTCATTTGTAACTCGCTCGAAGTTGGCGTGCATTGCATCTATTTGACCATATGCGCATTACGCGCTCTGCGCCATACACCGATAAGATCAGTTGTGATATTCTCAACTTCCATCTCGCCGGCAAGATCAGCTTCCGTTTTTGCTGTGGCGCGGTCCATAGTTGGCATTGACCGAATGAACATTGCAATGCGATTTGAAAACGATCTGGGCACCTACAGCAAGTAGTAGCAGTGTGCGTGTGTATATTTGTTTGGGTAATCGTAGCGCCGATCTGAGACTGTTCACGATCATTGCGCAGATTTCCATGCTCTGCAGCGTTTTATACCAAAAAAAAATCCATTCACAATTTCTTTGCTGCCTTCAGAGTTGAACACGCAGTTTCGTATTGCTCCAGCTAGCGCCACGATCACTCAGCTAGTCAATGTAAAAACCTTCGCCAAGTTCGCTCATATTTTACAGGCATCTCCCTTTTTTAGGTAGATTTATTTGCAGAAACGTGCATCTAAATCAGCGATCGCTGCGAAATCATTTGAAGATCGTTCTGCAGTGTACAGCACTTTTTCCTTTCCTAATTTAATCGAACGCATAACGAAGGGCGTCTGCAAACAACCCACTACTACTGGCCGTAGATATTTTGTACGCTCGCATCAAGAGTCTCTATCGTCATTTGCGCGATCAGCTGGGAATGAAGAACATTTCCTTTTTTCAATTCAACAAATCATTTTACTAGGTGTTTATGGCGTATGTGCGTTGCACAGCGGCGGCGTTTACGGTGTGCATTTCCCTTCGTAATGTGTGCGCCACTACATCGTTCTCATTCTACCTTATCGATCTGTCACTTTACGGTTATGAATTGTATGATTTATGATCGTGAGTATCGAGTTTTATTGGTTTTTTTGGTGCGTGAAGCTTCGTCGATCGGCTGCACAATGAGAGCGACCTTTGTAGGTTCTTGAACGAAGTTTTTCTTTGTTGATTTGGCAATGTGGTGCGCTTGGATTGTTGAGTTGTATTTGATTTTATTATTTTGTTGGATGGGCGGTTTTTTCTGATTTTTGATTTAATTGAGTTTTGATTAGTGATCGTTGAGGTCACTGGTTTGATTGTTCGATAAAATGACATAGGAAGGCTTGAATGTGATGTATTGAAAATTTAATGGAACCTAATAAAAAAAAGTAAAAAAATGTAAAATTAAAAATAAAACTAAATAAAAAAGGTAAATATAATGAACAAAAATAAAAAAATAAAACTATAGAAAAAAATAAAAATAAAAAAAGAAAATAGAAGGAATAAAATAAAAAAAAATAAAAAAATAAATAAAAAATAAAATGAAATAAAAGAAATAAAATAGAAGAAATAAAATAAAATAAAAAAAAAATAAGAAAAAAAAATAAAGAAAAAAGAAAAAAAAAATTAAATAAAATAGAATAAAATAAAAAAAGAGAAGAATAAAATGAAATAAAAAAGAATTAAAATAAAATAAAAAATAATAGAAAAATTAAACAAAATTTATATTAATAAAAATGTAATGAAATGAAATAAGACAAAAAAAAAATTAAAACTTAACGCAAATATTTTTCGTTTAAACTTCTTAAAAGCTCAAAATCTCTCTGCCCGAAATTAACAAAAAAAAAAAAATAAAGAAAAAAAAAATAATAAAAAAAATTACAGAAAAAAAAATTTTAGAAAAAAACCAAAAGAAAAAAAAATTTTACGAAAAAAAGTAAAAAAAAAACTTAAAAATAATAAATAAAATAAATATAGAAATAAATAAAAATGTAATGAAATGAAAAACGATTAAAAAATTAATATAAATTTTAATTATCGCATATATTTTTCGTTTAAACTTGTAAAAATCTCAAAATCTCTCTGCCCAAAAAAAAAAATTTATAAAAAAAAATTAAAAATAAAAAAAAAAAGAAAATAGAATAAAATAAAAAGATTAAAATAAAAAAAAAAAAATTAAAATAGAAAAAAGGAAAAATTAAATAAAATAAAATAAGAAAAAAAATAAAGAAAAAAATTAAATAAAATAGAATAAAATAAAAAAACAGAGATGAATGAAATAAAAAAGAAATAAAATAAAATAAAAAAATAATATTAAATTTATTTTAATAAAAATGTAATGAAATGAAATAAGACAAAAAAAAATTAAAGCTTAACGCAAATATTTTTCGTTTAAACTTCTTAAAAGCTCAAAATCTCTCTGCCCGAAATTAACAAAAAAAAAAAATAAAGAAAAAAAAAAATAAAAAAAATTACAGAAAAAAAATTTAGAAAAAACCAAAAGAAAAAAAATTTAACGAAAAAAAATAAAAAAAACTTAAAAATAATAAATAAAATAAATATAGAAATAAATAAAAATGTAACGAAATGAAAATCGATTAAAAAATTAATACAAATTTTAAATTATCGCAAATATTTTTCGTCTAAACTTGTAAAAATCTCAAAATCACTCTGCCAAAAAAAAAAAATTAATAAAAAAAAAAATTAAAAATAAAAAAAAGGAAATAGAATAAAATAAAAGGAATAAAAAAAAAAAAAAAAAATAAAACGAAATTAAAAAAAAAATTAAAATAGAAAAAACAAAATAAAATAAAATAAGAAAAAAATAAAGAAAAAAAGAAAAAAATAAAATAAAATAGAATAAAATAAAAAAACAGAGATGAATAAAATAAAATAAAAAAGAAATAAAATAAAATAAAAAAATAATATTAAATTTATTTTAATAAAAATGTAATGAAATGAAATAAGACAAAAAAATAAAACAAATTAAAACTTAACACAAATATTTTTCGCTTAAACTTCTGAAAAACTCGAAATCTCCCCGCCCGAAATTAACAAAAAAAGTAAAGAAAAAAAATAATAAAAAAACACATTTTCAAAAAAAATTACAGAAAAAAAATTAAAGAAAAAAACTAAAAGAAAAAAAAATTTTACGAAAAAAAAAATTAAAAAAACTTAAAAATAATAAATAAAAAAAATATAGATATAAATAAAAATCTAACGAAATGGAAAACGATTAAAAAATTAATACAAATTTTAAATTATCGCAAATATTTTTCGTTTAAACTTGTTAAAATCTAAAAAATCTCTCTGCCCAAAATATTTTTTCTCAGTAGCTCATTATCTTAATGAAATATGAAGACATGGAATAAAGATACATATTCAAAAATATGTACATAAATACTTGTCCACCTATCAAAGAATATATCTTATTATGTACCAAGCATAATTACACCTTTTTCACTTTGCTATTGCCCAAACAGTCTAGCCACTCGCTAGCCTCAAGATGCTAATTATGCATTTCGGTGGAAAATATGAATATTCAGTTTGACTTGTGCCGCAGTCGCAAAATATTGAAGGCGTTGCAACTGACCTTTGGAAGCTCGCGGCCTAAGTCGTTACGCCCTAATGCGTAAAATTTTTGTATCGTTTGCTACCTAACCAAAAGTGGAGCGAGTCAAAATCGACAGCTTTCGATCAAAACGAACTTTTTTAATATTTTTTTTTCAATTTTGTTAAGCTTAAAAAATTTTAGTCGCCGAAAAATTTCACTTAATTATAGGTTAGGTAAATTTACTAAAGAGCGCTGTTGGTTGGTTGTATGAAGAGTTGCCTATATAGATGAGGCATGCTAAACTGTTGCTTGACTGCATTTTTATTTTCTTCAATTTGTTTTGTCTTTATTTTACACAAAGTATCTTTATATGCATTTATGTAGGTATATTCTTTTTTTATTTTAAACAAATTTTTTTTTTGCATAATTGCTCCTGCGGCCATTTTTTCGGAAGCTGCTTTTATGTTGTTCATACTTGCATGGTAGGCAGTTCCCCAGATAAACTTCTTTTGTTTAATTCTTTTTTGATGGTTTTTTTTTGTTTTGCTGTTTCTCGCATAAACTCCGCTCATTTTGCACCTTCAACAACATTTTACGATCGTATAATTTCAACAAAATACTTCCCGCCATATAGAAATTATGCGCTGATGCTGTCGTGCTGATACATACTAATAAACATCTGAAGGTACATAACAGCATAACCTGTAGTGAAGCCAGAAATCAGTCGGACAAAATACTGAACTTAAATTCGAACTGGTCTCAAAGAGAGCATTTAATTTAAGATGTATATTGGAACGATTTTTCGTCATCCCTTGTCAATTTTGGTTTTGTAACAAACCGGTTTTGGCGATCCGCCATCTTCAGTGTTTGATTTTCGTTCAAAATCGCCATCTTCAGTGTTTGATTTTCGTTCAAAATCGCCAAAACCGGTTTGTTACAAAACCAAAATTGACAAGGGATGACGAAAAATCGTTCCAATATACATCTAGTATCCACCCTGTCGAAAAAACACAAAACCAAATTAACTCAATTAATTTAATTAAATTTATTTTTATTTTTCTATATTATCTCTTTTTTTTTGAATTTTTTAAATTTTATTTTATTTATTTTTTTATTCTATTTTATTTTATTTTATTTTATTTTATTTTATTTTATTTTATTTTATTTTATTTTATTTTATTTTATTTTATTTTATTTTATTTTATTTTATTTTATTTTATTTTATTTTATTTTATTTTATTTTATTTTATTTTATTTTATTTTATTTTATTTTATTTTATTTTATTTTATTTTATTTTATTTTATTTTATTTTATTTTATTTTATTTTATTTTATTTTATTTTATTTTATTTTATTTTATTTTATTTTATTTTATTTTATTTTATTTTATTTTATTTTATTTTATTTTATTTTATTTTATTTTATTTTATTTTATTTTATTTTATTTCATTTTACTTTTATTTATTTTATTTAATTTTTTTTATTTTATTTTATTTTATTCTATTTTATTTTATTTTATTTTATTTTATTTTATTTTATTTTACTTTATTTTTATTTATTTTATTTTATTTTAGTTTATTTTATCTTTTAATTTTACTTCATATTCATAACCAGTCCTTTGGATAGCTGGGTACTTCCTTCGCATCAACCGCTTGTTCGTTGAAACTCTTGCTTTTGCATCATTTCAACGGCCATATCAACGCTTGATCATCGTCTGACTCGCTCTCGGGCATTTTTGATCGCACTGAGAAGCTTCTGTGCACTGTCAGCTTGCTTTCCTGCTTGCCATTCTGCATTCGGTTGCATCAGTTTTCTTGTATCTTCTCAGTCCAAGTAGCTACCGTAGCTGATGCTGGCCTGTGTTAACACAATGTTCAGATTGTAAAATGCATTTAATTTTCATCGTTACACTGATGACTTACACCGTAATTTTAATAAACGTCGCTGAAGGTCAGTTTACTTGGAACGAAGTGATTTTTTTAACTTGAGGCGTAATTTTATTGCATTTTTAAGGTGGATGTGTTTTATTAACCTTTATAAGTTGTTTGGGTCAAAAGCAGCACATTTCAAAATAAAACAGAAATTTTTTGTTTAACCCTATCATTGCCACTAAAATTCGTTTTCATTGAAATCAATAAAGTAACAAAGAACAAAAGAAATCAAATCATAAATTCAAGCAACCAGTTACACTAGTCATCAAATCTTTGACCGCTCACTTTCGTTCTCTCATTTGTTAAAAATTATTTTTGCAAAAGACATTAAGTGAATTTATTATTTCATTTAGCATAGTAAATTGCGAATTAAAATGTTAATTAATTTTATTTTATGACCGCATAAACCGGCACAACATCTGCATTACGAGCCGACAACCGAAACCACCAACAGTCAACAAATCAGACAAAACCAACAAATGAAACAATCTCTTTTTTATGAATTTATGTATGAAAGTCAGATACCATTAGTGTTAGTAACAAAATCATTGAACAAAACACTGATTCGTCTGAATAATTTTTTTTTGAAGCCAACTACAATCAACGTCAGAAAAAAAGTGGATATGTTTCAAATTGATATTAGGGGGGGGGGGGGGGGAAAGTTGCATAGCGATGGTGGGAATGACATGTTTTGAAAGAACTTGCTTCTCATCAGACCCCTTTTTGGACGCTGGGATGCGAGCCAGAGTGCATCAAAATAAATACTACACCTTTTTACTTTATTTATTTTGGTTATATATTATTTTAATTTTATTTCATTCTATTTTGCGTTATTTTATTTTATTTTATTTTTTAAATTAAATTCAATTAAATTAAATTTATCTAGTTTTGTAAATTTAATTTATTTCAATTTTATTTTATTTTATTTTATTTTATTTTATTTTATTTTATTTTATTTTATTTTATTTTATTTTATTTTATTTTATTTTATTTTATTTTATTTTATTTTATTTTATTTTATTTTATTTTATTTTATTTTATTTTATTTTATTTTATTTTATTTTATTTTATTTTATTTTATTTTATTTTATTTTATTTTATTTTATTTTATTTTATTTTATTTTATTTTATTTTATTTTATTTTATTTTATTTTATTTTATTTTATTTTATTTTATTTTATTTTATTTTATTTTATTTTATTTTATTTTATTTTATTTTATTTTATTTTATTTTATTTTATTTTATTTTATTTTATTTTATTTTATTTTATTTTATTTTATTTTATTTTATTTTATTTTATTTTATTTTATTTTATTTTATTTTATTTTATTTTATTTTATTTTATTTTATTTTATTTTATTTTATTTTATTTTATTTTATTTTATTTTATTTTATTTTATTTTATTTTATTTTATTTTATTTTATTTTATTTTATTTTATTTTATTTTATTTTATTTTATTTTATTTTATTTTATTTTATTTTATTTTATTTTATTTTATTTTATTTTATTTTATTTTATTTTATTTTTATTTTATTTTATTTTATTTTATTTTATTTTATTTTATTTTATTTTATTTTATTTTATTTTATTTTATTTTATTTTATTTTATTTTATTTTATTTTATTTTATTTTATTTTATTTTATTTTATTTTATTTTATTTTATTTTATTTTATTTTATTTTATTTTATTTTATTTTATTTTATTTTATTTTATTTTATTTTATTTTATTGTATGTATGTTATGAGTTTGTGGTCATTAATTTGAGAATCTTTGAAACTTTGGTGGACTTTTGACCGTTTGTGAATAATTTTTCTTAAATTATTCTATGTTTTTATTATTAGTGAACAAGATGGAAAAGTAACAACAATTACAAGCTACCATGATTACGTAATTTCGGCCTTGCTCAAGGGCACTTATCAAATGGCTTTGTGTTTTGAAATTTTTCATCACCTTTTGTTGGTCATCGAACCAAGAACCAAGGGGTTTAGGAATTTTATTTTATTTTATTTTATTTTATTTTATTTTATTTTATTTTATTTTATTTTATTTTATTTTATTTTATTTTATTTTATTTTATTTTATTTTATTTTATTTTATTTTATTTTATTTTATTTTATTTTATTTTATTTTATTTTATTTTATTTTATTTTATTTTATTTTATTTTATTTTATTTTATTTTATTTTATTTTATTTTATTTTATTTTATTTTATTTTATTTTATTTTATTTTATTTTATTTTATTTTATTTTATTTTATTTTATTTTATTTTATTTTATTTTCTTTTCTTTTCTTTTCTTTTCTTTTCTTTTCTTTTCTTTTCTTTTCTTTTCTTTTCTTTTCTTTTCTTTTCTTTTCTTTTCTTTTCTTTTATTTTATTTTATTTTATTTTGTTTTATTTAATTAAATTTTTTTTTATTTAATTTTATTTTAATTATTTTGGTTTTTTAATTTGTTTTATTTTTATTTTATTTTATTTAAATTTATTTAATTTAAATTTTTTTTTAATTTTTAATTTTTAATTTTATTTTTTTGTTTATTTATTTATTTTGTTATATTTTTCTCAATTTTTTTATTTTATTTATTTATTTATTTTTTTATTTTATCTTACTTTTTTAATTTTTAAATTTTATTTATTTTATTTTGTTATACTTTTTTTTATTATTTTATTTGATTTTTTTAATTTAATTCAATTTAGTTTTATTATTATCATTTTTTATTATATTTTATTCTTTTGCTTTTGTTTTATGTAATTTTTTTTGTAAATTTGATTTAATTAATATTTTTTTGATTGACCCTCATTTTCTTTGCTTAGACAGCTTGTAGTTATCACTTGAGTGATACCCGACTTTTTTCTGGTGAATCATAGATATAATATGAGTCCATCAA
Organism: Campiglossa producta; assembly: GCA_964058755.1. Taxonomy (NCBI): domain Eukaryota; kingdom Metazoa; phylum Arthropoda; class Insecta; order Diptera; family Tephritidae; genus Campiglossa; species Campiglossa producta. Next base: position 6,629,140 of record CAXKVI010000002.1, on the reverse strand, counting down.
ACGCATACTTCACTATAAAGTATCTTATCAGCTTAAGTGTATTTGTTCAATAACTAATTGCTTATCATTAATGAAGTATTGAAATAAACTTACACTTTTTCAGGTTACTTTTTTTGTAACACTATCGTTCATGTTATTTTAACACGAAGCTTATTTGGAATAACTTCATTCATGTAAAAACAAACATTCGCTCTCGTTATCTGATGTTGTTTTAAAATGATTCCCTTGAAAAATAAAACCGCAAAATATTTCTGTGTGTGGCCATTAAATTAACCTCCACATTTCTTATCTTCCAGCTCCTAACTGCCAATCTCACACAATCACCACAAACTGGCGATTCACC
>CAXKVI010000002.1:6603797-6626297 GCA_964058755.1 Campiglossa producta | reverse complement strand
TATTTTATTTTATTTTATTTTATTTTATTTTATTTTATTTTATTTTATTTTATTTTATTTTATTTTATTTTATTTTATTTTATTTTATTTTATTTTATTTTATTTTATTTTATTTTATTTATTTTATTTTATTTTAATTTATTATTATTTTTTTTTTTTATTTTTTTTTTCTTTTACAATTCCCACCCACATTTTCTCACTGTTTATACATTGTGGCAACAACTGATTTGCCCACAGCAATGTCATTAGAGGAAGCGGCAAGTTGTTGCCACTCGTAAACAACAGCCATTGTGGATAGCCGTCGCACAGTCAAAGCGACAAGCGGGCCAACCAAATAACTGTCCATGCAGGCCATACTTCTTTTATGTGGCTTCCTTGTGGCAGCCATGCGAGTTTTGCATATTTTCTGAGTGGAACTACTATGTTCATGTCCAGATACACTTTATTACCACCAATTGCACCTCAAACTTGTCTCTGCATATTGCGCTTGTGGTTGCTGTTGTTGTTGTTGTGGCTGCCGCTCAGGTTCGTCTGCTTGTCAATATCATATCGGTTAAATCGAATTATCATTATGGCTGACTGAAGTTAAGTTCATTCAGTACATTTAAACGCTTGACTGGGCGCATAGACGGGCGCTTGCGTCTCTTGGCGGTTTTTAGTGGGCTAAAGAGGGTTGGGGTTCGAACGTTTATTGACCGAACCACTCGATGTAGTGGTGTTTTTACTAATTTTGTTGTTGTTGTTTTATCTTGTGCTACTTGCCTTTGCTTAGTATTTGAAACACGCACACACACACATACACCAACCTATGTCCTCAAAAGCAATTCAACTTTTCAACGCTGAAATTTGATATTTTATCGCAGCGATTGAGCAAAGCAAAATGATATCATTTTGTAGATGCAAAGCAGTGTGTGTTTGGTTAAAGCAAAGTCAGAAGTCAATGGCAAGGGCTGTAGAATTGATATTGTTTTACAGCCATGCTTGCTACTAAGCAACAAAAACGAGAAGAAGAACAGTGCCCATGATGGCCTCTGGCCCATAATTGTGTGCAACGAGCGTATACAAGTGACTGCACTGACAACTATAATAAAAACAAACACAGCGAAGATACAGCAAAAAATACAACAAAAGCAAAAAACAACAACAACTTTAATCACCATAACAAAAATTAAAAGCAACAAAGCGCAATGACTTTAACAAAATAATGTCAATGCAAACACCACAACAAATATGTAATGACAACATGGAGAACAACAACAAGTACCTACTAGTAGCACACTGGCAACAATGCTTTCTGAGCTGAGGCGGCAATTGAAATTTGCGAGCCAAATCTAATGCCTTTAAATCCATATAAACGAGTACTCCGAACGACATTTAGCCAATCACGTTAGCATCCTAAAATAATCTAAAATTGTTAATGAAGATCGAGGCTGGGTGGGTGGGTGCTTGAGGTTCACTTTTTTTTGTCTTTTCTTTTTCATATCTATCTTTCCATAGCTTATTTTGTGTTTGATGTAAACATGAATAGCAACATATATACATATGGAAGCCCCTGCGGCTTAGGGGTTTAGAATATGCCCGAGATAGGCATACCGGTCGCAAGAGGCGACTAATATGCACATAGGTAATGACGTGCTATCTCGATGGTTGATCTACGGATATGATGCTTCGCACCTCTCATTACCCATCTTCTCCTTCCTTACGGATGGAGGGATGACATGACCTAGAAGGTTGATCGGATCAAAAAATCACCGTGTAACAGCAATTTTTATTGTTCTAGGTTAACGGCAACCCATGCCGATTTTTAGTTAAAGTTTTTGCTCGCAGCTTATACTAAATTCACAAAAAAGTTCATAATTTTAATTTTTGGATTATATTTAAAAGATTGTGTAATAAATCTCCACTTTTGAATTTTTTAAAGGATAATAGGATTCTTTGCAAGTATGGTGAAAAAACGTATTCCAGAGAAAAGGACATTGGTATTTCCAAAGTATTTCAATATATTGCGTAACAATACGGTTTCTTGCAAAAATAGTAGAGTAGATCTTGAAATTTTGCAATTATAGTGCAATTTTTTAGGTCATACACGGCGTATGAGTAACATTTATTGGTCGATATCTCTGAAACGGATTGAGATATCGAAATAAAACTTATACTACTTTCAGGCCAGAATGAACACCTTTTTTTTGATACCCATACTGGTACGAATTGCATAAAACTTTGTCAGGTTAGTTTTTGATGCATAATGATCAAAATTAGGGGGTATGCGTTTATATAAAACAACTATGAAAGTTTGGTAAAGTCTAGTGATTATATATAGGTAACGAATATAGGAATCCTCGACTCGTAATCCGGAAAGTCGGAACTTTAGATTGATTCAAACTTCTACGCCCTTATTCTGTAGCTCTTTTCGTATGCTCATCATATGATACGTCAGGCCAATTAAAAAAAAAACGTTGAAAACTTGAAATTGATGCAAGATTTCACCAACTTGAAGTCAAAGTGGGAGGGGTCATTGTAGAGTAGCTATAAAGGTCCGTATATCTACTATTTGGGCTATAAAAGTATTAAGTATTAAATTTCGTATATTTTTGGAATGTCACATGCAGATATATACATAAACATCTTTTCTCCGATGCCCCACTTTAGTTAGCCTCTCAGAGTTCGTAGTTACTACATTTTTTCAGATAAATTATGAGTTCATGTTGTACATGCTTTCAATTGATAAAATACACGAATTTAACGCCATGTCAACAGAGGTATGAAACTGATTTTCTAGAAAATTAATAAAACTAACTGCTTAACATCATGTTAAAGCAATTAAAAATGTTAATGATTTAATATAAATTAAATGACAATTCACAAAGCGAGCAAACAAAGCGTAACCGAGTAAACAAATGGAATAAAACTAACAAAGTGAACGCCATGACCAACGCCATCGCTGGCCATAAATTGATGGTATATACCGAAGTAATAAATTCACTTTGAATACCAGGGTTCGGAAACATTCACTCACGTTCACAAACATGAACCTTAAAAAAAAATTTGCATTCGTGTTCCTGAATAAAAACGCATAAAATATCCACACCTTTCACATTCACGAATGCATTCGCAAATCATTCTCAAATGCATTCTCGAATCTATAAAAGAACGTTCTTGTTGTCGCTCATCTTCAGAAATATACACAGAGAAAAATGAGCTGGGAATGGATAAGAATTGACCGTGATTTTGGTTGAATCAACCCATATTTTGGTTGAATCAACAGATATTTTGGTTGATATAACTATATTTTGGTTGATATGACCAAATCACTGTCGATTCTTATCCAACACCTGCTCAATTTTCTCTGTGTGTACAACACAAGCTATTTTGATAACTCGGGACATCATGCATTGGTGAATCATTCCACGCAACATATGCACACATTTATGAAGATGAACGACAAGAAGAACGTTCTTACATCGATTCGAGGATGCTTTTGAGAAAGACGCGCGAATGCATACGTGAATGTGAATGGAAACGGTGTGGATTTTTTTGATGCGTTCTTATTCACGAACGCAAATGCGATTTTTATTTTAATGTTTATGTTCGTGAATGCGAATGCAAAAGAGCGTATATGAATATTCATAAATGAATACTTCCGAACCCTGGCATATACCTAAGAAATAAGTTCACTATGAATACATACGCCTTATACATTTAAATAAATGCAAATTTGACGCCATAAAAATGGATGCGACGCTATGAAACGCGTGAGAGTTTATGGTTTCTGCTCTTTTTCTACCAATTTATTTGAAGAAAAAAAAAAAATTGAAATAAATTTATGCAAAATGCTTGCCATGTCAACATTTTCATAAAATTTCCAATACAAAATAAATGTCTATAAAAAATTAATTTTTCATAGCAATAAATTACTGCTTCTTCTTATTTTTTTTTTAAATATATAACATTCAAACAATGGCGTTTCAATGGCGGCGGCAGCTGCTGCTACTTTTATGATTGTATGTGTTACAATACTTACATACGTTTAACAGTATTAGCTCAACACTCTAACAATTAGTAAAATTATACATTTTAATTTCTAATTTAGTATTTATCGCGCGACATATTTGGTTTTTTTTTTGCTTTAGCTTTTGTCATCAACAAAATGTTTTTCTTAATTTATTGTATTTTAATGCATTATTTTTCTCGCTTGCTTCTTTGTTGTTGGCAGAATTTACGTATGTTGTCTTGTCATAAAAACTGTGGGAAAATATTTTTGCAAAACGTTTTACGATTACGCAATATCTATCAACGTATTTGTAGCGCGCGTTACGGGTGGGGTATTCAACTTGTTTGGCTAAATATTGATGCAGATCTATAGAAACGTCCATACATTTGTATATAAATGTAGTTCCAACTGTATGTTGTCATTAAATACACATTTGTAGCGGGTTTGTTAATGGGCCGTTTGCCTATAAATGGCCTTAATGGTGTTGTTGTTTGGTTTTTATATGCCACTGCTATGTTATGTGTGTTTTATGCTTGCTATTTGATTTGTTTGCTATGTATCTCCATTACAAGTCACATCTCTATTACTTGTTTTAAGCGCGCGACTTTTACATTTTACATCGTTGTAATTGATTAATTCTCCAACACCAAACGTATTTATTAAGTAAATGATCGAGGTTTTAATACATTTTTGTTGCCATTTTTGACTGGCAATCTTAGTATGTGTATGGTTTTGGTTTTTTGATATTATTTTTCTATAGCAAGTTTTAGGGGAAAACAAATTTTTCTGCCCACCCTAATTCAATTTAACATTATTAAACAATATGCTTTTTTGATTTTCAGAGCAATCCATATGCCTTGAAAGATTCGGCAACTGGTACCGAAATGACTGCATGGACATCAGCTGGATTGCAGCCGACTACAGGATATTACTCATACGACCCGATGTCCGCTTATGGGTGAGTAAAGAAAGCTAGTGAATATTTAAAATTTTACTAACTATTAATTAAATAAAATAAAATAAAATTAAAATGCATTAAATTCAATTAAATGATTCGCGAATTCATTCGAACTTGAATTCGCGAACGCATTCGCGATTGATTTGTGAACACATTCGCGATTGATTCGTGAACGTATTCGTGACTGATTCGCGAACGCACTCTATAATGACTTGCGAGCGCGATAGATGTGAAAGCAAAACTCTTCTGCGAATATTTTCACGATACATACAAAATCGTTTTTAAAGATAAACGGCAAGAAGAATTGTCTTACATTGATTCGAAAATGACTCGCTGATGCATTCGAGAAAGATTTCCGAATGTTCGCTAAAGAATTCGGGAATAATTCGCAAACGCTTTCAAAGATGGTTCGCGAAATCAATTGGTGTTAAAGTTCGTTCGCAAAAGCTTTCAAGAATTCGCAAAAATCGATCATTCTCAAATGCTTTCGCGAATCATTCTCGAATACATTCACAAATCAATCTCGAATGCGTTCGTGAATATTTCTCAAAAGCATTCGCTAATTCGTGAACATCGCGAATCATTCTGAAATGTGCGCGAGCCATTCGCGAATGCGTTTTTGTGTTTGATTTTCAACAAAAATATTAGTTATGTGTGAAATGAACTCAATAAATCAGTCAAAATTATATTAAATTTATTATTGACCCAATAAAAGCAAACGCTTAACGAAATTTGCAAAATAAATCGCTTACAATCTCGCATAATTAATGAATGTACGAAAATTATAATAAATTAAACAAAATTAATTGCTAATTACCAACCAACAAAAATAAATTGCTGGAAAAGTATGGTCATTAGCGAGCAAAATGCAGATGGTGGAATTTATTACAACAAATATAAAAAAAAACCATCATAGACAATGCTATAAATTTTTGGAGCTGTGGCGCACAGAATATGCCGCCTAATTAATTGCAAAAGATTTGCGTAACACTTAAAATTGATTTGAATTTAATTGTTGAATGCAACGCGGTGTCACAATAACTCGACTACAATGCGATGATGGACAAAATACACCCCAACTCCCACTCCCGGCTACACACACTCACAAACACAAATGTAGTATTTTCAATTGTTTTATTGTTTTGTTGGTCGTTTGGTTTGCTGGTCGGTTGCTTTGGTTATTGGGCATTCGAGTGCGGCGCGAAATTATTTATTTATGAATTTGCGGCGGAAATAATCGCGTTTAATTGCAAACAAAAACCATAACAAAAACAAATAAACAATCATTGAATTATTTACATAAGTATCTATGTGTAGGTGAACAATGTACATATTTAGGTATAAACAAAATGCAGTCTAGTTAACCAAGCCCAGTCAACAGGGACGACAAGACAAGCCTTGGTACACATAAATGGTACATATGTATGACTTTAATACATACTTACAACCAGACCTGCTGAATGATGATTCACAATTAAAATAAATTAAAAAAAAAAAAATGAAAAAAAGAGGAAAAAAGAAAAAAAAATTTAAAAATAATAAACTCAAATAAAACAAAAAAAAAAAAATTTAATAAAATAAAAGCAAAAAATCCAAAAAAAAGAAAAAAAGAAAAATAAAAAAAGTTAAGTTAAAATAAAATAAAATGGAATAAAAAAACCAAAACAAAATGAAAATAAAAAATAATAATAAAAAAGAGTAAAATAAAAAAAAAAAAAAAAATTAAGTTAAAATAAAATAAAATGGGGGGAAAAATCAAATAAAACAAAATGAAAAAAAACACATTTTCATACAATCCAGAAAATTGCTTCGCAATACCGTCGGTATTTACAGCAATAGTCTACAAGTAAAAAAGCAAACAAAGGAGAAAAATTATAATTAATTCAAAAAAATTAAATGAAAAAATAAATGAAAAACTAAATAAAATAAAAAAAAAAAATAAATAGAAAATTAAATAAATTAAAATGAGTTAAAAATAAACAATAAAAATAAAAAAATTAAAAATTTAAAAAATAAAAAAAATAAGTAAAATAAAAAAAAACAAAAAGCAATATAAAAAAAATAAAAAAAATATGTTCAGATATAATAAAAATTAATAAAATAAAATAAAATTTAAAAGGGTAAAAAAAAAAATAAAATAAAACCAATAAAATAAAGTATAATTAAATAAAATAAACAAAAAAAAAATAATAAAACAGATTTAAATAAAAATATAAAGGAAAATAAAAAAATAAATTAAAACAAAATAAGGTAAAATAAAATAAAATAAAATGAAATAAAGTAAAAAAAACCAAAAATAAAATGAAAAAAAAAAAAATAAAAAAAGAGAAAAATAAAAATAAAAAAAATAAAAAATTAAGTTAAAATAAAATAAAATGGAATACAAAAAAACACACACATCAAATAAAACAAAATGAACAAACTTTTCATCAAATTAAAAAAATAAAATCAGAAACTAAAGGAAAAACTAAAATAAATAAAGAAAAAAAAATAAATAAAATAAAAAATTATGTTACAAGATAATAAAAATTAATGAAATAAAATAAACTTTAAAAGAGTAAAAAAAAATAAAATAAAATAAATAAAATAAAGTATATGTAATTAAATAAAATAAACAAAATAAAAGAAAAAAAAAAATATAAAATAAAATGAAAAAAAAAAAATAAAAATAAAAATAAAAAAATAAAAAATTTTGTTAAATTAAAATAAAATGGAATAAAAAAAAACAAACATCAAATAAAACAAAATGAAAAAACTTTTTATTAAATTAAAAAAATTAAATGAAAAAATAAAGGAAAAACTAAAATAAATAAAGAAAAAAAAAGTTAAAAAAAACAATAAAAATAAAAAAGAATAAAAAAACAAAAAACGCAAAAAGTTAAAAATATAACAAAATAAAATAAAAAAATTAAAAAATAATGTTAAAATAAAATAAAGTAAAGTAACATTAAAGAAAAAAAATAAATTTAAATAAAAAAAAATAATATACATAAAATAAAATAATAATAAAAATAAAAAAAATAAAAAAATAATAATAAAAGCTAATATAAAATAAATAATGAGACAGAAAAAAATAAGAAAAACTAAAATAAAAAAAAAAAAACAAAATAAAAAAAGAAAATTAATAAAAAATAAAAAATAAATTGAAAATAAAATTAATATAAATAAAATATAATTCAACTAAATTAATTGTAATGAAATGCAATCTATTAAAATTAAGTTACATTAATTTTTATATGTTTTAATCAAAATAATGGCCAATAATCGTGATAATTTTTGATTATTATTCTTTTTTTATTTTTCATAACTAATGTTACTGAAAATTTAACAGGTCTGCCAGGTATCAAATAAGCAACGTATTTATTGCAATGCATTTATGAAGACTAAGTTGGACCAACAAAGTGATTTAGTTTGGCTTTTGTTGCATTTAGCAGCAACTCGCATTGTGTGGGGCGTATAATCATGCGACAGGCAAAGGTTCCAATTCGTTGAGTTTTGCGTGCAACAGCGCTGAATTGTAACTGACATGAATGTACGTATACATGTGCTTGGCTAGGCATTTAAGTTGTGTGCAAGAACGCCATATTTGCCACCATATTTTATGCCATTGTATGACAAACTCTACAACAACTACAATAAAGTAACCAAAAGCGTATAAAAACCATTAAATTAGCAGTTAAGCACAGAAAAATTAGAAAATTCTAACGGCCTCAAAGCTCACTGATTCTACGTTACGGCACTGCTTGATTGTTTTGGTTGGTTGACTGCTTTGACATATAAAAGTCGTTGACAAAATGACAAAATTGCATATATGGAAAGTTAACCCTTCAACAGCCATAACTTCTATCTTTAACTTTCCTCAATCTTTATCTCTATCCACCTTTATGTTATATCTTAATAAATTTTACCTCTCCATCTCTATTTATCTCTATCTCTGTCTACAACTTTTATATTTATCTTGGAAGAAATTGCAATTTGACAATTTTTAGATAAACCTGAGACAATGTTTTCATCTCGAGTTGATTTGTTGATGACTATTTTGATCTAGATCCATTCGATACCAGTTTATTTCGATTTCTGCCCTATTTATAAGTTCAAACTACTGACACAATTTTTTTAGTACAATGAAATGTTTTTAGTACAAACAGTACAATGAAATATTTTTAGTACACACAGTACTAAACCTTTTTAGTACAAAGGTACAATTTTGTTGTTCTGAAATATTTTAAATGCTTTCACGAGATTGGACTGTATTTTTAGAACAATTTCGGGACTATTTGAAACATTTTATTGGGATTATTTCGAAGTCGTTTCAATATAATGTGTGGACTATTTTTCGATCCATCCGCGGCTATTATGTATTTCAAGTTGAGTTAAAGCTAGATTTCATTAACTTGAGACTGCTGATAGAAAAATATTAGTACCATATTTTTTAGTACAAAAGGTAAAACTTCGAGGTTCGGAAATTTGTATTGGGATTAAATTTGAATCAATTCATTTCTTTGGGACAATTTTCAAATTGATTTGATAATAATTCAGGATTTTATTATTTTTTTCAATTTTTATTTGAGATTGTCTTTAGAACTCTATATTTTTAAATATTTTCTATACTTTATCGGATTTATTTCAGGCCTACACTTTTATCGCAAAACTTCATAATAAACTCTCAATTAGGTTTAGGATACAAAAGGATTTGGTACCCACGTTTTTTTCAAAAAAAAAAAAAAATTGATTAAAACTTCAGAAATTAGCTGCTTTACGCTGGCATCATTCGCTGTTTAAGGGTTAACGATGCTTATGTGCGTATATAGTACCAATTTTGCGCTTCATGCCTCACATCGCGTGGAACTGTATTTATTTAGGAGCAATACATATTTACTTTAGTATGCATTGTAAATTGTTAGGTGCAGATAATAGTTCAAAAAAAAAAAAAAAATATTTTGTTCACTGCAAAAAGTTTGTAATTATTACTACCCGCACCTACCCATCTATCCCTGAAAAACTACGATTTTGTAACAAGAAAAGCATTCGAAAATGAAGAAAAAAGTTAGGAAAATAATAGTTTCAATTAGTTATTAGAGCGCTTGGCTAACTGTGCTGCGTGCTGGGTGGATATATAGTTAGACGCAGGAAAACTTAAGGGGCATTCCACATAAACTTATGCTAAAGTAAAATTAAAGTTAAATAAAATTAAAATAAAAAAATTAAAAAATTAAAATAAAATTAAATAGTGTAAAGAGTAAAAAAAAAAAAAAAACAAACAAAAATGTGAAAAACAAGGAAAAAGAAAATAATGTAAAGTAAAACATAAAAAAAATTAATAAAAAACAATTTCGAAAAAAAAATAAAAATAACATAAATAAAAAAATGTAAGAAAAAGAAAAAAAAATGAAGTAAAAAAGAACAAAAAAAAAATTAATAAAAAAAAATTGATAAAAAAAAAATAAAAATAACATAAAAGAAACAAAGAAAAAAAAACTCAATAAAGAAAGAAGAAAATATACGAAATAAACAAGAAAAAACCAATTAATAAAAAAAAATAAAATAAAAAATAAAAAAGGATAATCAGAAAAATAAAATAAAAATAAATTAAATAAATTCAAATTAAAGTAAAATTAAATAAAATGAAATAAAATAAATTGAACTAAAATAAAACAAAATTAAACTAAAAAAAAAATAAATAAAAAATCAAAATTATACAAAAGTTAAATTAAAAAATTAAAATAAAATTAAAAAATATAAAGTAAAAAAAAAACAAAGAAAAAAATTTGAAAACAAGGAAAAAGTAAATAATGTAAGGGAAAAATATAAAAAATTTGAAATAAAGCAATAAAGAGAAAAACAAACCGCGTGTAGCCAGTACACGTGAAAGAAGTTAACTTCTTAAGTTTAGAAAAAACGAAATATGAATAAAATGTATTCGAGAATGGTTTAGATTCACAATATCTTACTTCCGGGAAGTGCACCAGGGAAACGATCCATTCGAAAATATCTTATATATGGTGCGGAAGAGGGGCGTGGTAGAAGGAAAGAGGGAAATGAAGGGCAAAAGGGAGGGCGATAGGAAAGAGAGTTGTACGAAGAAAGATAGGAAGACTAGGTGGCAACCCTGCTTGAAATTTAAATATTTGGAAGACGTTCGCAAATACCTTTCACTTGACACCCAAATAGGCATATCTTTCTCAATATAAAAAAATATTGAGATAGGTGGAAACCCTGTGAACAGCCCCAAGTGGCAACACCCACGCACATAATCTTAGAATGAATCATACTATCTATAATGTCAAACTTTTTCCAAATCGGTTGAGCGGTTCCCGATACATAGAGAAAAATATATAAAATGCGGTTAGGTGGCAACCCTAGGTAGCAACCCTGCTTGAGATTTACATATTTGGAATACGGTCGAAAATACCTTTCATTTGATACCAATATTGGCATATCTTGCTCAATACTTAAAAAAAAAGGTGGAAACCCTGTGAACTGCCCCAAGTGGCAACACCCACGCATATAATCATAGAATGAATCATACTATCTATAATGCCCAATCTTATCCAAATCGGTTGAGCGGTTCCCGAGATATAAGAAAAACGCCTACGCCTGAAAGTCCGCTACAATTTCTATTTCCATGCCTAACTTCCGTTTCATCGTCATCCATTTTCTCAAATTTTACTCTAAATCAAAACTTCATATCGCCGCCTAAGAAGTTAACTTCAAAAATTTCAAAAAAAGAGATAAAGAGATAAAAATGTAAATAACACAAAGTAAATAAAAATATTTTATAAAATAATATAAAAAAATAAAAAAATAAAAAAAATGTTAAAAATAAGAAGAAAAAAATATAAAAAAAGAACAAATAAAAATAAAGTAAAAAAAAAAACAAAAAAATTAATAAAAAAAATGTAACATAAAATAAAATAAAATAAAATAATGAAATGAAATAAAACAAAATAAAATAAAATAATGAAATGAAATAAAACAAAATAAATTAAATGAAAAAATAAAATAGGATAAATTAGAATCAAGTAAAAAAATTAAAAAAAAAAAAAAACAAATCTAATTAAAATGAAATATAATAAAATAAAATAAAATTAAATAAAATAAAAAAAAAAAAAAAATTAAATTAAAAAAAATAAATAAAAAATAAAAAAATTTAAATACAAAAATAAATTTAAATAAAATCCGATAAAAAAAAATTACAAGAAAATCAAAGTTGAAACAATGCCCAAAAATCATTAAATTTTAATAATGCAAAATTTCAGGAACGATTTGGCATGGATCGCATCATACATACATACAATAGTATGTACTTACCGCGTACATATATTTAATAGTTATCCTCCCCGTCATGTAATAGCCATTTTAATTTGCAGCGCTTGTTGTCGTTATTACATTTGATTTGTACTTGTTGTTTTAGGCACAGCTTTGCTTTAACTCTTTTTAATTTTTATGTTAGGCAAGCAATTGCGATTTTTTTTTTGCAAATCGTTTTTATTTTCCTTACAATTATTGTTTTTGTTGGCGCTTTTGTGTGAACAAGAATTTGATTTGTTTACAAGATTACAAGTTTTGTACGATATTTGTATTTATTTTTTAGTTGCAGTCAATGTGCGGTTGGTTGGCCGCTCGTGGCAACTAAGCTTTTGCAAAATGTACAAGCGCAAATTATTTTTATTTTTTTTTAAATTTTTTTTTTTGTTGATTTAAGCCTCAAGCCACGCGTGTAGCAAATCGCATTACGAACCTATGATTTTCTAGTTGCCATAATTAGAAGGCAACAAATGTGCCTAACAAATACATATGAACGTACATACATACCTAAATATATATATCAAAATGCACGGCATTCAAACTCACACAACCAATAATGGAACCACACAATTTGGCCAATTTGACATGCTTAAAGCGCATGTTTTGTGTGGCCATGGCGGTGAATGCAAAATTCATGTTTCAAAATTACCTCGATTGGAGGTTCAATACGCGCACACATACACACACACACAGTTGTTGGAGTTAGTGAGCGTGTATGTGTGTGGGCTTTTATGCCAGTAGGCGGTAAATTCGTGGTAATGCAGACAAATGTCGTTACAGGCCTCTGGCGTTGAGGCGCGTCAATGTTACATTTGTATATCAATTTGGTAAATTAACTGTACACATTTTAGTATTGTCGCATTTTCTAATCGCTAGTTTTATTTGTTTTACACTGTATTTAATATAAAGTTAATGGAGCTAAAATGGAGCAATTATATTTCCTAAAAGTAGGGTTTTAAAACGTTTAAAATGTATGTAAATGTGTGTGGCCGCCGAATACCTAGCTGGAACAAACTGAACTGAAATTGAAAGAAATTAAGTAAAATAATAATAAAAAATATAAAAAAAATATATATAAATAAATGAAAAAAAATGAAAAAAAAAAAATTGAATACAATAGAGTAAAAAAGTTGAATAAAACAAAAAATAAAACAAAATAGCATAAAATAAAAAAATTAAATCTTACTTACAGTGGCTCACAGTCAATTCGAGCCACTGAAATGTTTTTGAATTTCATAAGGCTGGGTACTAAGATAGTATTTCTAAAATTTTTTAATTAAAATATAGCCAATTATTCAACAGAAATCAAAAAAAAATAAAATTTCTTAAAAATTTACATAAAGTTCAGGGGAATTTTTCAAAATTTGAAAAAAACGGCCTCAAAATTTTCAACTTTTTTTTGACAGAATTTCCAGTGGATTTCTGAGTACGCAGTTTTGTAGGCCAGTCAATTTCAAATAAGAAGCTCAAAATTTTCTCTGATTTTTAAAAATTTTTTTCGTCGAGGGTGTTGAGTAATTTCTTCCATACAAAATTATAATTTTTTTTATTTTTTTTTATTTTGTATTTTTTTTATTTTGTATGGAAGAAATTACTCAACACCCTCGACGAAAATTTTTTTTAAAAATTAGAGAAAATTTTGAGCTACTTCTAGTGTGCACATTATTATAGTGAAATTGACTGGCCTACAAAACTGCGTACTCAGAATTCCACTGGACTTTCTGCCAAAGAAGTTGAAAATTTTGAGGCCGTTTTTTCAAATTTTGAAAAATTCCCCTGAACTTTGTGTAAACTTTTAATGACATGTTTTTTTGGTTTCTGTTGTATAATTGGCTATATTTTAATAAAAAAATTTTAGAAATACTATCTTAGTACCCAGTCTAATGAAATTCAAAAACATTTTAGTGGTTCAAATTGACTGTGAGCCACTGTATATATAAAAACGTAAGTTTGTGAACGACTGCGGATATTTGTGGTTCTTTAATATCTGAACCAATGCCCTGATGTTTACGAAATTCTGCAGACAAATTCTTAGGAGTATAAAGTCTGCAACAGGCATCATATAATTTCGATATATTTATCGATAACATAGTTATCGGTCAAAATGTAGTTTTACGTAAATTTTGAAATATTCGCACAAAATTGGTATCAAACGAATGAGGCAGACCACAGCTTTTATTTGGTCTTCGGTTCATTTCGATATATTTATCGATAACAGAGTTATCGGTAAAAATTTGGTTTAAGGTAAACTTTGAAATATTCGCACAAAATTGATATCAAACGGATGGGGAAGACCACCGATTTCATTTGGTCTCTGTTTAATTTCGATATATTTATCGATAACAGACTTATCGGTCAAGATGTGGTTTCGGGCAAACTTTGAAATATTCGCACAAAATTGGTATCAAACAAAATGGACTTTGGTTCATCTATGCTAGCATATATTTTGATAACGACTGGACATAATGAAATTAAATTTGGAAGCGAGATTTTGTATCACCTCGAGATGGTTATACGATAAAAAATAAAGGCATTTGAAGAGGTTTTTGGAGATATCGCTCAAAATGCGGACCAGGGTGACCTTATTAAGGGCCGCTTGCATAAAAGCCGATAACGACTAATCGGAGTTTAATTGACGTATTTTGCATGGTTAGCTGTCAAGTTAAGCACCGATTAGTTGTTATCGGTTTTTATGCAAGTGGCCCTAAGTGTTCGTTCAATATGGGCATCACATGAAAATGTTTTAAAATGGTGTAGTTTTCAGTCCAATATGAAACCCCGTTTTCGAGATATTGATTAAAATGTCAACCAGGAGGGGCCCTTAAGGGTAATGATGTGATATGAGTATTAAATGAAAGGTGGTGCCAAGTGAAATAAGATGTTTTAGTATTTTTCCCATATAAGACCATGGTTTCTAGATATTGATCAACACGTGGACCAGGAGTGGAGCTAGAAGGTTGTTGATCAGAGTTTTAAAGGGCAGTCAGTTTAATTCATTTGGGAGTGGGATTGAGAAACGGATAGGGGTATGGATGACAATTAGAAAAACAATATGAAAGGAGAAAAGCATATGAAAGGGATGAAGGGGAAGGGGAGTGGACGGGAAAAAGGTTGTGGCGCTGGAATGAAGAGGGCCAGTAACATTTTATAAATGAAAGCAAATTAATGTTTGGGCAGGACAACGTCTGCCGGGTCTGCTAGTATTAGATAAATAAAAAAAATTAAAAAACCAAAAAAAGAAAATTTAATAGAAAAAAAAATAAATGAAAAAAAAAAAAATTAAGTTGAACCGAAGAAAATACATAAAAAATATAAAAAAAAAATTAAAAAATAAACAAAAAAAAGTTAAATATAATAAAAAGAAATGAAATATAAAATATGAAAAAATAAAAAACACAGACTAAAAAAAAATATATATAAAAATAAACAAAAGGAAAAAAAATAGACAAAAAAAATTTTATACATTAAAAAATAATAATAAAATAATAAAAACAAGGAACTAAAATAAAAAAAAAATAAATATATAAAAAAACAGAGAAAAATAAAATAAAATAAATTAAATAAAATTAATCAAGCTTATAAATTCTGGGTAGGAAAAAAAAACCAAATGATAGAATAAAAAGAATTGAAATGTCATAAACCCAGCTACCAATCCACTTTAAACAAATATCCATGTGAAACATCGCTTGAAACTGAAGAGAACCGAAAAAAACAACAAATCCATTAATGCAGAAATGGTAAAAAAAGGTTCAGCAGGAACTAAAAAAAATCGAATGCAACTAAACTAGGATTTCCATATAAAGCGAAAAACAACTGTTAAAACAACTAAAAGTGATGTTGAGTGCCACTCACAAAACGAAACCTCAACAGGATTTGCCAAGCGGCTTAAACAGACGCCAAGAGCAAATATAAAATCAAAGCTTTTTTGTGGCTATATGCAAAAAAGAAAAAATATGCAGAAAAAATTTAAAATGGAGAAAAATAAAAAATGGGTGCATTGTAAGTGCCTCGTAGCAGCAAGTGCCGGTCAGTGGATAGACGTAAGTAAGCACCGTTGGACACAGAACAGTTGCATGGATTGCATTTGCAGTACTTTCGGGTGAGTAGCTGGTTGTAAAACTCACCGCACAAGCTGTTGATTCTTGCGGCACCATAAAAATGCCACACAAAAAAATAGAAATAAAATAAAGAAAAAGATAAAAAATATGCATGCCAAGTGAAGGCAGTGAAAGCACAGCAAAGAAAAGAGTAAAAAAAAATTATTTTCAAAAAAGTTGCGAAAAAATCTCTTCAGAGTACGTGAGTTTGATGGCACGTTGCATGCCGCACATGCCACAGCACAGCACAAGGTGCCGCACGCATACAAAATATGCAGAAAATATCCGCTACTCTGTGCCAAACACGTCGATAATCCATTGCGGAAAGTAGGGAATTTTGAGGCAAAGACAGCAGGCAGCATGCAACAGTGCTACAGCGCGAGTGGCATATGAGTCTCGGAAGCTTTTCTTATACCTTTCAAGAACATTATATGTTTTATTAGTTTTGTGAATAAAAAAAATAAAATCAAATAAAAAAATGAAAAAGAGAAATGAAAAAAATAATAATAAAAAAAAATAATATAGAAAAAAAAAAATAAAAAAAAAACAAAAAAAATAAAATAATAAAAAAAAAACAAGATAAAATAATAAAAAAAAAAAAAAATAAGATAAAAAATAAAATAAAATGCATAAAAATAACACAAGATAAGAAAAAAAAAAATAATAAAAATATAAGTTAAAATATCAAAATAAAATAAAAAAGTAAATTAAAATAATTGAAAAAAAATAAAACAAAAAAATAAATAAATACAAAAATGAAAAAAAAAATAAAAAAAAAAAAATATAGAAAAAAATAAAAAAAAAAACAAAAAAAAAATAAAAAATCAAAAAAAAAAAATAAGATAAAAAATAAAATAAAAGTAAATTAAGATAATTGGAAAAAAATAAAACAAAAATAAAAAAATTAAATTAAATTAAATAAAAAAAACATAAAAGAAAAAAATTAAAAAAAAAAAAACAAAAATAATATAAAATAAGATGAAAAAGCTGACTTAAAAAAAATAACAGAAAAAAACAAAAAAAATAAAAAAAATAATACGTAAAAAATAAAAAAAATAATACGTAAAAAATAAAATAAAATAAAATAAAATAAAATAAAATAAAATAAAATAAAATAAAATAAAATAAAATAAAATAAAATAAAATAAAATAAAATAAAATAAAATAAAATAAAATAAAATAAAATAAAATAAAATAAAATAAAATAAAATAAAATAAAATAAAATAAAATAAAATAAAATAAAATAAAATAAAATAAAATAAAATAAAATAAAATAAAATAAAATAAAATAAAATAAAATAAAATAAAATAAAATAAAATAAAATAAAATAAAATAAAATAAAATAAAATAAAATAAAATAAAATAAAATAAAATAAAATAAAATAAAATAAAATAAAATAAAATAAAATAAAATAAAATAAAATAATATAAAATAAAATAAATAAAATAAAATAAAATAAAATAAAATAAAACAATAAAATTAATAAAAATAAAATAAAATAGTAAAAGATGAAAGAGCTGACTTTATTACCTTTCAAACCTTCAATCAGTTTTAATATAAGTTACATTCATGAAAGGTATAAGATCTCTGTCACAGCTACATACGGTCTCGCCCTTGCTTACTTTTTGTTCTTCTGCCGTATTTTAGCAGCGCTGAGTGCCTGGCTTTGCTGGCGGCGTTAGTATTGCCACCGTCAAGGGAGCGATAAGTGCGTGAGCTGTGTGCCAAAGGATGCCCCAATGCATGGGTGTGTTCAAGAGAACTGCTAATGTATTTGATGATGTACTATTTTCGTTTATGGTCAAAAGTATGTATGCATGTGCTTTGAGGTTTTTACTCCTGTTGCTGCTGCTGATGCACGCGGATTAAAGGATATGTTGCCGCTTTATTTTGTCGTCGTTCGAGTTATGCACGTCTCGCCTTTTTCCTTGATTTGTAAATCGGTTTTACTTTTAACGTCGCTTGCTGGATTATCCTTTTTGATGCTGCCTCTGGATATTTTTTCACACTTAGCAGACTTGTATTCGTAATTTTGTTGAGTGTACTAGTCTTTTTCTGCAAGAGATTATAAAGCAGCGTGGAAAATTAATTAGCCAAGCGTTGGAGCGTGCCTTTAATCATAAGTGCCTGATGGAAGTGCAGGGTTAAATAGAAATGAATAAAATAATGGAAATTTAATAAATTCCTAATGAAGGAAAATATTTACTTAATTAGAGTACTTTTTTTTGTAGTAGAGTTCACACTTAAGCCATTAAGTTCCACCACAACAATCTCTTCAATGTTTTCCCCTTTTTCTCATTTCAGCTACGGACCCAGCTACGATTTGGCTGCACGACGTAAAAATGCCACACGCGAGTCCACAGCTACCCTGAAAGCCTGGCTGAATGAGCACAAGAAGAATCCTTATCCAACCAAAGGTGAAAAAATTATGTTAGCTATCATTACGAAGATGACGTTGACTCAGGTCTCCACTTGGTTTGCGAATGCACGACGACGTCTCAAGAAAGAGAATAAAATGACTTGGGAACCCAAGAATCGTACAGATGATGATGACGACGCAATGCTATCCGACGATGAGAAAGATAAAGATGATTTGGAGAGTGAAAAGTCAGGAGCACAAGGCATACACGGTGGGGGCAATATGAGTGATGGGAGAGGAAAAGGTGAGATTAAAAAATATAAGAGAGCTTGCACTAAAGTATGATTAGGTTAGTATAGGATAGAAGGAGAGAAGATCATTTATACCTTTAATTATATGTTGTAGCACCAATTTCCGCAAGGAAAAAATCTAAAATTTACAAACCAAAAGCTTTTCTATAGCAAACTCTATCTTCTCTTTTCTCGAAATAAATTATAGAACTCGAAAAGGATGACGATGATATGCAAGATGATGACTCTAAACCGCTTGGCCCACATCCAAATGATCTTCGTAGTGGAGGCTATCATGCAGGCAATGTACCCGGCTCTGCTGGCAGCAACTACCACGGCTCCAGCGCCTCCTCAAACCATCCACACAGCTACCATCCTTACCATCATCAACACCCCGCTTACTATCAACATCAGCAGGCACTTTTGGCCGCCGGCAGTTATCCGCCTAGTAGTCTTATCAATAACAACAATAACAATATAACCAAACTTGATGTTAACGATTCAAAAAACCAGCTGAGCCGGGACTGTGGCGTGCCGATTCCAGCAAGCAAGCCCAAAATCTGGAGTTTAGCCGACACAGTCGCCAACAAGACACCACCACCAATGCAAGTGGCAGCATACATGGGGGGCCAGACGCAGCAGCAACAGCATCCAATGCAGCAGGCGCACATGAACAACAACAACAACGGCATGCCGAGTCATATGGCTTTGTCACAACAACTGCAGCACCAACAACATCAACAGATGGGCGCACCACCGCCGGCAGCGCATATGATGACGAACAATTATGCCGGCGGCAGCACAGCATACTCGCGGGCGCCGCCTACAACAGCTTACGGGGGTTTTCTAGGGGCTACAATGCAGCAGCTGCATACTACGAACAATATCCCGTACAACAACAACAACTTCAGCGGCAGCAACAGCAACAACTCCAACCATCATCAGAGCAACAACAGCCACACGCTCAACAACAATCCGCAAGGTCTTACCAACAATATCACCCCTACCAACACGCCGCGTATTACGGCAAATACTACGGCTCAACAGGTGGCACCCCCACCGCCATCTCATATGCGTCCGAACAACGTCAACAACTCCAACGTACCACACCATCCGTACGCAGCGGCTCAGCGGGGGATGGGGTTTCCCGAAGCCCAACCCGATACTCCACCCCAAACTCCGCCGAATATGAAGTTACAGAGCGTGGCAGCGAATCTTCTGCTTACCGCTTCACAAGTCCCTACGATCGATACCTGTCGCAGTAATTCTAGCGGTGTGGGTATGGGTAGAGCTTATGGTGCTTCTAGCTATGCAATGAACTATTCAACGCGTTTTGATGAGTATTCGCCACGCGATGAGAATTCGAGCGGTTCGAGTAGTTGCAGCTCAGCAGATTCACCGCGTTCACAGCCGATTACTTCGCCCTATAAGGCGGGTTTTAAGAGGTGAGTGAGAGGAGAGCGGGGTGCATGAGAGAAATATATTTCAATGTGTATTTTATTTTCTTTCTTGATTAGTCAAAAAACCGGCGGATTTGTTTCACCAGTCTAAAAGTCAAGTTTTCAATCAGCAGAATTTCACTAATCTCAATGAAGGGCGGCTAGCGGGGTGTGTATTGAAAATTCTGTATTTATCATTATCATTAACATTAACATTAACATTACCATTACCATTTCCTTTGTCATTAAATTCAATTAAAATAAAATAAAGTACAATAAATTAAAAAAAAGAAGAAGAAAAAAATAAAACAAAAAAATGAAAAAAAAAATAATAAAATAAAAAAATAAAATAAAATAAAATAAAATAAAATAAAATAAAATAAAAATAAAATAAAATAAAATAAAATAAAATAAAATAAAATAAAATAAAATAAAATAAAATAAAATAAAATAAAATAAAATAAAATAAAATAAAATAAAATAAAATAAAATAAAATAAAATAAAATAAAATAAAATAAAATAAAATAAAATAAAATAAAATAAAATAAAATAAAATAAAATAAAATAAAATAAAATAAAATAAAATAAAATAAAATAAAATAAAATAAAATAAAACAAAATAATATAAAATAAAATGAAATAAAATAAAATAAAATAAAATTAAAAAAATAAAATAAAATAAAATAAACAAAAATAAAATAAAATAAAATAAAATAAAATAAAATAAAATAAAATAAAATAAAATAAAATAAAATAAAATAAAATAAAATAAAATAAAATAAAATAAAATAAAATAAAATAAAATAAAATAAAATAAAATAAAATAAAATAAAATAAAATAAAATAAAATAAAATAAAATAAAATAAAATAAAATAAAATAAAATAAAATAAAATAAAATAAAATAAAATAAAATAAAATAAAAGAAAAGAAAATAAAATAAAATAAAATAAAATAAAATAAAATAAAATAAAATAAAATAAAATAAAATAAAATAAAATAAAATAAAATAAAATAAAATAAAATAAAATAAAATAAAATAAAATAAAATAAAATAAAATAAAATAAAATAAAATAAAATAAAATAAAATAAAATAAAATAAAATAAAATAAAATAAAATAAAACAAAATAAAATAAAATAAAATAAAATAAAATAAAATAAAATAAAATAAAATAAAATAAAATAAAATAAAATAAAATAAAATAAAATAAAATAAAATAAAATAAAATAAAATAAAATAAAATAAAATAAAATAAAATAAAATAAAATAAAATAAAATAAAATAAAATAAAATAAAATAAAATAAAATAAAATAAAATAAAATAAAATAAAATAAAATAAAATAAAATAAAATAAAATAAAATAAAATAAAATAAAATAAAATAAAATAAAATAAAATAAAATAAAATAAAATAAAATAAAATAAAATAAAATAAAATAAAATAAAATAAAATAAAATAAAATAAAATAAAATAAAATAAAATAAAATAAAATAAAATAAAATAAAATAAAATAAAATAAAATAAAATAAAATAAAATAAAATAAAATAAAATAAAATAAAATAAAATAAAATAAAATAAAATAAAATAAAATAAAATAAAATAAAATAAAATAAAATAAAATAAAATAAAATAAAATAAAATAAAATAAAATAAAATAAAATAAAATAAAATAAAATAAAATAAAATAAAATAAAATAAAATAAAATAAAATAAAATAAAATAAAATAAAATAAAATAAAATAAAATAAAATAAAATAAAATAAAATAAAATAAAATAAAATAAAATAAAATAAAATAAAATAAAATAAAATAAAATAAAATAAAATAAAATAAAATAAAATAAAATAAAATAAAATAAAATAAAATAAAATAAAATAAAATAAAATAAAATAAAATAAAATAAAATAAAATAAAATAAAATAAAATAAAATAAAATAAATAAAAAAAAATAAAATAAAATAAAATAAAAAAAATAAAATAAAATGAAATAAGATAAAAAATAAATAAAAAAATAAAATAAAAAAGTAAATAAAATAAAATAAACCATTAC
>CAXKVI010000002.1:6588797-6598797 GCA_964058755.1 Campiglossa producta | reverse complement strand
TTAAACTCAATAGCTCTACAAATCAACAAATTACAACAAAAACGAAATTAAATAAATGCTGACAAAGGTTTATCTGCTCACTTGGCTACTGAAAACCATTCATTTGCACAAAGAGTAGATAATTACTATTTTATAAACTTAAACTTGTACAAGATAAATTTGCATTTGAGTTTCTTAAGTGCCACACCTCCACGCATATCAACATACCTATCTGCCTAAGCTACCATGCACAAAAAGTCTCTGCGATTAAAACTTAAATAACTCTCATACATTATTTACTGCATAGTGGATTATGAATGTTTTTGTATTTATGTATTTGTGGTAATACTCTTGTACGACCACTTTCGAACCGATAAATATCAGAAATCAACTTAATCCCAAATACAGCTTAATCTCACATACAATGAATTGCCTTGAGAAGCATTAAATCACCTCGAAAGTATGTATGTGTGTATGTACGTACATTAAAGCTGCAAAACTCGTGCTTATTTGAAATGAATAACATATTTGGCACATACATGTAAGGTAGTTCTTTGTTTGTATGTGTTGTGTCAAGCATTTAGAGTTGGAGTGGAGCAAATGACATTGACAATGAGGGTGGTGGCAGTGATGGCGTAGAAGGGTTAAAATTAATTATGTAAAACTTGAAGCGTTTGGAAAGTTCTATGGTATACATATTGAACTATAAACATAACTATGGCTCATTTTAGATTAATAAAAACTCAATCAATTTCAAAAGAAGTTTCTAAGTAGTTCGATCCATGCGCCATCTAGTGTATTTCTTTTTATCAAATGTTGCATAGTCACCATTTGCAAGCTTCAAGTCCAACTTCTCGTAAAGTTATTTTATCGTAAGATAACCCCACGTTTGCCGGAGATTTTCATCAATTTTCAATTTTCTTGACCAACGCGCCATCTAGCGGAATTTTGATTCCTATATCTTATATAACTTTAAACGAGCTAAACTTGTATATTTGTACCACTTGACCGATTTGGATGAAATTTCCAATATGGATAGTATGACTGATTCTGGGACTATCCATTTGAGGGTTTTGGGATCATATTTTGATTATTTTAGGATCATTTTGAGATTATTTAGTCGTCACTTTGGAATAATTTTGGGGCTATTTTGAGATCATTTTGGGTTCAATTTTGGATTAATTTCGGGCAATTTTGGGGTAATTTTCGGATCATGTTGGAGTCATTTTGGGATCATTTTTGGATTATTTTGGTACAATTTTTGGATTATTTTGGGAACTCTTGAGGGTCTTTTTGCGGTCGTTTTGGGATTATTTTGGGAAAATTTTTGGATAATTTTGAGATCATTTTAGTGTACATTTAAGGGTGGTTTTGGGGTCATTTGGGAATTATTTTTGGATAATTTTGGGATAATTTTAGGGTAATTTTGCGGTCATTTGGGAATCATTTTTTGGATAATATTAGAGTAATTTTGGGGTCACTAGGGAATCAGTTTAGGGTAATTTTCGGATAATTTTAGGGTCATTTTGGGGTCATTTGGGGGTCATTTTCGGATCATTTTTGGGTCTTTCTGGATTCAATTTCGTGTCATTTGGGGAACATTTAAGGGTCTTTCTGAGATCAGTTTAGGATTATTTTGGGATTCTTTTTGGGTTATTTTGGGATCATTTCGGGTAAGTAAAGTTAGCGCTAAATTGATAGCACCGAGCAAGTTCGGTCACCCGTCATCTTGTCCCGAACTGTATGATATGCTTCAAAATCCCATGTCGGTAGCTATCAACGAAATTAATCGAAATGTGATTACAAGTCTTATAAATTCAAATAGCTCGACCAGCGACACCTAGTGGTATTTTTTATCAAATATTGCTGGGTCACTATGTTTTGGGGCATGTGTCAAGTTTGAAGTCTCTGGTTTGCCGGTAAGGTACTCAAACACCGATCGCAGCATTCCCGGTATTTTTCTAGGATTTTTAATAATCTCTATCAGCACGAAACCTAGCGGAACTTGGATTGAACAACTTTGTATTGTCATCGCATCCTAAGCTATTTAATAAAGTTTCAAGTCGCAACGTCCATAAGTCATCAGAAAATTTGTTAATTTTTCAAATAGTTTGATCCGTGCGCCACCTAGCGAATCTTATTTGATAAAACGGTGTATTTTCACTGTACATTTTCAAGACTCTAGCTTACCGGCAAGTTACTCAAAAATAGATCGATAGATTCCCCCCGTTTTTCGGCGACTATTATTTAATTGGATCGGCGCCATCTAGCGGAATTTTTGATCTTTGATGGTTTTTCCTTGTTGTTTCGTCTTCAAATTTTCAATGCTCTGGATTACCGGGGAACTACTTAAAAAAGAATCCTGGTAACCTAATTTGAAGGTAGTAATAAAGGGTGTTCTGGTCCAGTCCATTATACCCAGATATCTATGTACATTAGGGTGATTAGAGTTAAGTTACAGCGTTTATTTTTTGATAAGCTGATTTTATATGATATACATTTTTGAATCACCCTAATGTACATATACGGTATATAAATTCATGGCGCTCATGTGTGCCTAACAACTACTTGTTTTGCTATTGTTATTGCTAAAATTGCCTACTTCTTGAATATTTGCTGAAAATGTATCGCTAGCGTCCATGTCAAAAGCAAACATCTCAACTGCCAAAGACATTGAAGCTGATCAGTGGATTTTGGCAACAGTGATACAAGGATTCAACTACATGACAAACAGCAACAAAATGGCAACAAGAACAACACAGCTACTTTAATAGTCAGTCAACAACAAGAAAGACAAGTGTAACTGAAGCAGTTGGAGCAACAATAATTTTGTAGTGAAAGGCATAAGTTGTAATGAAAGGACAAACTTGAGCTGGCTCATAGACGATAGACATGGGCATGTGTGTTTTGTGTGCACATATGAATATGTGTTTGTATCTACATTCTTTGCCTGAGACAACCATGTTTACATATCTTAAGGTTCATCTTAGTTTAGTTTGCTTGTGACATGGTAACTTTATTTGAACGACAATTTACATACTTTTTAGCTTCTTAGAAAACAACAAAAATTAATTTAAACACAACAACAAAAATTGATTATATTCCTCAGCTTTATTGGCTTTTCTTGTGGATCGAATTTAAACACATACATTTTTGGGAAGAACCAGGAATGAAATCCAAACTCCTAACAAAACAAGTGACTCATACGCCCAGACACACCGCTTTTTGAATTATTTTATTTAGTTATATATTTTTTATTTTATCTGTTTTAATTTTATTTTACTATTTTTAAGCTGTCTTATTACTTTTGATTTTATTTTATTTTATTTTAATTTATTAATTTTTAATTTTATTTTATTTTATTTTATTTTATTTTATTTTATTTTATTTTATTTTATTTTATTTTATTTTATTTTATTTTATTTTATTTTATTTTATTTTATTTTATTTTATTTTATTTTATTTTATTTTATTTTATTTTATTTTATTTTATTTTATTTTATTTTATTTTATTTTATTTTATTTTATTTTATTTTATTTTATTTTATTTTATTTTATTTTATTTTTTTTTATTTTTTTTTATTTTATTTTTTTTTTAATTTAATTTTTTATTGTGTTTCATTTTCTTTTTTCTTTTTTTAAATTGACTGTGCTGGAAATGTATAAAAAATATTTAAGTATGGGCAGGGGATGGTCAGGAGATATCCTAGAAATTGATTTTAGGTATCATATAAAAGGTGTTCATGAGAGCCTGAATGCAGTGTAAGTGTTATTTCGATAACTCAATCCGTTTTGGAGATATCAACCAAAACATGAATTAAAATTTGGCTGAATATTTCTTACTTGAATAACTAATACGGTGTTTCCACCAAAAGCAAACACCGTGTTTTCCTAGCGTGTTTAGAAGCAACAAAACACCATTAGAAAATCTCATACAAATTTCATTACCCAAACCCATTTCAAACCCCTTTTCAAAGCGTGTTTGCTTTGGGTTTGCATACACTTGCGGCTTTTTCAAACACAAACCCTGCAAACACGGCGTTTGTGTTTGGTGGAAACACCATATAAAGGTTACTCATACGCCGTGTATGACCTATAAAAAGTGCACTATAATTGCGAAATTTCCAGATATACACAATAACTTTTGCTACAAAATACATTGTTACGCAAGCTACTGAGCTACTTTTGGAACTCCAAGTTCGTTTTCTCGTGAATACGTGTTTTAAACAACCTGGTAGAGGATCCTGTTGTCCTAATATTTGGAAACAATATTAAAATTATGGGTTTTTCGAAGACTTAATGGACTATTTGGCAAACTTAGTATAAGCTGATAGATAATAAAACTGAAACTAAAAATCGGCCCGATGCTCGCTGGTTACCGTTATCCTAGAACAAAAAATTTTCGTAAACATGTTATTTAGGATAAAACGCAAAGATATAGAGGGTATGCATATCAAATTTCGAACCAAAATATTTTTCCATACATTTTTTGGGATGCTCTAATGCACTTATGTATGTCAATAAGCTCTCTGGCTTAGTATATCACACAAAGTTATGTACACTCATACAGACTTACATACATGCATATTAATTGAATATTCTTCAAGAAATGGCATTTTAGCCTTCAATTTAACGCACAAATTGTCTTCATTTCTTGCGGATTAAAATCGTATCCTTTCGTTTTCTAAAAATTTGTCCGCAAATAAGGAATTTTCTAATTGTGTGTGCATATTTTTAATGACAGTCCTTAAAAATATTGTTTGAAAATTTGTTAAAATTTCTTAAAATCTTAAGGGACACAGCATACATTTAACATACATGAGTACTTATATATACATATATGGATGCTGTTGCCCTTTCTTCTAAATGTTCACAGCTGCTTCAGTGTTTGTTCAATAAATGACGTTAATGGTCAGAGATATTTAAGTAATTCTCTTCAGCTATGAAAAATAATTGTAAGAAATATCTTGAGATGTGGGCGAGTCATACTCGTATGAAGTTGATTGATTGCTATTTTATGCAAATTTCATGTTTTATGAATTCAATATGTCAATTATATGTACATACTTACGTAGATAGGCAAAAAATATTAAATTAAATATGTTGATAAGCATATGAATGCCAAATTGGTATATTGAATATTATTT
This sequence comes from Campiglossa producta, assembly GCA_964058755.1. NCBI lineage: Eukaryota > Metazoa > Arthropoda > Insecta > Diptera > Tephritidae > Campiglossa > Campiglossa producta. Next base: position 6,593,671 of record CAXKVI010000002.1, on the reverse strand, counting down.
TCTGATGAATGACACTTAATTTTATATATAAGCATATAGGTATCAATGGCGGATCCGGGAATTTGGGAAGGGGGTTAAGTTTTTTCTCTTAATTTCTGGGCCATTTTTCATTCACAGTTTCTCAAAACTGGCCTTTTATGCTTGTTTTTCAAAAAAAAAATATACCTGCATTTGTTAGTATGGGCAATGTGAAATTACGTAGACGCAAAAATATTAGTTCGCGGTTTGCTGACAGTTTTACTATATTTTTGTAATTTTTACTGAATTTTTTCGTTTTCAAGCCCACACGCCTCACACGGCTATCGAATCCACACGCCTTACCACCACCCACGCGCAAAGTAAACGGGTAGAGCGCCGGCACTAAGCAAGCGGCCTGGCTTGTTTTCACTCGCACACTCACTTGCGATCACTACATGAAATTCTCGATCGCTTTATATTTACTTTGGCTTAAGTAAATTCTTCGCGCTTCACTGATGGTCGAAAGCGCATTTATGGTAAGTGTAGACAAGCGCCACGAAGTCATTTTGTGAGAAGCTGTCTACCTTACCCTGCACAACCCTCCGCTTTCTATTCATTTGGTAGTGTCTACTGGGCGCGGAGAAGTGATCTTTGGATCATTGCCCCGTCCACTAGGCCAATGATGCGTCCTTGGGATTCACCAACATCCATCCAACGGTCATCGATAACCTGGCACCGATCCACCGGCATTCACCAATTGATCCACCGATATTCACCGGCATCAACCAACCGTTCCACCTACATCCACCGGTCATAAGGTAACTTGGCACCGATCCACCGGAATTCACCAATCGTTACACTGACATCCACCGATCATAAGGTAACTTGGCACCGATCCACCGGAATTCACCAATCGTTACACCGACATCCACCGGAATTCACCAATCGTTACACCGACATCCACCGGAATTCACCAATCGTTACACCGACATCCACCGGCACCAACCAACCCTTCCACCAGCCGTTTTGCCGGCATTCGCCAACTCCCTACTCACCTTGCCCGACTAGAAATACCTTTAGGTGTGTGTGTGTGTGTGTCCGACTAGAATATCACCTCTAAATCACTGTGTTCTTATTAGTAAAGGAAGTGGGACCTCTACTTGATCCTGGACAGGCTGAGCATTACCCCAGCCTACGACAAAACCCACCTCACAACTTTTACCATATTTTTTGGGTAATTTTTACTTTATTTTTGTGTATTTTTTGTTTACTATATTTTTAGAGTAATTTTTACTTTATTTTTAATTTAAATTTTGGGTTTACAATATTTTTGGCATTATTTTTACCATATTTTTTTTTTGTAATTTTTACTTTATTTTTTTTTGCGTAATTTTTGACTATATTTTTTCGTAGTTTTTACCATATTGTTGTCTTATTTTTACTTATTTTTTGTCTAATTTTTTACTATATTTTTTTAATACTTTTTACTGATTTTTTTTTTAAATCATTTTTACCATATTTTTTGTGTCATTTTTAAAATTTTTTTATGTTATTTTTACTTAATTTTTGTGTAATTTTTTACCATATTTTTTCCGTAATATTTACTTAATTTTTGCGTATTTATTACTGTATTTTTTGTATAATTTTAACTATATTTTTTACAATTTTACTTTATTTTTTGCGTTTCTTTTATTTTATTTTTTGAAATTTTTATTATTTTTTTATAAATTTTACTATATTTTTCGCGTAATTTTTACTTAATGTTTTGTGTAATTTTAACTTTATTTTTGCGTATTTTTAACTGTGTAATTTTTACAATATTTTTTGTTTATTTTTTTACTATATTTTTGGCGTAATTTTTACCATATCTTTTGTGATTTTTACTATATTTGTTCTGTATTTTTTGTGTTAATTTTTCCATCTTTTGCGTGTAATTTTTATATAATTTTTGTGTAATTTTAACTTTATTTTTTGGGTAACTTTTACTAAATTTTTTTTGTGATTTTTACTAAATTTTTCGGTTAAGTTTTACTGTATTTTTCGCGTCTTTGCGTGTAATTTTTACTATATTTGTTGCGGATTTTTACTATATTTTTTGTGTAGGTTTTACTTTATATTTCCGTAATTTTTGCCATATTTTTTTGTTACTTTTACCTAATTTTTTGGGTAACTTTTACTATATTTTTTGTGATTTTTACTATATTTTTCGGTTAAGTTTTACTCAATTTTTTGTGTTAATTTTTGTGTATTTCCGTGCAGTTTTTACTATATTTTTGCGGAGTTTTACTATATTTTTTGTGTCATTTTTCCTTTATTTTTTGCTGTGAATTACTGTGAAAAATATGAATTTTTGGATTCCGAGCCTGAAAATCATTCCCATAGATCCACCCCTGGAATGTATATATTATCTTTTCATACTCACAAACATCGGACCGAAGTTATTTATGAAAGGTATAAAATTAAAATAAGGCAAATAAAAGATAGAGAAAAAAAAAAATAAAAAAAAAAAATTAAAAAAAAAAAAAAATAAAAAAAAAAAAATTAAATAAAAAAAAAACAAACTCTTAACTCTGTAGTTGTAAAATATATTTTCATCTTATCAACAAATCGTCCCATGGATGATCTAGATAATAGAGGTTATGACGCTTGATTTCTATAGATTATTCAGGATACAAATTAAAATTAAAAAATCCGTTGAGTGTATATTATGAGGACACAAGAAATGGCAGTTTCGGAAAACCCATTCGAGCTTCTGTTTCCGTAAGTCGAAAAAGACCCCGACTATGTGGCAAGGTTTCTTGGCGTTTAAAATATGAATGCAAACTGAGCCACATACGACGCACTTTGCATAAAGCAGTTACACAAAAACTACAACAGCAACAACAACGTTTAACGACGGTCAACATCAATTTTAGCACATAAAAACTTGTCAATTGATAAACTTTGTGCATGGCAAGCGAGCATCTGGCAACTAGGACAACTTGCAACACGCCTTATTGCCGATTGCTTTTTTCTCTGTTGTTGTAGTTGCTTGTGTGCTGTGGCGGCATGTCAACAACCCTTGGATGCACAACCCTTTTGACCCAATGCACGGCAACTCTTAAACGCGCGCATTTTCAAGTTGCAGATTATTAATTGTGAGGCGAGGCGCGTTGAGTGCTGCCGTGGTGTGGCGGTGTGGTGGAGCTGAAGTAGCAAGTGTTGTGTGGCATGTTGCATATCGCTACGAAATATGAAAAACTGCATTTGCGGCGCAATTTTTACAAAACACTCATTAGTGAACCGTAGGCGCTGAGACTTCAAAATTTCGGCGGTGTGTCTGTCCGCCCCACCGTCACTCAAGCGCCACAGCAGACACATTTACAGTTGAGTGTAGCGAAGTAGCGCTTGGCAAGTAGCAAGTGGTTAAAAAAACAGAAAAATGAAAAAAAAGCACAAATATCACAACTGCCAAAGGTGATGAACTGGCCTCGTCTAAGCAGGTTTGTTTAATTTTTTTCCTCTCAAAGTTCACAAGCAAAAGAAAAGAGTTTAAAAATAGTTTGTCCGAAAAGAACAAAAAAAACAGCCCAAACTTAAAAAAAAAAAAAACCAAAATGTGCAGACATACACTCAAGCACGTATATAAGTTATCTGCTATCTTTAAACAAAGCCTGAAAAATAATTAAAACATGCTAAGCAGCATGTCGAACAGCAGTGGCCTTAGGGGATACTAACACAGTAGAGTTGCCAAGTTTTGCAACTTTTTTGTAGAAATTTTTCTGCAGCTTCTAAACTAATTTTCCTCTTTCCATGAACATAAAATGGAGCAAGAGTTTGCCTAGTGGTCATTCCTATTGTTTTATTTTACTTTATTTTATATTATTTTATTTTAAATTATTATTTTTTTTTATTTAATTTAATTTTATTTTTTTTTTTATTTGTTTTACTTAATTTTTTTTTTTTTTCCTATTAAATAAAATTTTTTGAAGTTAACTTCTTAGGCGGCGATATGAAGTTTTGATTGAGAGTAAAATTTGAGAAAATGGCTGATGATGCAACGGTAATTATGCAACGGAAATAGAAATTGTAGCCGACTTTCAGGTATGTTGCAGACTTTCAGGCGTAGGCGATTTTTACCACGATGTTTAGCTGTGCGCATCAAATTGGAGGTGAAATTCCAGGATCTAGCTAACATTGCACAAATTGTAATAGTTAGGACGAGCAGAATTCATGGGTTTTGCCACTTTTGGCGGTTTAGGTTTAGATATGCCAATATGGGTATCAAATGAAAGGTATTTCCGACCGTATTCCTTTTACAACTCTCACTCCTATCATTCTTCGCCTTCACACTATTTCCCTCCCTTTTTCTCTTCATTCCCCTTTTTCGCTCTACCACGGCACTCTTAGTCTTTGTCCCATTCGTATTGTCCCCTGTTAATTTAGGAATAATTCTACCCTTTATTTTATTTTATTTTATTTTATTGTATTGTATTTTATTTTATTTTAATTTATTTTATTTTATTTTATTTTATTTTATTTTATTTTATTTTATTTTATTTTATTTTATTTTATTTTATTTTATTTTATTTTATTATTTTATTTAATTTTAATTTAATTTATTTTATTTTATTTTATTTTATTTTATTTTATATTATTTCATTTTATTTTATGTTATTTTATTTTATTTTATTTTATTTTATTTTATTTTATTTTATTTTATTTTATCATATTTTATTTTATTTTATTTTATTTTATTTTATTTTATTTTATTTTATTTTATTTTATTTTATTTTATTTTATTTTATTTTATTTTATTTTATTTTATTTTATTTTATTTTATTTTATTTTATTTTATTTTATTTTATTTTATTTTATTTTATTTTATTTTATTTTATTTTATTTTATTTTATTTTATTTTATTTTATTTTATTTTA
>CAXKVI010000002.1:6563797-6576297 GCA_964058755.1 Campiglossa producta | reverse complement strand
TCGTTTGGTATGGAAATAGTTTTATTTATTTATTTAATTGAATGTTGGATTGCGCTGCTTCAGATGTGCGATCGAATTACAATCGATGTGCAACATTATTGTACAACATTAAAAATTACATTGTGGGTTCTATGAATGTATGTATGTACGTAACTACGACAGCAAAGCGGTATAATTAACATAACAAAGCGTGCAGCATTCTAAGCCAATCAGTGAATCTTATCTTGTCTAATATTGAAATGAGTGTTCAACATAAAAAATTAAGTCACAGGCTGTACCTTGTAGCGGAGGTTGATAGTTGACATTTTCTAAGATCGTTTGGGTTTTTTTTTTACCACCCATAACTAGTTACCTGTTTTTGTATAATTTTAATAAAATTTTTTAGTTAGCTCTTTCTCATGCGGTTGGTGTTAAAATGTAAACAAAATTTATGGTTTCTATTTTCAGATAAAGAAAACTCTTCAAGTTAGTTTTTTCATTTATTTAGTACTTTAGGCTAATTTTATGGTTCTTACGCTTTATGTCTACGATTTAGTAGTTTCACATGGAATCCTATTGTTCGTGCAACATTTTTTTTGTCCCTGGATATGGATATTTCCACGAAAAATTCGTCCGGTAGTTGGGATTGACCCTTTCCGATTTCATAGAATAATAAAAAAAATTAAAAAAAAAAACAAAGAAAAAAAAAATTTATCTAAAATAAAAAAAAAAATTAAAAAAAAAAAATTAAATATAATGAAATAAAATAAAATAAAACAGAACAAAATAAAATAAAATAAAATAAAATAAAATAATTATGTAAGCTGGATTGAGGTCCAAATTTTGTTGTTTTTATTACCAATATAATTCGGTTTCACACGGTAATCGTCTTCGGGGTGAACATTTTTTACACGTGTGTATCACTTGACATGGAGTTGGTCATTGAATAATAAAAAAAATGAAAAAACAAAAAAAAAATTATCTAAAATAAAAATAAAATAAAAAAAATTAATAAAAATAAAATAAAATAATATAAAATAAAATAAAATAAAATAAAATAAAATAAAATAAAAAAGAAAAAAATAAGATAAAATAAAATAAAATAAAATAAAATAAAATAAAATAAAATAAAATAAAATAAAATAAAATAAAATAAAATAAAATAAAATAAAATAAAATAAAATAAAGCAAAAAATTAAATAAAAATAAAAAAATAAAATAAAATAAAGCAAAAAATTAAATAAAAAATAAATAAAATAAAAATATAGTAAAAAAAGTAAAAAAAAAATAAAAAAAACAAATCTAATAAATTAAAATGAAATAAGGAAAAAAATAAAAAAAATAAAATAAAATAAGTCAAGAATCCATATCCATATGTATTCCTGATGATGACTTCACATTGAAGTCGAAATATCGATGAAATAAAAATTTGAATAACACTAACAAAAGGAAGTTTTATTCAAATCCTGGCCTATAGCTCAACAAAAATTATCACGTTAAAATAGAAAAATAAAAAAAAATAAAAAATAAAAAAATAAAAAAAAAAATAAAAAGAAATAAAATAAAAAAAAAATAACATAAAAAAAAAAATAAAATAAAAAAATAAGAAAAAAAAATAAAAAAAAAAATAAAATTAAAAAAAAAAATAAAAAAAAAATATAAAAAAAATAGAAGAAGAAATTACCTCAAAATGATCTCCAAATGATTTCAAAATGATCTCAAACTAACCCCAAAATCAACATAAAATGATTCCAAAATTATCCCAAACCCCAAAATGACCACAAAACGACTACAATATGATCGCAAAATGCCCCTAAAATGACCAAAAGTGAACCCAAAATAACTAGCAATTTAGAGGAGGAAGTGCAAATCATAAAATTTTGCACCTAAAAATGGCAACATTTTCGTGCAGAAAGGAAAGTCCCCAAAAAATAAACTAGATAATTCTAACTACGTGACAATTTAACATGGAAAGACCCATATGTATCTAATCTTGTTTCGATTTTGTTCCACGCAAATGTTTTGTCCACTTTTAAATTAATTGTTTTTTTTGTGTGATACCTATTCTATTTTTATTACCACGCTATCGCCCTTATATGTTATTTTACTATTATTTAAACTATATTGCATTGTATTTGTTTTTCCTTCCACACACACAATGTGCTCCGTTACAGTTCTTAATTTGTTGCAAGATTACGCATTTTGTCAAACAATCGACTTTATCTCAATGGCATTGTTATTGTCACCGTTGAAAGCCAGTAAAGCAATGGGCAGTTGTGTCGAAGCTACGCCGACGCTTTAATACAGTATACATATCTACACATATTTATAGTTAAATGTAAATATTCACTTTGTGTCCATAACAATTCCATATCGCTTCGCTGCTTTGTAGTCAATATGTTCTACGATCTTTGTGGAGACATTGCGTCTACCAAAACCTACAATTGCCCTGCAAGGCATGTATATGTGAATGTTTGTATATATTCGATGCATTCTATCTTACGACCTGCTTAAGCTTCGGTCATCAACATACTTTTTAATGGAATATTCGTGTAAATTTCAATCAGCATTGATTTTTAAAGTAAACATAAAACATTTAATGTTCATGTAGAAGACTTTTTTCTCAGTATGCTTATGAATATAGATATTTATCTACGTTTAAAGTACTCGTACATACACATTCACATTCACTTTATTTTAATTGCATTTTCTCTTATTAAATTAAATTTTAAATATATATAATTTAATTTCAAATGAAGTAGGTATATAGCTGTTAGTTAAGAGCCTTTTGATATGCATTTCAATCATTGGCTTGCGTCATTTATGGACGCTTAACCGCCTAGGCAATTTTGGCCGTTTGGTATCAAAACACGCCAGTCATTCGATAACTGGCGCCGAAAGACATCCTCCACTTGTTGCTTCCATCTCAGTCGAGGCCTCCCCCTTCCTCTGCTGCCGAATTCGGGTGTCGATAGGAAAACCTTCTGTGCTGGAACTTCTTTGTCCATTCGCATAACATGCCCCAACCAGAGAAGCCTTTGGGCTTTAATCCGCTGGACTATGGTCAGGTCTGCGTAAAGCTCGTACAGATCATCGTTAAATTTCCTTCAATACTCGCCGTTGGCATCAATCACGGGAAGGATCATAAATCTTCCGGAGAACTTTTCTCTCAAATACTTTTCTTCTTTGTTTGTCTAGAGAGGACTTTACTTCTCTATTGCCTACTTAGTCCAAAGTAACACTTGTTGGCAAGAGTGATTCTCCGTTAGATTTCTAGACTGATATTGTCCCTCACCGTTTCAAATTTGTAGCTATCAACGGTGACTTGGCTGCCAAGGCGCAGATACGCCGATTCTTTCTTTGATGACAGCAGATACTTCGTCTTGTCCTCGCTCACCGCAAGAACCACTTTTTTCGCTTCCTTATCCAGTCCAGAGAAGGCAGCGCTTGCGGCGCGGTTGTTAAGGCTAATGATATCGCCGGTTCCAAAGTAAATAGAAGTATTTCAAAATTTAAATTGTTGTTGTGCTGTGCTGCATTCTTCATTGTACCAGTTGTTCCTGCGGGCTCGCTGAAACCCTATAGTGGCCTCAGCGGCGGTACGTAATGAGTGAGAGATATGCTTCCATTGCTCGGTTACGTCGTTATGTCGAGGATTGCTCTCCTATAGCAGGTGTGAGAGTCGAGTAGAGAAATTATCAGCTGTCTATGTCACGCGCAACTTCTCGACGTCAAACTTTCCTTCCGTTACTGTGCGCACTTTCTTCGCTGCACAGAGGCGCGTGCGTATCTTGGCTGCAACAAGATAATGGTCCGAGTCGATATTGGGACCGCGTAGGGTACGCATGTCAAGTACGGTGGAGCTGTGCCTGCCGTCGATCATGACATGATCAATCTGGTTTCTTGTTCTTTGATCAGGGGGCAGCCAGGTGGCTTGGTGTATTCGCTTATGCTGGAACCTGGTACTACTGATGACCATATTGCGAGCAGCGGCGAAGTCAATCAACCTAGTGCCGTTGGGGGATGTTATATCGTGGAGACTGAATTTTCCAACTGTTGGACCGAAGACTCCTTCCTTGCCCACCTTGGCATTAAAGTCCCCGAGCACGATTTTGATATCATGCTGGGGGGCAGCGTTCATAGGTCTGTTCAAGATTATCGTAGAAAGAGTCCTTCTCTGCGTCGTCCGTCTCCTCAGTCGGCGCATAGCCGCAGATAAATGTTATGTTGAAAAACCTCGCCTTGATGCGGATCGCAGCGATACACTCGTCCATAGGAGTGAACACTAGTACTTGGCGGTGAAGTCTCTTTCCAACCACAAATCCTACACCACGCGCTTTGCCGCGTGTCTGGCCACGGTAGTATACGTCACAAAGGCCGATGGTCGCCTTTCCTTGCCCCGTCCATCGCATTTCCTGTAGGGCGGTGATGTCAGCCTTTGCGTTCACGAGGACATTAACCAGTCTTGCAGCGGTACGCTTCCTAGAAATGGTCCGGACATTCCACGTACACGCCCTAATATCCTTCTGTTGTTGTTGTTGTTGTTAACAACAAAACACTCCCCGAAGGTTTTGGGGAGTGATGCCGAAGTTGACAGTCCTTGGCCGGATATGACCCCGGTACGCTGCGGTACTCCCTTGCGGTACTGCCCGACTGTCGTGGTAGCGATTTGGTATGACCAGTGGAACCTTCTAGGTCATGGCATCCCTCCATCCATGAGGAAGAAGAAGATGGGTAATGAGAGGTGAGAGGCATCATATCCGTAGATCAACCATCGAGTAGCACGTCAATTACCTATGTGCATATTAGTCGCCTCTTACGACCGGTATGCCTACCTCGGGCATATTCTAAACCCCTAACCCGCAGGGGGTCTAATATCCTTCTCGTAGTCCATAGATCGTTTTGCCGGGTCGTCAACATTAAAGGGGGTTCTCATCCGAGGCTTTGGTTTTTTTTCTTTTCATTGGAATTACATGGCGGGTCCCAAACCCAGCGCACAACCCGTTTCGGGGTTTTTGGAAAATATTTTCACATTTATATAGCGAGCCGCTTGCATAAGCTATGATTATTTCGTTCATTTCATACCTTCTGCATTACATACCAATGTAGTTCGCAGATGGTTTATAGAATTTTCTGAATACATAGCTTATAGCTGCTTCAACAAAGTGTGGTTTTAGCACTCACGCTAGCCTCCTATGCATACGCTTCGAAGGGGATTTACGCCCCTAATGACAACGATGCATATAAATAACTTTTGAAAGGGATCTACGTCCCAAAATAAATACTACGTATAAAATAATATAATGTGGGTAAAGTGAGTGTAAATCAGCTAAGGCTGCTAACTGCCTCAAAGCCTAGTGCTGAGTATCATTCAGCTTTTGCTGCTAACTGTCTCGTTGGGCCTAGCGCTCACCCTCATTAAATAACAACAATAAAGTTTAATAAAACGATTTTACAGTCCACTAAACTAAATATAAAATTAAAATAATAAAATAAATAAAATTAAAAAGACTTTGGTTGAGGTGGGATTCGAGCCGGCAACCCCGGCCAACTCCCTTAACCATATAATATCAACAACAATAATAATAAACTGCTCGCCGTACACCATTTAACTCCAGCTTAGATACAAGACAGACGCCCGCTTGCAGCCACACCTCATGGTAAACCGACGCTGCGCAAAAGACCTCGGTGAGCCCTTAAACCAAGTATGTCAGAGTGGCCCCACCGGGGCTCCCTCTCTTTCTGCCGCGAGCCTAGATAGCTCACGTTGCCCAGAGTGTACGAACGAGGACGCAAGAGTCAGAATTGGGCAAGGTCACACAGCAACCACACCCCCATTACACCCCTATTTGTATTTACCCTATCACGAAAAAGCACCTGTGAATTATAAGTGAAAAAGGAAGCAAATGAAACGAATGTATTTCGTATTTTTTAACTGGTATGATTTCATCCAGAAAAATTTAGTTGTATACTAGTATGGAATGGATATTTCCTGACCAGTAAGACTTCAGCCAGAAAATTATAGTTGTATACTAGTATTTTTCTGACTAGTTTTAGGTTTCGCTGCAGAGTTACTTCTTCTGTATATTCGCCCAAAAAATTGCGTTGCACTTCGACATTGTCCATTTTAAAATACAAATACAGCTTGCTCTTTAGGCTGGCAGCCTATGGATGGATACAAGCTGATGCAAACTTCCTCACTGACCAATAAAATACGTATGATATTCTTATATTGCGAATAGTACCCAGTTAACAATTGTGACGCAATGAATGCTTAATTTTTTCGGCTTCCAAACTATCTTCTTAACAAAAAAAAGTGACAAAAAAAACAAATAAAAAAATAAATATAAAATTCGTTAGAAATTTCAATTATGATTTTAGCTTGAATTAATTTAAAAGTGTTTTGAAAGTCCGCGCTACCAAAAATGTTGACAGAAAGGCGTGGCACTGCCCTTTCTATTTTCCCTGTTTTTTTCTTTCATACAAATGATTCAAGTTTGTGCTCATTGGCACATCTGTTGCATCGAGTATATAACGATAGTCCATATTTTCCGCAACAAACAACACCAACAACATGGGATCCATTTAACGCAGAATGAAAAATAATTATTTATTGAATTTATCTGTCTTTTGTTCCAATTGTGTATTGGACCATCGGGCCACTTGACTGTATGCTGCTGCTGCGTATTTAAACGTTGTTCAACAGCAGATAATGCAATGGATCCGGTTTATACATGTCAGCACAAGTTGTTGTTGATGTTGTTTTTGGTATCTAGGGTACTGAAAATGCAGGACTTTTGGATTGCATTAATTCTGTTTCGGTTTGTGTTTATTGTTGTCGTTCCTCTGACAATTGAAATGGCAAATTAGTACGCGTGAAATTTATTGCATTGCAATTGGTTATGGAGCACTAGGCGAGAAAAGGTGTCGAGCTCAATGTGGTTGATATTAATTGAGGAAACTGGTTTTGTTGGTTTGGCATTGAAAGTGGTGCTTTACCGCTCTCATATGTGCGTCAAGTGGGCTTTTTATGCTATAGTTCGCAGAGAGCTTGGAAATTAATTTAAGAACTTTATTTATTTTATGTCAGTTTTTTTCTGATGCTTTTTAGCTGTTCCTTTAATTTACTAAACTTTCCTTTCAATCTCCCCCCTCCCTTCCCCCTATAATTTTCGTCCACCTATTTTTCTAGGTGAATACCTCGAAAAGGGTTTAAGGTAGGAATCTGTTAATTCGTGTGCAGGCACCTGGAAAAGGGAGCGTAGCACCTCACATACAAACTTAATTTTTCAAGATGATTACCTCTAAAAGTATTTATTTCAAGGAACTGAAAATTGCTATAGAGCTAAATCACACAGAAAAACTTTTATGAAAAATCGACATATTTTTAACACTTTTTCATTCATCTGGTATGGGTGCCTGGACACAAAGGCATACCGAGAAATAAGACGGCAGTCTAGCTAGCTAGAGGGGGCACATCCGCTCCGCTTTCACAGTCCTGGAAGGGTTTAGGCAGCCGCTCGCGACCAGCAAGCTCTTAGCGAGAAACATATTCCTCAAACAGGCAAGGGACAGATGGGAAAACATAGGTGCCTGCAATCATACAAAACTGGTGTGGCCAGAGATTTATTTATTTGTTTATGTCTAAGGTAAAGCAGACACTTACTATTACAAATTATATTAGACTTACATTAATTGTTACATAAAAAATAAGTTTTTAATTTAAATTGAGTTGCCAGTTTAGGACTCGTTATATCCAAATCTAGAAAATTTGAGAAATAGTTGAATTCAGATAAAGTTCTATTCAGAGGAGCGTTAGCTCCGTAAACAGTTCTATTAAAACCAACTCGAAACACTACAAAAGTACGAAAGTTTCTGCATGGAACATTAAAATTTATAAGCTGCAAAAGAAAAGGGCAGTCAATCTTACCAGAGACAAGATCGGCAATAAAAGAAATTGACAAAATCGATCTCCTATTCGATAATGATAATAAACTTATTAATCGGCACCGTGAAACGTAGGACGGAATAGGATCAGAAAAGTTTAGATACCGCAGGGCAAAACGAATAAAGCACTTTTGGACTCTCTCCAGACGATTAATATGGACCATATGGTATGGCCTCCATATATAAGCTGCATATTCAAGTTTGGAACGAACAAATGCAGAATACAAAATCTTATAGGTATACGGATCCGAGAAATTAGAAGAGTGGCGTTTTATAAAAGCAAGTGCTCCAAAAGAGCCAGCGATAATATAATTTAAGTGAGTATTAAAGCTTAATTTAGCATCAAAATATACCCCAAGATCTTTAATTTCGTTAACCTCAGATAGGCACGATTCACCTAAGAAATAGCAAGTTGGAAAAGGTTTAACCATTTTCGAGTAAGTGACTTTATGGCACTTGCTAATATTAAGATAAAGCCTGTTCAAAACGCAATAGTTAAAGAATTTATTAAGTTCATTTTGAAGTAGCAAAGAGTCATATGACTGTTTAATTTCAGAGTATATTTTGAGGTCGTCTGCATAGAGGAGAAATTTAGCCGATGTGAAACAACTAGAAATATCGTTAATAAATAATATGAACAGTAAAGGTCCCAAGATGCTACCTTGTGGAACACCTGAGGTAGCAATGAATGGCTTCGAGATCTCCCCATCTATAGCAACTACGCACTTTCTATTAGACAAGTATGACTTTATCCATTTAATTATACTGCAATGAAACCCCATGCAGCCAAGTTTTTCGATAAGGATTTTGTGCGAGATTTTGTCAAATGCCTTGGAAAAATCCGTGTAAATGGCATCAATTTGTAGACCATTACGGAAGCATGAGTAACAGTCTTCTGTAAAGACTGCAAGGTTAGAGACCGTCGATCTTGCAGTTACAAATCCATGTTGATTTGGACAAATAAGATGCTTCACGTTAAAGTAAATTTTATCCTTTATAATGCATTCATACAACTTAGCAACAGACGAAAGCTTAGATATTGGTCTGTAGTTTATTATATCACTTTTACTCCCACTCTTAAAAACAGGAGTGATAGTAGTGCTTTTCCAAGCATCAATAAAAACTCCCGAGGCTAAAGATAAATTAAACATTTTAGTAAGAGGTTTCACAAGTGCTGGGCAATTCTTCAATAATTTCATAGATAACCCATCCACGTCTGTCTGAGAAGAGTCATTAACATTTTTTAGCCCTTCAATAGTATCATTTTCCGACAGAACTATTGATCCAAAAGCAAAAGAAGAAGTGGAATGATGCACAGCAGCCAATTCATTAGGGGTCAAATCCTCATCACAGTCAAAATTAGATGAGAAAAAGACAGCAAACAGATTTGCAGCCTCCACAAGAGAAGATGCAGAAACATCATTTAAAAATACCGTTTTTGGTATACTTGAAACATTTTTCTTAGACTTTATATATGACCAAAACTTTTTAGGGTTGATTTTTATATTCAATTCGAAGTTATTTATGTAGTTTTCATAAAGTGACTTATTCAAATCATTAAACTTTTTCCTATAAAAAACATACAGCTCATAAAAGTTAGGCCTCTCAGTCCTTTTGAACTTCTTGAAAAACTTATTTCTCAAATTTTTTATATGCTTAAGCTCGGCAGTATACCAGGGAAGCTTATAAACTTTACTCTTAAAAATAGGAACAAATTTGCTACACAACGCTAAAATCGAACTTTTGAAAGTGTTAAAACAAGTTGCAACTTCATTACTTTGGAAGATTAAGTCCCAGTCAACCAAATTAAGCATATTATTCAGACCTTCAAAGTCACAGCGATCAAAATTAAATAGTGGTAAAGTTGAAGAACCAATATTAAAAAATACATAAAATTCAATTTCCAGTAAAATTGGCATATGATGCAAATTAGCTGGGGATATAGAAGTTACAGCTTGCGACAACACAAAGTTCAAGTCGCTACTTATAAAAACTAAATCAAGAATTCGGCTTAAATCATTTCGTAAACCATTAACTTGGTTTAAACCAACACTCAAAAAGTTATCAATAACGTATGATTCATTACAACTAGAAACATTTACAGGAATCAAATAAGTCCTGTTATCAAGATAATTCCAATTTACATTGCTCAAATTAAAATCACCAAGAACACATAATTGATCACTGCCAATGTCACGCTGAAGAGCAAGGACATTGTCAACATGCGATTTATAAAGGCATTCATCACTAAGCGGGGGAATGTATGATACGCATATATACAATTTGCCGAAAGAACCACATAACCGAACACACAGTTGGTCAAGAAGCGAGTCATTATTAAGAAGATCATAAAGAGATGCACGCAAACTGCAACGAGCTGCAATAAGTACACCGCCTCCTCTGCTACAACCAGTTTTAATTGGATCTCTGTCCTTGCGGAACACATCAAAACAATTCAAATTAAAATACTCCGCATCAAAGAAATTATTATTCAGCCATGTTTCAGTTAGAACAAACACGTCATATTCCAGAAGAGAACTCAGCATGTAGACATTCCGAGTAGGTCGGAAGACCTGCTCAAGCTTAGATAATGATTTCTTCAGAAGCTGCAGAGACGAGGAGGAGCCTGAAACAGTAAGGCATCTTCTATGCGGATGTCCCGCGTTGGGGGGCAAGAGGTTGAAATACCTGGGGTCGGGTATTTTCTATCACCTTGGCGAGTTATCAAGAGCTCAGCCAAAGGATATTCTGCGGTTCGCGGAATCCACGAAATGGTTCGAGTAGGGGGTCATTCAGATCCATGTGGTATTAGAACGGGACCTACGGGGCCTATGTGTACTAGTCCGTTTACTAGTAGCCACTGCAACCTACCTACCTAACACTTTTTCAGGTTTTTATTTTTCAACACTATAGATCATGTTATTTTAACATGAAGCTCATGTTGAATAACTTCATTTCGTGTTAAATTAACATGATTTCCTGTTAAATTAACATAAAGTTCATGTTTAAAAACTTGACTTTGTGTTTAATTAACATGAATTCCTGTTAAATTAACATGAATTCCTGTTAAATTAACATGAATTCCTGTTAAATTAACATTAACTCCTGTTAAAACAAAACTATCTGCCTCATTATCTCATGCAAATTAAAAAGGATCTTTCTTATTAGTCTAAAATGGTTCATGTTAACCAACATTATTCTGTGTGATGATACCAAAATCATTCTGACGCATAAAATGGGGATTATCGGAAAAGGGGTCGTGACACGTCCCATACAAACTGTATGGAGATATATGATATCGATAACATTATTATAGAAAAGATGGGAGTTTTCGGAAAAAAGGGCGTGGCACCTTTCAATTTTATATCCAATCAAAACGCAACGTAGCCGCACACAACAAAGCACTGCGCCAAATTGCATTTGGAAAACATACAAAAATTTGTTAAACAAATTGAAAAACACTTTTCGTACAAAAAAAAGAAACGAAAAAACCCCTTAAAAACAATTGTCTTAAATCTAAAAATGTCAGACTACAAGTGTTACTAAGTACGTGTTCACATTTGTTGTACGTAAAATCGACAACTAATTGTTAGCAACTGTTGTTAACATGCCTGAGAAATGATCTCTCGTTCAAAACATGATCGTTCTGCGGCACGCTCACTCGCTAGTTTTTTTTCACTCGCTCACAAGCTGTTGACAAGCATCAACATCTGTCAACGCAATTTAAAAGCGATCATTAATAATGCCGACACCAGCTAAATAATAAATGGAAATCGATGTGAAAAATAAGCATACTTTGTTAATACTAGGTATATGTACTTAGCTACAGATACTCGTACATACGTATGTTCAACCCACATCCAAATTTACATTCTAGAAACACGCGAGACACAAATATGAAAATGTTTACCTAATTATTTACATGTTAAATCTAAGTACTAGCTGAAATGAAAAATGGCTAAAAACTTATTTAAATATGAGTACATTGATTCCGACTAATAATGTATATTTCCTTGTCTTACTGTTACATTAATAGATATTTGTAGATAATTAGTTTTTATAGCAAATGTAGGATATGCTCATTTTATTAGACCACCCACGTGTGTTGATAATAATATATTGCTTTCCGGCCTTTATTTGGTTTCAATTTTTTTTAATTAATTTTTTTTAGAAATATTTTCACATTTAAACACAAAATAAAGTGAAAAAATATACCCTCTAAATAGTAATCTGGTAAGCGGATACAATTTTTTCAGCATACCCTTCCAGACGTAAAAGTTCAGATTTCAGGCAGAAATATAGCAGTAACGAGTAAGTTCGAAAACAATCGATAAAATCTTAATTCAGTCATGGTAAGAGAAGAGGATAAGGGGAGGTTGGACATCCCTCTCTGGCACAATTTTGTAAATTTTCCAATCTCTGCATGATTAACTTTTTCCAAGATGACGTAGTCCATCAACGAATTAAAAAAAAGCTCCACCCATATTATCATGTCCAAGGAAAAGCTATAGTTGGCGTTAATTTAAGAATCAAATTAATGTGACAACTTCTTAAGCACATTTAACATTTCCATT
>CAXKVI010000002.1:6541297-6561297 GCA_964058755.1 Campiglossa producta | reverse complement strand
TTGACATGGCATGCCACACCGAAGCGAGTAGTACAACCGAAAAAGCGCAATAACAGTCCAACTCACAACTATCAACAGGGTGCAGGGGCCACAATTCATTTGCGCCTCTTTAGCAATTGCAATTGCTGCCATGTTCTACTGCAGTCCCTGCTTGTACGAGTATTGCTGTTGTTTTTCTTTATAGCGAATGTCCGTTATTGCAGCAGCCAGCAGAAGCCTCATTGCCACCCAAAGTGAACAACATTTTCGAATTTTGAAATTAAATTTTGTGTCATTGCGTTGCGCGTAAATCATTGCCACACTGCAGCAACAAGAAGTGCAATTGCTTCAAGTAAATGTGAGTACAACAACAACAACAACAACAACAACAACGCCTGGTGCACCTATTTTGCGATTTATCAAAAATAAATCATTTTGACGAGTTGCAAGTAGGCAAAGTTGTGGACTGCATTTTTGGGTTAGCTTGGGCAATGAAATGAATTCAATTTGTACGCGCAGCCTAAAATGGTGCAACAGCAACAACATCAGCATTACCTGTCGCCGCGCTAGCTTTGGCGATGATAAATTGAGGATTAGTTTGTTAGCCAAACGGCCGCCACCATTCGCGTTAATAGAGTTACCAGGGTTGTAAAATAAAATAAAATAAAATAAAATAAAATAAAATAAAATAAAATAAAATAAAATAAAATAAAATAAAAAAAAATAAAATAAAATAAAATAAAATAAAATAAAATAAAATAAAATAAAATAAAATAAAATAAAATAAAATAAAATAAAATAAAATAAAATAAAATAAAATAAAATAAAATAAAATAAAATAAAATAAAATAAAATAAAATAAAATAAAATAAAATAAAATAAAATAAAATAAAATAAAATAAAATAAAATAAATAAAATAAAATAAAAATAAAATAAAATAAAATAAAATAAAATAAAAATAAAATAAAATAAAATAAAATAAAATAAAATAAAATAAAATAAAATAAAATAGAAATAGAAATAAAATAAAATAAAATAAAATAAAATAAAATAAAATAAAATAAAATAAAATAAAATAAAATAAAATAAAATAAAATAAAATAAAATAAAATAAAATAAAATAAAATAAAATAAAATAAAATAAAATAAAATAAAATAAAATAAAATAAAATAAAATAAAATAAAATAAAATAAAATAAAATAAAATAAAATAAAATAAAATAAAATTAACTGAATTAAATAATATAAAATAAAAAAAATAAAATAAAAACGAAAATTCATGGGTGGCAACCCTGAAAATTATGCGTTGTTGTACCTATTTGCCCGCTTGTGCAACATGGTGATTAGTAGCCAGCATTTTGGCGTTGTTAGCTGGAAAAATGTGCTGGCAGTGACATTAAGTATTGTTGTTGTTCTTGCCTACATAGCTAATATCATTCGCAATGCACGTGCATCATAAAATCATCTTCTCCATAATTCCTCGCTAATTCCAACACAATTAATAGTCACTGCATAATTTCGCATCTAACCACTGACTGCTTGTAATTTCAGCTACAGAGTGTGAGTCATTGGCTTCGGAAGATGCAGGTGCAAAGAGTCCATAAGTAAAATGCTTTCACTTTGATATTAAATTGTAGTTTGATTTTCAGGGCCTGTAGCAGAGGTCATCGCGGATCATTTGCTCCGCATAAAGTCTAAGAAGAAAGTGCAAAGAAATACGCTTTTTCTTGAACAAAAATATTTGGTGAAGCCGGACTTGTATTTTTCCTCGTCACATCACCTAGTGATAAGAACGCCACATCACCTGGTGGTATCAATGCCATAACACATGCCACATGACCTGTTGGTAATAATTCCACATCACCTAAAAATTTCACATCAACTGGCGACAACAATTTCACATCAACGGGTGATGACAATATCACATCACCTGGTAATAATAATGTCATATCACCCGGTGATAACAATGTCACATCATCTGGTTATGGTAATGTCCCATTACGTGGTTATGATAATGTCACATCATCTGGTTATAATAAAGTCAAATAACATGGTAATAATGTCATGGCAATGGTCACATCACCTGGTTATATTAAATTCACGTCACCTGGTGATAATAATGTCACATTACCTGGTGATAGCAGTGTCATAGCAATAAAGTCACATGGCATGGTTATAATGTTGTCTCATCGCCTGGTGATAATAATGTCACATCACCTGGTGATAATAGTGTCACATCACCTGGTGATAAAAATGTCACATCACCTGGTGATAATAATGTCACATCACCTGGTGATAATAGTGTCACATCACCTGGTGATAATAGTGTCACATCACCTGGTGATAAAAATGTAGCATCACCTGATGTTAAAAATGCACATAACCTGGTAATAAAAAGTTATTTCAAATAATAATGCCTCATCACCAACTAATAACAATGTCACATCACCTGGTGATAAAAATGTAGCATCACCTGATGTTAAAAATGCACATAACCTGGTAATAAAAAGTTATTTCAAATAATAATGCCTCATCACCAACTAATAACAATGTCACATCCTGGTGATAATAAAATCACCTCACCTGCAACTTTGTGTTCAACTTATTCAATTTGACTAAATAAATAGATAAAAATACCAAATTTAAAGTAGCTTATGTATGTATGTAAGTAACTGAAATTATTGCCTCCTTAAATCCAAGTTTCTCCACTTCTTAATGTCGTATGAAGCGAAAACCACAAAATACTCCCTCCACATTTGAAAATAGTCTGTTAACTGTGCAATTTGATTGACACCGCAACGAATTGTTAAAAATTACGTTAAAAGTATTAAATCAAAGGATTATTTCAAGCAAATGAAAAGGACAATTTTAAGCATTTTCTTCTTAAAAAGCTTAAAAACTTTCATTTTATACGCACTTCAAACAATTATCTTAATCTTGAATTGTTTCCTCCACTAAAACTCAAATTGATATTCATTAATGCTAGCGAACCGTATAAAGAACACCTTCGTAGTTATCCTGCTAAAGGATTACACACATACATACAAACATACATATGTTACAAAACTGGCACACGTTTCATATAGAAATTCACCACGTATTTGTGCGCTCTTAAAATATGGCTCTCTTTAATAAATGTGAGTTCTGCGAGCAAGAGCGCTAAAGCTTTTCGTTCGTTCGAAAGCAAATTTTGCAGGAAGCGGATATGTGGTAGTTTTGATATTATTTTATAAGCAAATTCAAAAATATTAAAAAAATTATTTACAATTTTTTTTAAATTAAATTTTTTGTTTTTATAAAATTTATTGGAAAAATTTTTCATAACACTAAAATCGCATTTTTGGTTGCACTGTTAACTCCAAGTAAAAAAGCTTTGGCACATAATTTGATTTTGCTGTTGATGTTGTTGTTGCGCTAATAAAACACAAACTGGCATTAACTAACTTCCTGGCAGCACATCACAGCAGGACAATTGTCATTCGTGTTCGGTTTATTAAAAGCGACAGAAGTGCAGTTATTTAAAAAAAAAAAGAAAAAAAAAATATTTGAGTTACAAAAGTCGTAAATATCGTAAACATAATTTGGTTTGTGATATTTAGTTTGATATTGTGATTTGAAACAACAATTGTTTTGGAATATGAAAAAATCTAAAAATAAACTCTATGGGATCGTGTGCGAAAATTACTGTGGATGTGAAATACATATTTAATTAAATAAAATACTGTAAAAATAATAAAATTTATCACTATTAAACTAAAGATTCAGTCAAAGAAAATCCATTTTTAAAATGTTTTCAAAACCGAAGCTGCATTCTGAAGATTGGCATCATCCGGTTTCAGTGTTTTTGCCTGAAATGGATAGCTATGAGGAAGAGGAAACATTTTTCGGCAACAAAGAGGTAAAATTATACAGTTAAAGTTTAGTTAGCTATAAATAACGTACATATGTATATATAATTACACTGTTGTGGTTGAAAATCCGACGAACTGAATTCAACTTCGTTAACCGTTTTGCAAGTTAGTTAAAGCAATTTTTTACTTTGAAAATTTTATAAAACTACCAAGAGCTGAAGAGTAAATCGTCGCTCCCAACGAAGACTAATACGGTTCAGTTAGCGTGGAAGACTAACACAATTCACTTTTCTGCCTCGACGACTAACACACTTCGTTCTCTGCGTCGAAGACTAACACATTTCAGTTCTATGCGAACTGTGTTAGTCTTCGACGCAGAGAACGAAGTGTGTTAGTCTTCGACGCAGAAAAGTGAAGTGTTTTAGTCTTCCACGCAGAAAAGTGAAGTGTGTTAGTCTTCGACGCGGCGGCGGATCGAGAATTTTTTAAGTGATGAAATCTTAACTTTAACACATTTTATTGTTTGTCACACTTTTCTCTAGGTTTGGAAATAGGCAATAAATGTGGGATCTAAATTTGGCTCCGGTTATAGTTTTAATCTTTCTTTTACCTACATACCAAATTTCAAGTAAATCCAACCATTTATACGATAGTTTAAAATAAGTCAGTCCTGGGCCCACTTTCCGGAAGAAAATGTAACCTATGTCCTAATTAAAGCATATAACTACCTACACACCAAGTTTCAAGCCAATCGAGCCATAAATTCGATTGTTTAGAATAGATCGGTCCCTGGTCCACTTCTCCGAAGAAAAATCATACCATACTTTAACCTAAGCAAAATGCTACCACATACCAAATTTCAAGTAAATCCAGCCATATAAACGATAGTTTCGAATAGAGCGATCCCGGGTCCAACTATAACTTTACAGAAACACTCTCCAGGCTCCTACAAATATATCCCGAAAATTTAAAAAAAATCGGCCGAGTAGTCCATAAGCTACATACATACATACTTACATATATATATCCTACTTTATATATATATATATTAGGGTGATTCAAAAAAAAAGTCGACTTGGTCTTACCCCCTAAAAAGTTAGGTATTGATGAGAAAATAAGCCTTGCGAAAAATCAGTGTTCTAACTTAACCCTTAGAGGTGGCTATTTTTTCGCCCTTTCCCATACATTTTGTATGGGAAAAAATGGCATTTTTTTCAAAGTGAATTTTCTTTTAATTTTTGAAATTTTTTTGAAAATATTTTTACACACTCTTAAACTTGAGGCTTTGAAGCTTCCAAAATGGTAAGCCATGTGCGATTATCTTAACTATTAAGGTAATTACAGCCATTTGAAAATGGCTGAGTTATAGTACAAAACATACACAGTTACACGTAAAAAATTTAGTAAATTTTAAATGGCTGTAATTATTTTAATAGTTGAGATATTCGCACATGGCTTACCATTTTGGAAGCTTCAAAGCTTCAACTTTAAGAGTATGTAAACATATTTTCAAAAAAGTTTCCAAAATTGAAAGAAAATTCACTTTGTAAAAAATACCATTTTTCCCCATACAAAATGTTTGGGAAAGGGCGAAAAAATAGCCACCCTTAAGGGTTAAGTTAGAGCGTTATTTTTTTGCAAGGCTTATTTTCTCGTCAATACCTAAAGTTTGAGGGGATAAGACCGAAAAAAAAACCAAATTTTTTTTTATTTGAATCGCCCTAATATATATATAGATGATTACTCGAGCGACATTTTCGGCCGTTGAAGACTCAGAGTAGAGTTGTAAGGGATTTATTAAGCCTTTTCTTGGTTTGGTATTTGACGCGACCTAATACACACCAAAAGCCTATCAAATTATCTCTCGGATCGGCATTGAATATTTTGCAGTTACTCAAATTATTTGATGAATTATTTCCTTTCTTGGACAACCAAATCACTTTCGTTATTTACATTTATATTTTGTATCGAAAATTTCTTAACCAACAATTTTGAGCCTGTATAATTTTTCTAATGAAATAATAACTTCCCGCCCTTGTAACAACTTCCAGTCTCCAACTCAGTTATGAAATGCAAGGATATGTATATATTTTGTTTACATGAACCGCCATTAATTCGGAGCATTGTTCAACATGACGTTAGACATAAACCTTTTGATACGACTTTTCAGCTAGAGGGGCTAAAACATGCCCAACGCTAGGGGATGAATGGTGCTTTTGTACCAATTAATGGCGTGCGTTCTAACCATAAGCATGAAAAGCTTTTATAACGATTCTTTCGTATCGGCCTTGCATTGTTGGATTTTAATATTAAAAAAAAAAAAAATTAAATATAATTATGACTATGTGCAAGATAAGCATACATACCTACAAATCTATTATACCTATTGTTGAGTAGAAAAAAAAGTTGACTTGAATGCAGATGAGTGAGTACGAAAAAAGGATATGTTTAAAATATTCATATGAGAGATACAAAAAAAACGAGTTTAATTCCCCAAAGGAACTCTCTGTGCTTGTAAAAAATGCATGTATTGAATGGGTTAGAGGAAGAGATAAAGATACCTATCAGAAATTTCACAGTGCTATTTTACATTAATTTTGTAATTATTATTTTTTATGTTTGTACGTACGTACGTATGTATATGAGTGCGTAAAAGTTAAAATATTCCAGTTTAAAAGTTGTTACATGCGCTAATAGTCAAACTGCCAGAAGTAATTCCAACAAAGGACACACCATCATTAGTCGCATTCAGCGTAACATCTCCAACTCAATACAAACTTTTTATCCCAACTTGCGTAATAATACATACGTACAAATATATAGCAGAAGGAGAGGGTGTTGGCAGGTGTTTTGGGCTGCTGACTGCTTGCCTTCAGGTGTACAACTGTCTGACGTTTCGTTATTATCATGCGTACTCCCATGTTCAAGAGACCGATTCAGAAAATTGCATTAAAAAAATTTATACAATAAAATAAAATAAAATAAAATAAAATAAAATAAAATAAAATAAAATAAAATAAAATAAAATAAAATAAAATAAAATAAAATAAAATAAAATAAAATAAAATAAAATAAAATAAAATAAAATAAAATAAAATAAAATAAAATAAAATAAAATAAAATAAAATAAAATAAAATAAAATAAAATAAAATAAAATAAAATAAAATAAAATAAAATAAAATAAAATAAAATAAAATAAAATAAAATAAAATAAAATAAAATAAAATAAAATAAAATAAAATAAAATAAAATAAAATGAAATAAAATAAAATAAAATAAAATAAAATAAAATAAAATAAAATAAAATAAAATAAAATAAAATAAAATAAAATAAAATAAAATAAAATAAAATAAAATAAAATAAAATAAAATAAAATAAAATAAAATAAAACAATATAAATAAAATAAAATAAAATAAAATAAAATAAAATAAAATAATGTAAAATAAAATAAAATAAAATAAAATAAATTAAAATAAAATAAAATAAAATAACATAAAATAATGTGAAATAAAATAAAATAAAATAAAATAAATTAAAATAAAATAAAATAAAATAAAATAAAATAAAATAAAATAAAATAAAATAAAATAAAATAAAATAAAATAAAATAAAATAAAATAAAATAAAATAAAATAAAATAAAATAAAATAAAATAAAATAAAATAAAATAAAATAAAATAAAATAAAATAAAACAAAATAAAATAAATGAATAAAATGAAAAAAAAAAAACGAAATTGACAGATAATAAAATAACAGAAAATAAAATACAGCAAAAAAATGGAAAAAATGTGGCGGCTATATCTTTCGGAAGAAAAAAGTGTGAAAATCTGTATCGGTCTAATGTGGATATACTCATGTCTATATATACTTTCATATGTACATAGGTATTTATGCCTGCACTTGGACCCAATTAAAGTTAATAAACATGCTTGTACGCACTTTGTTCTCTGGAGGCTACAGCCATATTCCAACTTTGAACTCGAATGGCGCAGAGTATGTATCGGGATTATAGAACACAGTAAAATAAATAAAGTTAAATAGCAGCATCAACTTATTAAGTTTTTATGTGTTTATCTTAAAAAAAAGCATGGCAAGAAATTTTAATTAAATTTATTTCTATATTTTATTTTGTTTTATTTTATTTTATTTTATTTTATTTTATTTTATTTTATTTTATTTTATTTTATTTTATTTTATTTTATTTTATTTTATTTTATTTTATTTTATTTTATTTTATTTTATTTTATTTTATTTTATTTTATTTTATTTTATTTTATTTTATTTTATTTTATTTTATTTTATTTTATTTATTTTATTTTATTTTATTTTATTTTATTTTATTTTATTTTATTTTATTTTATTTTATTTTATTTTATTTTATTTTATTTTATTTTATTTTATTTTATTTTATTTATTTTATTTATTTTATTTATTTTATTTATTTTATTTATTTTATTTATTTTATTTATTTTATTTATTTTATTTATTATATTTATTTTATTTATTTTATTTATTTTATTTATTTTATTTATTTTGTTTATTTTATTTATTTTATTTATTTATTATATTTATTTTATTTTTTTTTATTTATTTTATTTATTTTATTTATTTTATTTATTTTATTTATTTTATTTATTTTATTTATTTTATTTATTTTATTTATTTTATTTATTTTATTTATTTTATTTATTTTATTTATTTTATTTATTTTATTTATTTTATTTATTTTATTTATTTTATTTATTTTATTTATTTTATTTATTTTATTTATTTTATTTATTTTATTTATTTTATTTATTTTATTTATTTTATTTATTTTATTTATTTTATTTATTTTATTTATTTTATTTATTTTATTTATTTTATTTATTTTATTTATTTTAACTATTTTATTTATTTTATTTATTTCAATTTATTTTATTTTTTTTTAATTTAATTTTTATTTTCTTTTCTTTTATTTTATTTTCAGACAACAACCCAAAAAATTTAAAAATTTAATTCACCTACGATATAAATAAATATGTAGATGGGAATGAAGGTAAAATATATAAGACTTACCTATGTGCTTAACACATTTGTAAATAAGCAGAAAATGAGAACTGAAGATAAGTATTCATGACATTTTCATACATTGCAATGCATTTAAAGAACATATTTTTGAATTTATAATTTTTCAAGTTGAAAGGGTGCTTCGTTTTCATTTTCCTACTTATACCATGCTCTTGAAGCATATGGTTTTGGGGCACAAAGCCTAACTTAGCAGTCTCACTTTAAAGTTTAAAGTTTAAACTAACGCAACTTGAGTTTGGATACTGTTTTAGACTGAGTGTTTACTTCCCTAAACTAGCCTTCATTTAGGCAATATATAAATGTACTGATTTAAGACAGTCCCTGTACTACCCGAAGCCTCTACTTATATACATAAAATACCAAGCAAACTCATGCAAGATAAACCTCATAAAAAATACATACCTAACGCACCACCCTATGAATTATAAATTTATAACTCTTTCTACGTGTAAATTTTTAATGAAACTCATTTGCGCCCCAATATGTAATGGTCGATATTTTCATGCCATCCGCTCAGTGCCCATGTCGAGGACCTCATTTTCTGCACACCAGTTGTCTGAGGTGTCAAAATTGAATTATCACCGAGAATTTAAAGCTGCATCGACTGCTGCGTCTTGTTTTTGTTGTTGCTGCGGTGTTGATGTCATTTGCAGCTTCATTTACGCATTTACTCACGCCAGAGTGCACACATAAAAGCGCCGTATGTAGATTTATCTATACATATGTGTCTATAAGTGCGTATGTATAGCAGTGCGAGCAATCAATTGCACATTCATTCATTCGCTCATTCATTTCATACCACTTCAGTTGTTTATATTGAATTGCACATTACTTTTGCAATTGCAACATCTGCTATGCGGTTTTCATATAATTTTCCAACAACAACAAGCAAGTTTTGGTGAGGCTGCCAAACAAGTCGTAGGGTTGAATGGGCTGTCGCTGGCTGTGGTCGTATGTCTTTTTACTATTAAATGAAAAAAAAAAACCCAAACCATATAAGTAAGTAGTGTGATAAACTCAATCGTATAATGTCTGTCCATTCATCCATCCAACCAATCTTTTATTTAACCAATTCGTTCGTCCTTATACGGTGATATATGCTTGTTTGTATGTGTATGTAATTACTATGACATTTTTATGGTTGGCAACCCCTCGAAATGTCGCATAATTTATCGCAGTTAAATGATTCAGCCTGCTGCCTCTGCAAGTACAGGCGCCTCATTTCGAAATTGAAATGTCAAAATAGTAGGTAATAAAAAGTTATTTCCATATATGAAAAATTGGCGATGATAATGAGTACAAACCGAAAAATATCGTTGAAAAATGCTGCGTGTGTGTGTGCCGTTGAACAATAGCTCCTTTAATTATAAATCTAATTCATTAATATCACTTTAGTATTCCAATGAATGTAAGTATTTAGAGATGACAATTTGACTTCGCGTTCGTGAATAAGAACGCATACAAAAATCCACACCGTTCACGTTCACGAATGCATTCGCGAACCATTTTCAAATGCATTCTCGAATCTATGTAAGAACGTTCTTCTTGTCCTTTACTGAGTGCATATTTTGTAAGAACTTAATAGCCCGGTCAAAATAGACAAAAAAATAGTGGTTAAATAACAATAATTTCCACAGAGCCAAATTTTGGTAGAGAGCAGGGGCAGATCCACGGGGGTGGTTTGCCCTTCGGTATCCAAAAAGTCATATTTTTCATAGTAATTCACTAATCTAATCTTGGCTTGCGTCATAATGACGCTTAACCGCCTATACGATTTTGGCCGTTTCATATCAAAGCACGCCAGTCATTCCTTTTTAGCGATAACTGACGCCAATTGAAAACCCCAAGGAAGTTCAAGTCATCCTCCACTTGTTGTTTCCATCTCAGTCGAGGTCTCCCCCTTCCTCTGCTGCCGAATTCGGGTGTCGATAGTAAAACTTTCTGTGTTGGAGCTTCTTTTTCCATTCGCATAACATGACCCAGCCAGCGGAGTCTTTGGGCTTTAATTCGCTGAACTATGGTCAGGTCTGCGTAAAGCTCATACAGCTCATCGCTAAATTTTCTTCGATATTGGCCGTTGGCATCACGGGAAGGACCATACATCTTCCGGAGAACTTTTCTATTAACTACTCCAAGGGCCATCTCATCTTCTCCTGACACTGTCCATGATTCCGAGCCGTACATCAGGACTGGTATGATGAGAGACTTATAGAGCATGATTTTTGTTTGTCGAGAGAGGACTTTACTTCTCAATTGCCTACTTAGTCCAAAGTAAGACTTGTTGACAAGAGTATTTCTCCGTTGGATTTCTAGACTGATATTTTTTTGGGTGTTAATGCTGGTTCCCAAATAGACGAAGTTCCACACCGTTTCAAACTTGTAGCTATCAACGGTGACTTGGCTGCCAAGGAGCAGGTGCGCCGATTCTTTCTTTGATGACAGCAAATACTTCGTCTTGTCCTCGTTCACCGCAAGACCCACTTTTTTCGCTTCCTTATCCAACCCATAAAAAGCAGCGCTTACGGCGTGGTTGTTAAGGCCAATGATATCTATATAATCGGCTTACGCCAGCAATTGCACGCTCTTGTAAAAGATTGTGCCATTGCGGTTTAGCTCTGCTGCTCGAATTATCTTCTCCAGCATCAGGTTAAAGAAATCGCACGAAAGGGAGTCGCCCTGTCTGAAGCCACGTTTGATTTCAAATGGTTCAGAGAGGTCCTCCCCGATTCAGATGGAGCTGTTGGTTTTGCTCAACGTTATTTGGCAAAGCCGTATAAGCTTTGCATGGAAGATCTACAACTTGGTTTCAGGTAATTTTTCGAAAAACCCACCGTTCTCGAGAAAAGTCTAAAAAACGCCAAAATTTTGTCCTTTGCCCCCGAATAACTTTTTAGAACATATGAGATCGATAGGGACTTTTGAAGTTTTCTTTCTGACGGCGAAGCTAAGCTCTCTTCCGAAATTTGGCTCTGTGGGAATTAAGTTTATTTTGACCGGGATACACCTAAATAAAAAAAAAAAAATAAAAAAAAATAAAAAATAAAATAAAAAAAATAAAAAAAAAATTAAAAAAAAAAAACATAATATAAAACCAAATGAAAGAAAAAAAATAAAAATAATTTAAAAATACTTAAGTAGAAAAAATATATATAAGAAACAGAATTAAAATTAAATAAAATTTGATTAAAAAAAAAAAATAATATTAAATCAAAATTTGAAATGCCATTGGAAAACCATTTTCTACTATGGTAGCTCGCTTTTGAAGTTGATTTTCAACGAGTAGTAACATTGAATGCACTTACCTATACATTAAGGAAAATTAAGTTTGGTGCTTTAAACAAACAAAAATGGCAATAATTAACAATATTAAAACTAATTGCTATAACAAAAACTACAACAACAACCACAACAACCTATATACCTTATATATGCAATTAAAAATACAAAGCGTACCGCCTACCTACTCGTACAAAAGGTAACTTCGACTATCAGCAGCCACTTGAAAATACAAAGTGAGCCGATTTGTTGATTTTTGTACATACCCAAACAAAAACACCAAGCAAGAAAAGATATTAAATATTCTTACAAACACACCCACATACATACATATAAACATTGTTGCATAAATATTGACGTGCGTGCGTTCGTGTGTCAAAGTGTCAGCAAATAGGTTTGGTTTCCATTGAGCGTTGTTTGGAAAGTGTTGCGCTTTTATTTGAACAAAAAATACCAATTTTCAAGTGCTAATAGATAAGAATCTTTTTCATCAAACAAAAAAAAAAAAAAATTAACAAAATGTCTGAAGATGGTGATGAGTAACTAACCACTACATACATATTTAATAGAAATTTTTAGTTTTCTTGCAAACTAGTGAAAATTAAACTTTTATTTAAATTTCAATGAAAATCCTAACTATTACTTAAAATTTTGTTTTTCTTATATTTCCTTTCTAACTCTTTCTATTATGCACATTAAGGTCTTTGAAATTTGTTTGTCAAGACTAACGGGAATCTTAGCATGCATCTTAATTGAAATCTCTAAAATACTTTTACTAACAACTATGGTCCTTAAGGTGAGCAACACTTGTGCTGTAACACACACCGGGGATTAATAACGTTCTTACAAATTTATTTAAAACAATTTGCATTAAAATCTTTCCTGCCAACTTCCTTTCAGCTTTGTTTGTCTGCATTTGGGTTTTCTAGGTAAATATATTCGCCTAAGTGCACGTCTCATACATATATGTATGTATGTATAACACATATGTACATATGAAGGTATGTATCAGGGATGTTGCGGATATGTCGCGCAAAAAATGCGAATAGTCTAGGATGTGTCCTGGTTGAGTCTCATTGAAAGATGCGACTAGAGAGAATTTATAACCTATACCCATTTGGACTAATTTAGTTTCTACTCAAACGAGTAGATACTTTTAACGCCTGTGACTACGCTACAAAAACGAATGTTGACTAAAGCCCCACTGTACAAGAAATTCTCTTTAAGGTCAATTCTCTTTCAAGTTAATGCTCGCTTAGGCGAATCTTTTTCATTCGCACGTGGGTGTTGTTGTTAAATTTAGTCTAGCGGTTATCCAATTTTTGTATTAGTAAGTAGTAGTATTCGCTAACGTAATCAATAGCGAATCATTCTAGAACCCATGTAGGAACGTTCTTCTTGTCGTTAATCTTAAAAAAGGAGTGGTTGTAATACTGGCAGACGGTTGGAGTAATAAATTTGGAAATTGTTATGGTAGGTATAGGTACCGACCGAAATGTAAAGCAAAAAATCTTTCGCCGGAATGATCCCAAAACAATCCCTATTAAGTAACAAAAAGATCCCAAAAACGATCCCGCAATAATCATAAAAACAACCCCGAGATGATCGAAAAACTTCCTAAAAAAAGTTCCGAAATAGTCCCGGAAACAATACTGAAATCATCTCGAAAACAATAACGAAATAATCGGAAAACAACAACAAAAAAATAGTCCTGAAAATCTCCCGAAATGATCTCGAAATAGTCCCGGAATGATCGGAGAAAAATGCCGAAAAAGTCCCAAAGGGATAGTGAAAACAGCCCCAAAAAAAAAAACACCCGAACTGATGCCGAAAACAGTCCTCAAATGATCAGTAAACAATCCCGAAAAGTCGATTCGAACACAATACCGAAGAAATAGTCCTGAGAATCTCCCGAAAAGTTCCCGAAATCCTAACGAAAACAAATCCCCAAATGATCAGAGAACAAGCTCGAAAAAGTTTCAAAGTAATAACGAAAACAATTCCGAAGAACTTCCAAAACGATTCTGGAAACCGTCCCTAAAAACTCCGAAATGGCAAGAAAACATGAACGATTCCAGAATCCCCGATGATCAGAAAAGAATATCGAAAAAGTCGAAAATAAAAACGTTGATTCGCGAACGCTAACAATGTGAATTTTTTTCGACTAACAAGACTGAAGTACCGCAGTAACAATAAGCACCAATAGTATAATTTTCTGAGATAGGATGTTCTCCCATTGAATATAAGCGATACCATGTCCTAAATATGTGCGAATATTTCCAGGTCCATAATTCCCCCGTTATCGACGACAGTCGGCCATTTTGAATTCGTCCATGGTTGCCCCACACGGTTTTTTTTAAATCACACCAGTGGTAAAAGTAGAGGGCAACTTATGGTCGTAGCAATCAGCTGATTCTGTCAAACAGGCAAATTTATTCTAACGGTATCGCTTTTGGCACAATCTTCTCTCTTTGGTTCTGGGATATTTCTTTTACAATCCTTGTATTTTCAATTCTATTATTCGCCTTTGATTTCGTATTCGCAAATATCGAAAGTAAGACATTCGCAGGATCTCTATTACACAAATGCATATGTGTTTGTAGATATAAGGTGTCGATTTTTGTCTTTTACTCGATTCAAGGATTTTATCACATTCAAGTGAATTGATGCGCAAAATTCACTAGACTTCCATCTGAAGTTAGTGGAAGATCTTTGGCAGCTTTTATTTGAACACATCCCACCGACCCATAAAAAGTTATGTGAGCCATCATAACACACACCAACTTACAAGTAAAGGTATATTTGCATATGTGTACGGCAGGTGTGTTCAGGTGTGGGTTTTTCTACATACATACATACATTCATATTTGTATGTGTCTGTAAATGGGAACGTTTAAAAAAAATAGACAAATTCATGTCCAAATGCTTTCCAGGTGACACGAAACAACACTTAGTCAGCGCGACGTAAGTAGATATCTTGCTACTAGATACTGTTGCCAATGTGGCACAAACTTTCGCTGGGTATATCACACATCAAAATCATGCTAACTAAAGAACCACAATTTTTGTAGTTATACATACTACCAAGTTACTTAGTTCTACATATGTATGTATATATGTCGACCTGTCTGTTTGATGGATTTAATAATAAACTCAGCGAGAAATGAACTGCACTAGATTTACCGGAAAGAGTCCCTTAGAACTTGTTTCTCTTTTTTTCATTAACTTAAATTATTCATGGACATATTCACATATCCAAATCCAAAAGGGTTTACCACTTGACGTGAGTGCGCTGGAGCCGGGTAAAAAATATAACAGATACTATTTGAGATAGTTAACCTAAAACACTACTCACTACAAAACTGTAAACATGTGTGTGACAACTTAAATTAATGAAAAATAATATGAAAAACTATCTTCAACTAATTTCCAATTTCATACCCAACCCCAGTAAGGAAAACACTTCAAATTTCAAGGAGGGAGTAACCACAAGTGTCGTGCATATGTACGTATGTAGTACGCCCAAAAAAAAAATTGTGACTAGCTCCAAATGGGCTACCTTTAGATACTAGTCGTGCAAAGTAAGTTCAAACTAAATTGTTTATTAGGGCGTTTAAAAAATATTTGTTTTCCATACATCCCGCATATTCAGAATCGGACCAGAACTGTTTTCATTCAGTACCCCGTTTCTGTAAAAAAGCGACAAAATTTTCCATTTTAATGTGGTTACAATCAATTCAAAATTAAAAAAAAAAAATTCTGTCACCAACTCAGAATCAAGTGTGAAAATAAATCGACAAAAATCAAAAATTTTTACGGAAACAAAAAAATGAGTCTGTTGTCATTATGACGTCAAATCGACTATATCAGTGGATACGATCGATCGAGTTGAGTGACAGAAACGGGTTACAGATAGGGCGTTTTTGAAACTCATTCTAATGTGCTGTTCATGCTTAGACTACATTTTGCATTTTAGCATTTAGCCCAAAAAGCAGCATCATTTCCATACAAATTTGAAAGCTAAACCCAACTAAATGCTACTTTATTTCTGCATTAGCTTTAGCATCTTCGAAGATACAGTACAAACAAAAATTTCCTTGTATGAAGAAAAAGTGAAAAAAAAAATGTTTCATACTTTTGGGCGAACAGCTATTTATATTAGGATATCTTCTCACTAAGCAACATAGGTACTTATGCAATAATTTTTCCTGTTTAATACCTCAATTCTGTAAGCTGTATCTAGTCACTAATAGAGACATTTCGTGGTCTATTTCTTATTTGATACAATTTGGTATTCTGTAAGCTGCCTTACATCTCTAGTCTCAATAAAGAGTCACTAATTTGTCATCTGCTTGTAGGCAGGTAACAAACAAAGTTAACTAATAAAGAAAATTTGTTAATAAATTTAAAATATTAAAAAGAAAAATGAATTTGCGAATTAGAAGTATTTAAATGTTAAAAAAAAGTTAATTAAATTTAAAAAAAATTAAATAAAACAAGTAAGGAAGTCTAAATTCGGGTGAAACCGAACATTACATACCCAGCTGTGCACATAAAGTGGGCGTGATCGTTCACCGATTTTTCTTATTTTCTGTGGTAGTACTCTACATAAACATAACATGCCTGGTACCTAGTTTCGTAAATCTATCTCACACCGTTCTGAAGTTGTTAGCAGTCGAATTTAAAAATTGCTTGACTCATAAGTGGGCGGTGCCACGCCCACTTTCCAAAATTTTGAAAAAATTATGTAAAGAATATGAAAGTTGATGTATGTACCAAATTATATTATTATAGCGAAATCAGTTAATTAGATATGGACTTTTCAATATTTCCACCTCCTTTCAATATAACTTTTATGAAAAAGTAGGCGTGGTCGCGAAGCGATTTCGTTTATTTTCTATAGCTGAATTTACCACAACAATAGTATGTCCTCTACGAAATTTCGTTATACTAGCATAAACTGTTCTGAAGTTATTAAGAGTCAAAATTTTAAAATTTCTTCAAATATACGTGGGCGGTACCACGCCCCCTTTTCAAAAATTTTTATAAAATCGGCCTTAGAACATCTAAATCAATACATATTGCAAATTTTATCATTGTAGCTGCTTCTAATATTGAATTAACCCGTTTTATACGTTTTTCGAAATTTTCGATATCGAAAAAGGGGCGTGGTTATGGTCCGATTTTACCCATTTTCAATAGCAATCTATTCTGAACCCAAATAACTACGCATGCCAAATTTGGTGAAGATATCTCATTATTTGCTCAAGTTATCGTGTTAACGGACAGACGGACGGACGGACGGACGGACGGACAGACGGACGGACATGGCTCAATCAAATTTTTTTTCGATCCTGATCATATTGATATATGGAAGTCTATATCTATCTCGATTCCTTTATACCTGTACAACCAACCGTTATCCTAACAAAGTTATAATACCCTGTGTACAAGTACAGCTGGGTATAAATATACAAATTTACTGTTCGCGGTCCGGCACTTGAACCTGCGACCTCCCGCGTCATAATCCGGACGCTTAACGCCTGGGCCACATCGACATCTATAGGGCGGGTGTCAAATCCGTTACTTAAAATTTATCCAATTTTTGTATTCACCACACCTTAAAATGAGCGAGAGAGAGACTGTGGTAGATTTCTTGTGACTATCTCTTATAGAATACCGGAATCATCTCAAGTCACAAAAAATGTATCAAATGAAATATCTCAAATTTAGTGACTTGATATGAGACAGAATTACAGAATACTGGTATAAAGTTGCAATTTTCGAGGTGAAGAGTTTCCAAGTTTGTTTAGAAAGTCGGCCTCTTTACCCACGAACTCACTTTTATAAAAGAAATGGCGTTTATCCCGTGGTTTAAACTACCAAGGACCCTACCGCGATAATTGCGGAAAGGTTTAGTATGAAAAATTTGGGCTTTATGGAAAGTGGGGCGACCATGTTTGGGGCATATCCATACAACGTCTGTTGGCCATTACTCTGCGCTCTGTCCGCTAAACAATGTCTTACATGCTGCAACACGTGGCATTTCTGAAGAGGAGCGTCATCTTCCTCGAGATACAAGGGTCACTCTGGCTCAATTACGCTCTGGATATTGTAGCAGGTTAAATTCTTACATATCTAGACTGAACCCTGATGTGCCGAATGTATGTCCGGCATGCGGCTTGTCCCCCCACAATACCAATCACTTATTTTCTTGCTCTTCTGAGCCCACTCTTCTAACACCCATCTCTCTTTGGTCCAACCCTATTGAAGCTGCCACTTTTCTTGGACTCCCGTTAGAAGATATTGATGACAATTTAGGTTAAGGAAAAATACGCGTTGGGCAGGACTACACCTCGTTACAACAACAACAACAACAACAACCATGTTTTCTTTCTTATATGCATAGATATTCTTTTTAACAAATCTCGCTCACTTTTCCCATATCCCAAATTATTCGAGAGGTTTTAGGGATTAATTTCACATAACTCGTTCCCAAGTTTTATAGTTCCAACATAACCACTTCCACGTTATTTTTCTGAAAATGTTTTTGAACTTCCGTTGGAAAAAAATCTTTTTTTGTAAGTCTTTCAAGTTATTGATTTCTACAACCAAATTCTGAAAAAGGATGAGCTGTCCCTCTGCATTGATTTGTTCTCAGAATTTTTGTTCCAGAACGCTTTCTTCTTCAAGAAACGTACGAATTAATAATATACCTAATTTAGGATTATATTTTTTTGGAACGGTCCAATATGTGCATCCATATCTAATGCGAGTGCTAATTGTGCGTCACTGTCCAACTATGTCGAGTATGCACATATTCATATCCTTTACAAGAACAACATACACAACAACAACAACAATACATGATTTCTATTCTGCATATTAGCAGCTCCAATTTCCAATTGTTAGTTTCTCTTACTTCTTAGCGCTCCACCATACCAGGCCATCTGTGTATCGCTCGATGATTTATTGGAATTTGAGCTGCTACTTACGCACAAAAAAAAAAAAAATATTTCTTAGTTTTTAATAAGAATTCGGTGTAAAGTGAGATTTTATAAAACACAAAATATTTAACGTTTCCAATGCATTTGTTGTTGCTTTTGATGAGTATTTAAAAAGTGGGTGTTAACTTGCAGTAATTTATTATGTTTTGTCTAAAGTAGTGCGTAATTTTTAGAGCACTTCAACTTGCCTAAAGATTTTTGATGGTAATAATGAAGTGAGCCACTTGATGGCGCCGGTGATGTTTGTATGTTTACATACATATGTCGGCTTTCGCAGGCACAGGACATGCCAGGATATACCTACATATAAATATTTATTGATGTTGGTATTTAGTTGTCTACGTTGGAATTAGTGACAGCCAGTGTTCGATATTAATTCGAAAAAATATTCGGTCTCATGCTAGCAGATTATTTGAGAAGTATGGCCGAAACGATCGGACTTGGAAGCACGTATCTAAAATATTTCACGTTATCATTTAATTGCTTGAATTACGAGTGGTGATTGCTAATTGGAGCGTTGCCCTACTCATTCTCAAAATCAATGAAATTTACTGCTAATAGGTAGATAGTA
This sequence comes from Campiglossa producta, assembly GCA_964058755.1. Lineage (NCBI taxonomy): Eukaryota > Metazoa > Arthropoda > Insecta > Diptera > Tephritidae > Campiglossa > Campiglossa producta. The sequence continues at coordinate 6,541,538 of CAXKVI010000002.1, read as the reverse complement.
GGTAGCTACCGCCCAGGGTAAACTAAAAAAAAATTGAATCAACAGACCAGAAAGCGCGCGAATGTTTGGTACATTTCTAACTCAACAAGCGCGGTCTCATCAAAACAAAACTGAATTATTAGCATTTTAATTAAATCAAAGTCAAAGATAACAATATGAACACTGACAGCGCTTGAGGCGTTAATTAGGAAATAACGATGTTAATTCATCAAGAAATAACGAGCACAAAAATTGCGAACAA
>CAXKVI010000002.1:6518797-6538797 GCA_964058755.1 Campiglossa producta | reverse complement strand
ACCTGCACAGAATGGGCAAGGTTCAAACCCCGAACTGCACCTACTGTGGAGCCATAGACGATGTAAACCACACCTTTTTCGAATGCGAGCAATTCGCCGAAGAAAGAAGGCGGGTGGAAGAGACAATTGGCGAGCTTTCCCCAGGCAGTGTCATTCGAAAGATGACTTCTGAAAATGCAAGATGGGATATAGTCAGGCGATATGCGAGGAACGTCTTCCTTGCGAAACGGGAAGATGGTTGTCTAGCCAGTTAGCGTGAAGTAGCCACAGGGCTCACGTAACGCGCTTCCTTACCTGAAGTAATGCTAAGCGCGGTCCCAGGTAAGGAAGAATGCGCGGGCCGTGGGAGGTTAGGTTTTAGTGCGGTATACCTCAAGATAAGAAGGGAGTCCCACACTCGATGCTAGAGCATCTAGTAACGAGGGCTTAAACCCGGTTAGTGCATAAAGCATTTCCTCCTTCCGCAAATACAAAAAAAAAAAAAAAAATTAAAAAAATAAAATAAAATAAAATAAATCAAAATAAAATGATAGATATTATTTACGAAAACATTAAATTAAGTAAAATAAAATGAAAACATAGTAATATAAAATAAAATAAAATGGGATAAAATAAAAAAATCTGAAATACCTACTTAGGTGAACTCAAAACTACTAATTCCTATAGTACCTACGAGCACCAGTAAAGCCTACAATTCCCGAAAACCCACTTCCCTAAGGCCAACATTTTGTACCTATTTGCTTATTGCCTGCAGATTTTTATGGCTTCGTGCCCCTTAAACTTGCCTGCAATCCACTTTTTAAAGCGGGGGTGTTGGGGTGGCTGTAAGTTAATGGTCGACATTGCAGTCGCCATAAAATTAAATTTCCAGTGGCAACGCTGCAACTTGGCGCATAAATCAACGAGAACCCAAAGGAAATGGTCGCCAATGTGAAGAAAACGAGGTGAGGCGTGTGGCATGCAATATTGCACCTCAAGCAATGCCAGTAAACAAAAGCAGACGCACGCACGCATGGATGCAATGTTTTGCAGCAAAACTCGTTGCCAAAGTCTTATTTACTCGCTACTGTGAAGCACTCACTGCAATGGGCGTTGCCATTTAAAATGCAACAATTACTCGCGCACAAGAGAAAGCGAACGCGAAGGCGCTCTAGCGACTGCTCTCAGGTGGTCATATCGGCTAAATCACGTCAGTACGTAATTGTTATTGCCTTGACTTTCCTCTGCTGATTGCAAAGTGTGCCAGAGGGCTAGCTATTTGACGAAGTATATATGACCTTCTCTTTCACACTTTCGCTCATCATCCATGTTGACTTCGTTTAATGTTGTTTGATGAGAAAAATGGAAATATAAAAACGTTGCTTAGGCAATTGTTGTTGTGTGTCGGTATGTGCTTGTGTGTGCCACAGTTGGTCTGTTGAAAATGTCGTATGAACCGTTCAATGAGTGCGACTAGTTTGTGTTCGAACGCGTTTTGGTGTGCATCGAAGTTTTGTCGCTTGGAAGTGTTGTGATTTTTTGTAGCGAATTTTTTTTTGAAAATAAAAGCGTAAAACAAGAAAATACGTCGAATAAACAATTAATAAAAAAAATATTAAAAACTCGTATACGAAATGGGGCAAAGATATGATTTATTTCAAGAGAGTGATTTTGCAAGAAAAATGTGAAAATAAAATGAATAACTGAAACTGAATAAACAAAAATTAAAAAGTTGCAAAACAAGTTTAATATACGATTTTTTGTGCTGAAAACAAAAATTCTAAAAATAAACTCAAGAAATGTGGTAAAGGTGGAAGTGAATTTAAGGTAAAACAATAATACCTACAGACGTTTTGTTTGATACAAACTGAAGTAAGACAAGCGAAACACATACATAAGTACTTCAAAGGTATTTAATTATACATTACCTATGTAGTAGATATGTACATATAAGAAAAAAAAATTTGGATAATAATTAAATTAATAGTGAAAGAGGTTGGTGAATTTGAAAATATGTGTTGATTTTACTACAAGGCTTTGCCTTGAATACCAATACTTTTTTTGGTTTGATAGAATGACCAAAGTCACCGAAACGATGTCTTTGTTTAACGACAAATTTGAAATTTGTATCATCTTTTTATGTATTTTTATCAAACTCGATCTCAAGACTCCCTCCGCTTTTCAGAGATGTTCAGCGATTTCCAATTATCTCGATCAGAGCGCCACCTATCGGTGTGTTTAATTGCTACTGTGTACCTACTCAACTATATTCAGGGATTTGTTTTCCAAAAACTGTATTGTCATCGTGTCCTCAACAATGTTACAAGTTTCAAGTACCTAGGTTGCCAGGAAGTTAGTTAAAAGTCGATCGAAAGCTTTCCGATTTCAAATGAATTTTCAAAATAGCTGATCCGGGCGCCGCCTACCGCAATTTTTTTTTATGGGGACTGCATTTTCAGCGGCTTTTGAAAAATGCGTCAAGTTTCAAGTCTCTGGCTTAACGGGAAGTTACTCAAAAATAGATCGAAATATTTCCTCCGCTTTTCAGAGATGTTCAGCAATTTTTAATTATCTCGATCAGCGCGCCACCTATTGGAGTTTTCAAATTCACAAGTTATATTGTCATCGCGTTCTCAATTATTTTCTAACTTGCAAGTTCTTAAGTTGCCAGGAAGTAAGTGAAAAGTCGATCGAAAGAATTCGAATTTCATACGAATTTTCGAAATATGTATGTAGCTCGATACGTGCGCCACCTACCGAAACTTTTTTGATGTGCATTGTCATAGGGTTCTGAAAATGTCTCAAGTTTCAAGTCACTAGCTTACCGGGAAGTTACTCAAAACTGTTAGAGATTTCAATTATCTCGATCAGCGCGCCACCTATCGGAGTTTTGAATTTTACAGGCTGTATCGCGTCCTCAACTATCTGTCAAGGTTGCAAGGAAGTTAGATAAAAATCGATCGCAAGATTCCCAATATCAAAAGAAGTTACGGGTATTGAAACTTGTGACAAGTTTCTACCTCACCAGGAAGCTACTCAAAAATCGATCGTAAGATTCCCTCTGTGCTGCCGAGGTTTTAATTATCTCGACCAGCGCGCCACCTATCGGAACGGATTTTGATTTCTGCAAATCGTATTGTCATCGTGTTCTCAACAATGTGCTAAGTTTTAAGTCCCAAGGTTGCCAGAAGGTTAGTCAATCGCAAGGTTTCTCAATTTCAAACGAATTTTGGATATAGCTAGATCGATTTTTTTTTTAGGATTAGTGTTGCCACCTGGTTCTGTGTATCAAGTTTCTGGGTTCTACGTTTCAAGTTTCAAGTCTTTTATTGTTGATCTGTGTACCAAGATGCAATAATCTACCTTAGAAAGTTATTTAAAAATGATTCGTGAAATTTATGATTTTTCGTTCACCACCTAGCGGATTGGTTTGATGTTCCAAATTTCAAATGTCCAGCTCAATGGAAAAACGTTCAATGATTTGAAAACTTGAGAAGTAAATTTCCTAATCGTCTTAAAAACTTAACAATTTATAGTTCAATAACTACGAAACTCAGATTCAACTTACGTGGTTTGGCATTATCAACGAGACTATACATATATCGTCGCTCGCTTGCCAGAGTTATGAATGTGCACATTTTCCAGATTTGAGTTAACAGCCTCGCGTGTCTAACCACTCGCTTATCTACGATTCACGAAAATCCTGGGTTTCCTAAGTATAAGAAACCCCCCGGAAATATGCAATGCCATTTTCATGAATATGTAGTTCAATCTCTGCCCGAAAAAACGAATGTGTTACACATTCGTGCTCCTGGCGCCACAAAAATATCTAAAAATTTTATTTCCAAATTTTTTAAAATTTTCGTTGAGCCAGAAGCATAAATGTGTTGCACTCAGAAACAGACACCATGGCGTATACGTAACAATTTTACTACACATTTGTGTTTCTAGCACAACGAAAATTTTAAAAATTTAGCAATTCAATATTGAAACATTTTCGTTGCGTCAAAAACATGAATGTGCCACAGATTCATGCTTCTGGCTCAACGAAAATTAAAAAAAAAATTACTTTGGAAATTTTTAATAGAGGAATTGAAGGAATATTAACCTAAAACCTATATCAGTGGGAAGAGTATAATGAGAAGTTGACTTGCAAAAATATATTTTTGTCAAAAACTTAAATTTGAAATTTTGCGAGAGCAATCACCTTTCAAATACGATTCCCCAAAATTTTAATTTTGGCACATTCATGCTTCTGGCAAGCAAGCGACGATATAATAGGGTGATTCAAAACAAATGTCGACTTGGTCTTACTCCTCCGAAAATTTAGGTATTGATGAGAAAATGAGCTTTGCAAAAATTGAGCGCTGTAACTTAACCCTATTTTTTCGCCCTTTCCAATAAATTTGGTATGGAGAAAAATGGGATTTTTATACCCAGCGTACTAGTACTAGTACAAAGGTATTCAAATTTTGTCCACATCACGGTACTACGTAACGGTAAAAAATAATAGAGATAGATATAGAGTTCCATATATGAAAGTTCTTGGGTTGAAAAGCGGAGTTCTTTAAGGCATGTCCGTCCGTTTGTCCGTCGGTCCGTCTGTCCGCGTACACGATAACTTGAGTAAAAATTTAGATATTTGCATGAAATTTTGTAAAACTTTCTGGCCAAGGCAGGTTGCTATTGAAAATGGGCGAAATCGGATGATAACCACGCCCATTTTCGATATCGAAAATTTCGAAAATCACATAAATTGACATATCTCGGTAGCTCAAAAGGCTAAAATGATATAATTGTATAGGTGAGTCCCTCTGGTCATTATTTTATGATTTTGCTATAAATTTTTTATAGTGGGCGTGGCACGGCCCAGTTTTAAGGGAGGCATTTTTGAAAGTATAACTGGTCGTGACTTTAAAGTGCTTAAGATAGAACGATGAAATTTGGCACAAAGAATACTAGTATCCTTGGGAGTATACCTGATGAAATTGGATAAAATCGCTCTCCAACCACGCCCACTTTACACACAATTTATATAATTCGGTAACGGAAATGGCTAAAATGATATAGTTTGGTATGATGAACCCCCTAGTCGTTCTATTATGTAGAGTATGTCGAGAGGACTTGCCCAAGAATGAACGTTCAAAAAATATGTTTCTCCATTTGTTTTTAAAGAAGAAAATTTAAATTTTTTTACCGCACTAGGTATTTCGGAATTTGGTTTATGAACTCCCTATCTCAGAGTAGGCCCCAAAAAAGTCCGATCTGGAAAACAATTTATTTTCAGCTGAGGCAGATAGTCTAATCAGATTTTATTTAAGAATATTACATTATCTGCAAAGACTTGAAATTAGAAAGCCATACCAAAACTAAAAAACTTGTTTGGGCCCAACCTTATATCCATAAAACCTAGAACATACAGTCTCGCCGACAACTCTTTGAATTCTATTAAATATGTTCTACAACAGCCAATAAAAACAAGAAAAGCTTAAGTGCAAAATATGCAAATTGTTACATACAAACAACCAGATTAATACAAAATCTACTAAAAATCACGGTTAAGCATTTGCTAAGCGAATAAAACGTTTATTGCTGCATGTTTTACATTTATGCGACAGCAAAAATAAATAACAGTAACAACAAAAACAACAACAACAAACTGAAAGTGCAGCTAACGAACAAACATATACAAACGAAACAAAAACAAAAACAAAAACAAATATGCAAAGTTGCAGCAAAACAAAGACCAAGGCAAACAAATAATCATAAAAACGTCAAAAAGGATATGAAACAACAGCAATAACCATACGATACAAGTAAAAAGGAATTAACAACAACCACAACCATAGCAACAAAGCACCAAAGCTATTCCAATCAAAGCGAAGGCGCAAAATAAACAAATCCCTTAAATCTCGAGTACTCTCCCCCTCAACAACAACACATCGTCACATTTGTACGCACACCCACATCCGCAAAGCATGTGAAAGGAAAAAAAGCAATAACAAGTAAAAGCGACTACAACGGAAAAGGAAACAAGTTGAGGGGAATAAACCCAAAAAAAGGACTGAAAAAGAAAGTATTCGAAAAAAAAAGAAATTCCCAACGAAAAGTCGCCAAAGAGTACAGCTGAAAACATTTCCCGCTGACATTAACACAAATGCTTGACAATTTGTTTTACCAATTCCCGGCTACATGACAACAACAACCACACAAAGCCAAAAAGAAAAACTGAATTGAAAGCAGAATCTGGCAACGCACAAAAAAAGTGCCATCACACAACGCAACAGCAGCGACGTCAGCGTCTCCCACATCTATTTGGTCCTGCAGCGCCTGTTTGCGCGGGTGTCTGTGTGTGTGAAGTGTGTTGAGGGTGGTGGTCCTTAAAGTCACACAGCAGCCAACATACTTACGAATATCCTATTTGCCGCAAATCGTATCCAGTAGTCCATTCGCTTGAACGCGCCTAGCTGAGTGTGTGTCTTTGATCACTGAAAAAATGCCTAATAAATAATTTTTAAATAACATTTATTAAAAGTGTGTTAAACCAGAAAGAAACGTTCATTTAGCGGCAGCGACGATATCGCGTCGACCGCGTAGCTGTCTGCAGAAGTGATGGCAGCCTACGCTCAATTCGGCTATAACTATCCGACGGCAAATCAGGTGAGAAAATTTAAAGCTTTTGGAATAAATAAGACATTTTTTATAAAGCTAGATATACATAAGGGTGGGCTATATTTTTTTTTTTACTTAGCATTCGGTTAGAGTTTGCACTGGAAAAGAGTAAAAACGTTGACTGTAGATAAATAAATAAAAATAAATGAGATGAAATAAAATAAAATAGAACAAAATTTCAAAAAATAAAAATTAAATAAAGGAAACAAAAATATTAAAAAAAAGAAAAAAGATGAAATAAAAAAAGAAAAAAAAAAGAAGAAAAAATAAAATAAAATAAAACAAAATAGATTAAAAAAACTCAGATAAAATAAAAAATAAGCCAAAGAAACAAAAAGTATAAAATAAAAAAATTAAATTAAATTAAAAAAATAAAAAAATATTAAAAAAAAAAAATAAAATAAAATGAAATGAAGGAAATATAATATAATAAAATAAAATTAAATAAGAAATAAATTAAATTAAAAGAAAATAAAATAAAACGAAATAAAATAAAATTAAAAAATAAAAACTAAAGTAAAACAAAATAAAAAAAAATAGAATAAAATAAAACAAAAAATAAAAAAAAAAATAAAAAAATAATAAAATAAAATAAAATATAATAAAATATAAAAAATAAAGTAAAATAAAATAAAATAAATAAAATAAAACAAAAAAAAATAAAAGACAGGGAAATAACAAAATAAAAAATACGAACAAAAAATAAAGAAACAAAACAATTTAAAACAAAATCAATAGAAATAATTTCCTTAAAGAATTATATCAATTTAGGTGATTTTCGAAGGTTTCGATATAGAAAGTGGGCGTGGTTGGAGAGCGATTTTATCCAATTTCATCAGGTAAATATACTCCCAACGATACTAGTATGCTTTGTGCCAAATTCCATCGTTCTATCGCAATCAGTTTAAAAGTTACGACCAGTCAAATTTTCAAAAATGCCTCCCTTAAAAGTGGGCGGTGCCACGCCCACTATAAAATATTTATGGAAATATCATAATAGAATGACCAGGGGGATTCACCTATAAAATTATATCATTTTAGCCGTTTCAGCTACCGAGATATGTCAATTTATGTGATTTTCGAAATTTTCGATATCGAAAAAGGGGGTTATCATCCGATTTCGCCAATTTTCAATAGCAGCCTTCCTTGGCCAGAAACTAACCTGTACACAAAATTTCATGCAAATATCTAAATTTTTACTCAAGTTATCGTGTACACAGACGGACGGACGGACAGACGGACGAACATGCCTTATTGAACTCCTCTTTTCAGCCTAAGAACTTTCATATATGGAACTCTTTATCTATCTCGATTATTTTGTGCCGTTACAAACTACCGTTATGTCAACAAAATTAGTACTAGTACGCTGGGTATAAAAATACGAACAAAAAATTAAGAAACAAAACAATTTAAAACAAAATCAATAGAAATATTTTTCGTTAAAGAATTATATCAATTTAGGTGATTTTCGAAGCTTTCGATATCGAAAGTGGGCGTGGTTGGAGAGCGATTTTATCCAATTTCATCAGGTATACTCCCAACGATACTAGTATGCTTTGTGTCAAATTTCATAGTTCTACCCTAAACAGTTTAAAAGTTACGACCAGTCAAATTTTCAAAAATTCCTCCCTTAAAAGTGGGCAGTGCCACGCCCATTCTAAAAAATTTATCAAAAAATCATTATATAATGGTCAGGGGGATTCACCTATAAAATAATATCATTCCGTTATCGAATTATGTCAAATTAGGTGATTTTCAAAATTTTCGATATCGAAAGTGGGCATGGTTGGAAGGCGATTTTATCCAATTTTATCAAGTATACTCCCAATGATACTAGTATGCTTTGTGCCAAATTCCATCGTTCTATCGTAATCAGTTTAAAAGTTACGACCAGTCGAATTTTCAAAAATGTCTCCCTTAAAAGTGGGCGGTGCAACGCCCAGTGTAAAATATTTATGGAAAAATCATAAGAGAATGACCAGTGGGATTCACCTATAAAATTCTATCATTTTAGCCGTTTCGGCTACCGAGATATGTCAATTTATATGATTTTCGATATCGAAAAGGGGGCGTGGTTATCATGCGATTTCGCCAATTTTCAGTAGCAGCCTTCCCTGGCCAGAAAGTAACCTGTACACAAAATTGCATGCAAATATCTCAATTTTTACTCAAGTTATCGTGTACACCGCAGACGGATGGACATGCCTTAATGACCTCCTCTTTTCGACCCAAGAACTAAAATGTCCTACCTCAATCTGCCGAGACTAAATGGAACGACAAAAAGCTCTCCTATGAAGCAAAATATATTGGCCTAATTGGCGTCGCCAAACTAAATTGGAAAGAAATGTCTCTATTGCAATAGAGGATTCGGAAAGAACGGAGGCCTAACGCCGGATGAGGTTGATGTCGCCTTAAAAAAATGGATCTTTTCACAGGTTTTTTTAACTGTTTAATTTGAAGTGTCTATATTTTAGGGTTTAGGTGCTTAGGAAGGCATGCCTGTCGTGTAAGGGGATGTAAATCCTCGACTTGAAGTTCCAGAAGGGCTAGTGACGGAGCTTACTGGATTAATTTCGGCCAGGGACTACCTACACCCGTCACACGTCCCATGGGCCCTGGGTATTACAACAACACAAGCAACAAAATTTTTGGAGAACAAATTTGTTCTTCAACATGTTTGTCTATCCACCAAATTCAAATTTAACAAAAATTCCTAATTTTTACCGAATATACATTCCATCACTTCTTCTCCCGCTGACTCAGCCAAAGACAACATCAACAAAATTATTTCGCACTAAAAACATGTTTAACTAAACCCCATAATTAGCTTAATGTTCTAAGTCGACAAGCCCACAAATGAATCCCTTCACTCCTAAACCATTCAAACTTGTAGTGCGTTTGCGATCTCCTCGCGCTCTTAGCCTTTCAACGCCCTATTTTATTGCTTTGCAGATATGTATGTATGTCCTCCGCATGGTCCATGAAACGTGATTAAATTTTAAATCAACGCTAATTTTAGCTGCCGCATTAAAAGTGATTTTATTATAATAATTTTAAAATGGTTCGATAATTAGAGCAAAAGTTTATAAAAACGAATAGAACAAGAGAGAATACGCTGAATATTTTATGCCACAGCAGGTAGTGGTTGGTTGTTTGCAAGAATGAAAAAAAAAAAATTAGAAATTAAAATCACAAAACGCCAAAGGCATGAATATTCAGATGAGACAATAGACAGAGCACTTTGGCCAGTGGGGTGTGGGGTAGGCAGCTATTTATTTGACCGCAGGCTGGTTTAAGTTGACTGTTGCTGCCGGTTGGCGGGCGTTGGTCGCGAGTTAATGCAGCAAATTATGCAAGGAAATGTTTGCAACCATTTAGGACATAGCCGCAACAACAATAACAAGTGGCCAACGCCAATAAAGCTTATAATGAGCGTGCATATTACGGGGTTGGGAAGGAAGCGAGTGAAGTTTACTTAGACTTGCAGTTAGTCGTACATACATAGGTACATAACTTACACATGAATAATTACACTATGGATGCGCAGAAATATATACCTTCTGATGTGTATATGTTATACATGATTATTAAAGTAGAATATAGTGGAAATGCATGTTTACGAGCACATCTACATGTGTGGTGTAGTGTTGCTATATTCATAATATAAATCAGAGTAAAAAAATGAAAAAAAAAAATAAATTAAGTAAGATAAAATAAAATAAAATAATGCAAAATGAAATAAAATAACCAAAAATAAGAAAGAAAAAAATAAAAAAGTAAAATTAAATAAAAAATAAAAGAAAAAAAAAAATAAATTAAATAAAATAAATCAAAGTAAACGAAATAAAGCAAAACAAAATAAATAAAATAAAACAAAATAAAATAAAATTAAATTAATTAAATTAATTAAATTAAATTAAATTAAATTATATTAAACTAAATTAAATTAAATTAAATTAAATTAACTTAAATTAAATTAAATTAAATTAAACTAAATTAAATCAAATTAAATTAAATTATATTAAATTAAATTATGTTAAATTAAATTATATTATATTAAATTAAATTAAATTAAAATAAATTAAATTGAATTAAATTAAATTAAATTGAATTAAATTAAATTAAATTAAATTAAATTAAATTAAATTAAACTAAATTAAATCAGACTAAATTAAATTAAATTAAATTATATTAAACTAAATTAAATCAAATTAAATTAAATTAACTTAAATTAAATTAAATTAAATTAAATTAAATTAAATTAAATTAAATTAAATTAAATCAAATTAAATTAAACTAAATTAAATTAAATAAAATTAAAATATAATAAAATTAAAAAAAAATATATAAAAAAAAAAAAATAAAAAAAAAAAATAAAATAAAATAAAATATGTAAAAAAAAATATAAAAAAGTAAAAGATAAAAAATAAAATAAAATAAAATACAATAACACTTTTTTAAAACTTTTCAGGTTATTATTTTCCAACACTATCCATCATGTAATTTTATCATGAAGCTCATGTTGATAAACTTGACTTCGTGTTTAATTTACATGACTTCCTGTTCAATTAACATGAAGCTCATGTTAGAAACTTGACTTTGTGTTAAATTAATATGACTTTCTGTTAAATTGACATAAATTCCTGTTAAAACAACATTATCTGCCACATTATCGCATGCAAATTTAACAACATCTGTCTTGTTAGTTTAACATGGTTCATGTTGACAAAAATTATTCTGTGTGAAGAAATAAAATAAAATAAAATTAAAAAAATAATAAATTAAAAAAAATATAAAAAAGAAAAAAAAAATAAAAACTAAGTAAAAAAAAATATAAAAAAGAAAAAAAAAAATAAAAACTAAATAAAAAAAAAATAAAATTAAATAAAAGAAAGTAAAATAAATAAATCAAAATGTATAGTGTATTGCTGCAGTTTGTGTAAATCGAAACAAGCTTGTATACATAAATAGATTCCCCATTTGCAATTCGCGTGACGCCCCATTTTGTCTTGATTTGGTTTTTGTGTTTGATTTCTTTCAGTTTTTTTGTTATTTTATTTATTTTTTATTTTTGCACAAATTTAATTTTTTTCATTCCTCATTTGGGGCTTTCCTTTCCGCATGCGAGGTTATTTGATTTGTTTCTGTTTTCGTTTGCCTTGCGTGCCGTGCCGCACCTTATTCTTTGTTTTCAATTGTAATAATTTGCTTTTTTAATATTTGCACATTAGGTATTTCCTTTTATGGCCGACACTTTGATCTTCTTTCCGCTTCGCATCTTCGACCAGCTGTTTCATGATTTTCGCCGAAAAGATCGACCTACTCGCACGCGCATATCCGCTTGATTTGTAAATAAATGTGTTTCGGTTATAGCGGTGTTTGCGTAGCGAGAGGAAACGGGGTAAATGAATGAGGGCGAACATACTTCAAATGTTTGTGGTATGTCTATAAAAGCTTTCGCGATCGTTTTTTGCTCCATTGCGTTGGTTGCGTAAAGCATGAAGTAACATTTTCGATTTTACTTCCGGTGCAAGGTTTTCTCTTTGATTTTTTGCTTTTTACTCTTTTTTAAAAGAAGGAATGTATGAAACGTCTGCAGGCCATTCTTCAGATGGAAATACTTTGATGAGCTAATATTTCTTTTAAATTTTTGTAAGAAGATAGCAACAGGCGTGGCATTTTGCATATCTCGTTTGATTCTCGAGAATACCACCATCAAGTATCGAAATATGTAATTCTTTCAAGCACGGTATTATTCCCTCGAACTATTAAAGCAAATGAAATGAACCAATTTAATACCCAAGTTTCCACTTCCATCGAGTTTATATTTTCCTATTTAGGGCGCCGAGGGCCAGTAGCTAATTATAATTGTCGATAATTTTCAACATTCATTACCTTAATTATAATAATTTAAGACATGTTTGGTTATTATAATAAATGGCAAGTCGTTCGTAACAATTTATTATAAACACACACACACACACAAAGATGCAACTCGACTATAGCAATGCCTTGCTGTGGTCTTGAGGTCCTACAAAAGGAGAATATTTGCAAACCAACACACACAAATGTAAACAAAACATAGCCAAGGCATACAAAGGTATGCTTACGTTTAGAGTGCCGTGTAAATTTATGTTGCCACTGCAACGGCGGAAGTCGCCATTCTGGGAAATTTTAAGTTATTGGCAAGGTATACTTGTAGGTACTAGCTGTATAAATATTTAGATCCAAAAGTACAAGAACTGGAAAAGCTGGCTTTAGGGTAACTACTTGACTGAAGTGAAGTTATGTGAATGTTTATGGTCGAATATATCTATTTATGTGTATGCAGGTGTAGGTGGCAACAAAAAAAGTCAAGTCAAAAAGAAACGTTGATACTGGCGGAGTGAAAGGTTTTGTGAAATTATACTCGTTCTGTGATTTTATTTATTATTCATTTTTATTATTTCATATTTTTTTTTATTTTTGGTTTATATAATTTTTTTGTTTATTTTTTTATATGTATTTACATTTTTTTCACTTCGCTCTATTTCATTTTATTTTGTTTCATTTTAACAGCTTTAATTTTATTTTACTTGCATTAATTTTATTTTATTTTATTTTATTTTATTTTATTTTATTTTATTTTATTTTATTTTATTTTATTTTATTTTATTTTATTTTATTTTATTTTATTTTATTTTATTTTATTTTATTTTATTTTATTTTATTTTATTTTATTTTATTTTATTTTATTTTTTTTAAATTTTTTTTTATTTTGTTTTATTTTGTTTTGTTTTGTTTGTTTTATTTTATTTTCTATTATTATCTTTTTTTTATTTTATTTTATTTTATTTTATTTTATTCTATTTTATTTTATTCTATTTTATTTTATTTTATTTTATTTTATTTTGTTTTATTTTATTTTATTTTATTCTATTTTATTTTATTTAATTTCATTTCATTTTATTTTATTTTATTTTATTTTATTTTATTTTATTTTATTTTATTTTATTTTATTTTATTTTGTTTTATTATTTTATTTTATTTTTTATTTTATTTTGTTTTATTTTTTTATAACATTTTATTTACATATTTATATTTATTTTTTTTTTATTTTTTCTATTTCATTTTATTCTATTTTATTTTATTTTATTTTCTTTTATTTTATTTTATTTTATTTTATTTTATTTTATTTTATTTTATTTTATTTTATTTTATTTTATTTTATTTTATTTTATTTTATTTTATTTTATTTTATTTTATTTTATTTTATTTTATTTTATTTTATTTTATTTTATTTTATTTTATTTTATTTTATTTTATTTTATTTTATTTTATTTTATTTTATTTTATTTTATTTTATTTTATTTTATTTTATTTTATTTTATTTTATTTTATTTTATTTTATTTTATTTTATTTTATTTTATTTTATTTTATTTTATTTTATTTTATTTTATTTTATTTTATTTTATTTTATTTTATTTTATTTTATTTTATTTTATTTTATTTTATTTTATTTTATTTTATTTTATTTTATTTTATTTTATTTTATTTTATTTTATTTTATTTTATTTTATTTTATTTTATTTTACTTTATTTTCTTTTGACCAATTTGGATTATCTTCGGCATAAAGATATTAGCTTAATTCTAAGAATTTCCAGTTCGGTGTTGCCACTAGGGGTAGTTTACAGGGCTGCTACCTATTTCTATTTTTCAAAGATTGAGCAAGATATGCCCATATGGGTATCAAATGAAAGGTATTTTTGGCGACATACAAATTAAAATATTTTCAAGTAGAGTTTCCCCCTTAGAGTTGCCACCTTATCGCAGTAGATTTGTATATCCGTACTATCTCGAGAACTGCTTTATGTATTTCGGTGAAATTTGGAATAGAAAAAGTTTGCGATTTTTAAGACTAAACACTTGGGTGTTGCCGCTTGAAGGGGCTTACTGCCACCTATTTCTTTTAAATTATGGAGCAAGATATGCCAATATGGGTATCAAATGAAAGATATTCTGGCGACATACCAACTAAAATATATATTTTTTGGGGTAACTTTCGGAAAATTTTGGGATCATTTAGGATTAAATTTTGGATCAATTTGGGATAGTTTTGGGGTAATTTTCGGATCATTTTGGGATCATTTAGAATTAAATTTTAGATAATTTTGGGATAGTTTTGGGGTAATTTTCGGATCATTTTGGGCTACTTTACTTTTTAAGGGTCATTTTTGAATTAAGTTTCGGATTATTTTGGGATGGTTTTCGGGTCATTTTCGGATCATTTAAGGGTCTTTTTGGGGTCATATTGGATTAATTTTCGGATCATTTTGGGATCATTTAGGATAAAATTTTGTATCATTTTGGGATAGCTTTGGGGTAACTTTCGGAAAATTTTGGGATCATTTAGGATTAAATTTTGGATCAATTTGGGATAGTTTTGAGGTAATTTTCGGATCATTTTGGGCTACTTTAAGCGTATTTTTGGGGTAATTTTTGGGCCATTTTGTGGTCACTCTGGGATGATTTTGGGATCATTTTTGGCTCAATTTGGGATCATGATATCTTAAAAAGGAGTTGGCACCTAGGGTTGCCACCTTACTGCCTTTTATTTACATATTTCTTTCTATATTGACTGATTTGAATGAAATTTGTTTGTGGATAGTATATTTCATTCTAAGATTTTCTACTTGGATTTTGCCAATTAAGACGGTTTATAAAGTTGCCACCTTTTTGGAATTTTTTCGGAAATCTATTATGAAAATTTTATGTTGGTAGGAAGGAATATTGGAAAAATTTGAAGGTCGGTCACCCAGCTACTTTGGTCATTATACTCCATTTGTAGTGAGAAATTGGAATTTCTGTATGGCCACCCTAATATGCATTCATATTTACTCAAGGCATTTATATTTGTGCCCACGTATCAATGCATATGAATTTTTATGAGGTGTCCTTATTATCTGCAACAATTTCGAAGACAATGCGTTGCAAAAATGCACATTGATTGCATGAATGAATGAATGAATGAGCGAATGAGTACGAACGAGTCTTGGTGGGCGAAAAAACACACCAGACATTTGCAATAAAAACCAAAAGTAAAAAAAAAAAATCAACTATCCATACAGAAGCTATATGACAGCTCAGAAAGGACATGCTTGGAGGTGCAGACAGTTAAAAGCATTGCAAAAATTTTTCAGTTCCACATTCCATAATTGATTTATGAATTTTTAATGTGCGTATGCGCATTGAAAACACAATAGCAGCAACAACAACTGACGCTAACTAAAACAAAACCAACTGACTTGAGTTTGGAACAATGCAAAAAGTTGGGTAAGAAGCAATAATGTTGTTGATATTCAACAGCAGTCGCTACTAAAGGAAGCGTTTTTTTACTGACTTAACCAGCCAGCTCACCGAATTTGGTGCATATTTAAGTGAGGAGAGGCGCTTTGGAGAACTTTCGTTTGAAGTAGTATGGAGTTGGAGCAGCCAAAACAGCGCCACTTGGTTTTGCTTTTTATTGCTCACAGAACACTTTCATACGCACTATGTATGCAACTTTTTTTCACATTTATAAAATAAAGAAAAGGGTGTTTGGGTTAGTTAAAAAAGTAGTAATAATTTTTGCTTTTTTTATATTTGTTTATGTTTTTATTTTAAGCTATTTTATTCTGGTTTATTTCGTTTTACTCTATTTTAATTCATTTATTTTTTTTATTATTATTGTATTTCGTTTCGTTTTATTTTATTTTTTTAATTGATTTAATTTAAATAAAATAAAACGAAACACCCTTTTCTTTATTTCATTATATTTTATTTTGTTTTATTTTAATTTATTTTATTTTGTTTTGTTTTATTTCATTGTATTTTATTTTATTTGATTTTTTTTTATTTTATTTTATTTTATTTTGTTTTATTTTATTTTATTTTATTTTATTATATTTTATTTTATTTTATTTTATTTTATTTTGTTTTATTTTATTTTATTTTGTTTTATTTTATTTTATTTTATTTTATTTTATTTGGTTTTATTTTAATTTATTTTATTTTGTTTTGTTTTATTTCATTGTATTTTATTTTATTTGATTTTATTTTATTTTTTTTTTTATTTTTTTTTATTTTATTTTATTGTATTTTATTTTATTTTATTTTATTTTATTTTGTTTTATTTTATTTTATTTTGTTTTATTTTATTTTATTTTATTTTATTGTATTTTATTTTATTTTATTTTATTTTGTTTTATTTTATTTTATTTTATTTTATTTTATTTTATTTTATTTTATTTTATTTTATTTTATTTTATTTTATTTTATTTTATTTTATTTTATTTTATTTTATTTTATTTTATTTTATTTTATTTTATTTTATTTTATTTTATTTTATTTTATTTTATTTTATTTTATTTTATTTTATTTTATTTTATTTTATTTTATTTTATTTTATTTTACTTTATGTTATATTATTTTATTTTATTTTGTTTTATTATTTTATTTTATTTTTTATTTTACTTTATTTTATTTTGTTTTATTTTTTTATAACATTTTATTTACACATTTATATTTATTTGATTTTATTTTATTTATTTTTTTATATTATTTTATTTTATTTATTTTTTTATTTTGTTTAATTTTTTTTTTGTTTTATTTATTTTTTTTGTTTTATTTTAATTTATGTTTATCATTTTTTTTCGCACTTTTGTTTTGTTTTACGAAACGAATCCTATCAGTCTAATGCATCAAGGGCGGATTTGGGGGTTGGGCACGGGGCACTAAAAAAGTTGAAAAAGGAGTATACAAAAAAAAAATAATATTTCATATCTGTTATCATAATAAAGCAAATTTTAACTGGTCAAATTACTCGTTCATAGAAACCTTCATCATCTTATCCTTACCGTGCTAAAATACCTCTGTAAACAATGCAATCAACACTAGATTAAGTTCATTTGCACCCAAGCTAACTTAACACTTTTGTATAAAAGCACATTCACAACTCATGTTATTGGTGGTGGTGTGCTCGTATCCATTGTATTGCAATCAAAATCTTAGCAATAAAAATTAAATGCTTTTAAATCGTGCAAAACACTGCCAACACCTCTAGACGAGCATTCTAGACAATAATTTATAAATCTATGCAATGGTTTTGTGTGCTGGCTGTACTGAATTTGGCTTGGAGTGGAGCTATCTATGGGCTAATATTCTTAAACGTACGTCGTGAGCACAATAGGCTGTACGATATTTTATTTTAATTTATTTTCCGTTTTTTGTTTTATATTATTTTTTGGTTTTATTTTTGGTTATTTTATTTTAATTTAATTTAATTTAATTTTTTATTTTATTTAATTTAATTTAATTTAATTTAATTTAATTTAATTTAATTTAATTTTATTTTATTTTATTTTATTTTATTTTGTTTTATTTTATTTTATTTTATTTTATTTTATTTTATTTTATTTTATTTTATTTTATTTTATTTTATTTTATTTTATTTTATTTTATTTTATTTTATTTTATTTTATTTTATTTTATTTTATTTTATTTTATTTTATTTTATTTTATTTTATTTTATTTTATTTTATTTTATTTTGTTTTATTTTATTTTATTTTATTTTATTTTATTTTATTTTATTTTATTTTATTTTATTTTATTTTATTTTATTTTATTTTATTTTATTTTATTTTATTTTATTTTATTTTATTTTATTTTATTTTATTTTATTTTATTTTATTTTATTTTATTTTATTTTATTTTATTTTATTTTATTTTATTTTATTTTATTTTATTTTATTTTATTTTATTTTATTTTATTTTATTTTATTTTATTTTATTTTATTTTATTTTATTTTATTTTATTTTATTTTATTTTATTTTATTTTATTTTATTTTATTTTATTTTATTTTATTTTATTTTATTTTATTTTATTTTATTTTATTTTATTTATTTTATTTTATTTTTTTTTATTTTATTTAATTTTATTTTTTTATTTATTTTTTATTTTATTTTATTTTATTTTATTTATTTAAACTTATTTTACTTAATTTTATTTCATTTTAATTTTGTTTAATTTTTGTTTTATTTTCTTAATCTCATTTAACTTTTTTTTGTTTATATTAATTTTATTTTATTTTATATTTTTTGTTACTTATTTAATTTAATTTAATTTTAATTTATTTTTTTAAACATGAAGTTTTGAAAAATTTTCTTAAAAATAAATCAATTGCAACAAAATAATGAACAACCTAATGTACACAACCTTACACATAGACATGTGTTCCTTGAACATTAAACTATCTCTAAGTGTCTGCTCATATCCTATCTACAGTAATTTTTCGATAAATTCCGGAAGAATTTGAAACCGGAATAAAAGCAACAGAACACAACACCACACCTTGCAGCAACAGCTACATTGAAGGCTGATAGGAATATTCATATACACACGTCGATGTGGATGCCACAAAAGCCCAGTGCAACGAGCATGGCAATGTGATATGTGGAGCATTTCATAGCATTTCCAATTTGTAGGCACGCGGGGAGAGTTGGTTGTGCGCTGTGTTGGTTGCATCGTTAAATTTTGAGCGTTCATTGCAAACAAAGTGTGGAGGATCATTAAAAATAAACTGTCTTGCGTGCTGATAATAAGCGTGCAACAACAACAACCTACCACAACAACTAAAGGAAGTTAGCAAGCAGGGATAGTCCGTCGAGCAGGTTGAGCAGGCGAAGAAGGACAAGCTGTTGGTGGAGTATTGGTAGCTGCGCGGACTATAGAATTGAATTTGGCTGCCGGACCTGCTGCATCGTTCAAAACTACAACTCATACGATTTTAGTTTTAGAATCCTTTCCAAGTGCGGGCAGTTTTAATGCTTTTTTTTATCTGTCAACGTAGGAGGAACAATAAAAAATTATCTACAACCCAGTAAACATTTTTTTCGATTGCAATTTTAGTAAATGTAAACTTGTGCTCAATTGCTAAACATTTCGAACGGGGCCAAATAACCATTAAAAGCGCTCTCAAAGAAAATAGCAGTGTTCGCAAACATTCACTCTCGTTCACTCGCATTCCCGAACATGAACATTAAAAGGAAAGTTGCATTCGCGTTCGTGAATAAGAACGCATCAAAAAATCCACCACGTTCACGAATGCTTTCGTAAATTATTCACAAATGCATTCTCGAACCTATGTAAGAACGTTCTACTTCTCGTTCGTCTACCATGCATCATCTGCATACATTCTTTAGGAGAATCGAGATTGCATTTGACAAGGATTCGCATTCGCGAACGTTAACGGTGTGGATTTTTTGATGCGCTCTTATTCACGAACGCGAATGGAAAATTTTATTTTTTTAATGTTCATGTTCGTGAATG
>CAXKVI010000002.1:6488797-6511297 GCA_964058755.1 Campiglossa producta | reverse complement strand
TTATTTTATTTTATTTTATTTTATTTTATTTTATTTTATTTTATTTTATTTTATTTTATTTTATTTTATTTTATTTTATTTTATTTTATTTTATTTTTATTTTATTTTATTTTATTTTATTTTATTTTATTTTATTTTATTTTATTTTATTTTATTTTATTTTATTTTATTTTATTGTTTTATTTTATTTTATTTTATTTTATTTTATTTTATTTTATTTTATTTTATTTTATTTTATTTTATTTTATTTCATTGTATTTTATTTTAATGTATTTTATTTTATTTGATTGGGTTTTATTTTATTTTATTTCATTTTATTTTATTTTATTTTGTTTTATTTTATTTTATTTTATTTTATTTTATTTTATTTTATTTTATTTTATCATAATATTATTTTATTTTTGTTGACCATTTCTTTTTTTATTGAGTTTGATTTTATTTTACTTTATTGCATTTTATTTTTGAACTCTTCTGGGGACGTGATCACCTCGTATTTGAACAGTGAAAAACAGGTGATCGGTTTATTGCTAATCGGGGCCTGTATAAAACAATAGTACATAGGAAATAACTGTCTGCCACAGAGCTGTCCAACAAACGAAGACGTTTGTTTCCATACTTGCTAAACGCAGCCGCTACAACGCACAGGTAGACGAGACTAACTTGCATACCACAACAAACACTACAACATCACTGCCACATCACGCGGTCAACGCCAAGTCAGCCAAGCAGATTAAGACGATAACTCCAAATGTCAAAATATTTTATTGGCTCGGCGCAATTTGCGATCCGTTCCATCTATTTTCACTTCATTAATTTTCAATTTATCACAGTCAGATTTCAGATAGGACAGCGGGTACAGCCCGTCGAATTTAGAGTAGACAACGGCAAATCGTGCTCAATTGAGTATTGCTCTCAAATCACATACTTCTGACGTTCTTCATTTCAGTCGATGGTAAAAGCGAAATAATTTTTATAAACAAAGCGGCAATTTTCAATTTGCCGGTCTCTGGCAAATATAGGGTCGCAGGGTGAGGGGTAGAATGAAGGTAGAGGCACTTGGCTGGCTAAGACGAACAAAAATCTACAATATCTGTGGTACATATTGTCGTGTAAGGTCGTCGTGAGTTGGCCTGAAGTGAAGGCGGCGCTGTCACAACAACAAACACCCGCAAACAAAAAGGGTCTGAACGTCAAATGTCGAAAGCGTCGGAGAATACGGAGTAGAGGTGCACCTCAGTCAATAAAGCAATGAAATAAAGAAGGTTGAACAATAAGGAATGAGCTAAAAACAAAAGCAGATCGAAGATTGACAAAAAAAAAAAAAAGAAATGGAAATGTTTGGGGCATGACGAGGAGAAGTAAGAGTTTAGGTATGCAAATAACAAGCCGATCGTTAAAGTGACTGGTGGCGCATGCGGCTGTCCGTACTCAATAACCGCAACGAATCATTATGGGCTTAGCTAGAGTAAAACATTTCGTACTAAGTAGGTAACTATAGAGCAAAAGTTGAGGTGAACAAAAAATAAAGTTAAATAAAAAGCAACTCTAAATTATGCCAAGCAAAGCAAATGAGTGGCCAGAAGATGAAAAAAATTTAACAGCAAATAAAGAAATTCAACTATCAATAGACGTAGCTGATGTACACTGGGTTAGGGTTGAGTAGAGTGGGGTCATAAAGAAAAAAAGAATATAAAAAAATTAATTAAAATTAAAAAACAATAAAAAAAATTAAACCAAATAAAAAAAAATAAAAAAATATGTTAAAAAATAAAACAAATAAAAAAGAATAAAACGAATAAAAAAAACAATAAAAAAATAAAAAATAAACAAACCCAAAAAAAAAAATAATTAAAAAAATAAAATAGAATAAATAAAAAAAAATAAAATAAAAAAATAAAATAAAATAAATAATAAAATTAAATAAAATTAAAAAAATATAAAAAAAAATTAAATAAATAAAAAAAATTAATAAAATGAAAAAATGAAAAAATAAATTAAAACAAATCAAAATAAAAAATATAAAATAAAGTAAAAAAAATCAAATAAGATAAAATAAATAAAAATAAAAATTATTAAGTAAAAAAGTTGAAAAATATAAAAATAAAATGAAATCAAATACAATAAAAAAATAAAGTAAATTAAAATAAAAAATTACAAACAAAATAATAAAATAAAATAAAACAAAACAAATAAAAAAATAAAATAAAATAAAATAAAAGAAAAAAAAATAAAAATAATATGAAATAAAATAAAATACTATTAAAGAGAAAAAAAAAAAAAATAAACAAAAAAAAATAAAAAAAAAAATAAAAAAATAAAAAATAAAAAATTACGAAGTACAAAAAAAAAGATTAAAAAAAAAATAAAAATAAAATAAACATAAATAAAACAAAATAAAGTAAAAAAATATGGAAAGATATAAACTATGGTTTAGCTGTTATTTCAGTATACTATGGTTAGCTGTTATTTCAGTATTTGCCAGATTATTATCCAAGATAGACCAGTCTTCCAGTGGAAAAAATTTCTACTGTGACTCGAACTTTCTTTATTTGCTATCTCAAAATATAAGCAGATAATGGGGAGAAAACAAAAAAAAAAAACTAATTAGAAATAATATATAACATTTATTTCTACTCTCTTATAGTTAGCACAACAATAATTTAAATTTCCCTTTTCTCCACTTTCTCATTCCAGTTACTTAACGGCGTTGCTGCACAAGCTTCCTCTGTGGCAGCAGTGGCTGCAGCCGCAGCACTCTCCACCGGAATGACCGCTAGCAATATTGGCATTGCAACAGGCAATGCGCCTTCACCGCTCTCTGGCGTCAATGATGCATCACTTAGCCCATCTGGCGGCTCCACGGCAACTACCACAGGCGGCAATACAGCTGCCGATCCACTTAGTCCAGGTGCAATTTCGCAAACATCTAATAATGCCAACAACAGCACAAACAACCCAACAAATACAGCCAACTTAAGCATATTACATAGCTCAACCGCAAACGCAATCGGTCTTAGCCTCAGCCTAAATGCAGATGTTAGTGGCGTAGGCGTGGTTGATGGTGATGTGGTGGGCATTGGGTTGGATGCTAGCGCAGTTGGGAGCGTTGGCAGTGCTGTGGCGCATGATAGCTCGACACCCTGCTGTGAAAACGGTCGCCCCATTATGACAGATCCCGTCTCTGGACAAACGGTTTGCTCGTGTCAATACGATTCGGCACGCTTGGCGCTCTCAAGCTATTCACGCATGCCAGGCGGCGGTGTTGGCGCATCGCCGGCCGGTGTTGGAGTTTATGGCACGCCCTATCCATCAAGCGAACAAAATCCATATCCCAGCATCGGTGTGGATAGTTCAGCATTCTATTCGCCGCTGGTAAGTAAATAGTTGTATTTTATTAGGCATTTTTATTGTTTTCTCTGTGAAGGCATTTTGTGTGTAGATAGCACTTATAAGTTCGTTGGTTTCTTCGTTTGATCTGATGTGCGTGCATGATATTTAAATTGCAAGCCCTTAATTGGATTATGACTTGTTTGCTTTTATGTGCTTTCTGGCATTCCATATTGACGTCAAAAGCGCGCTCCTTTCGTTATGCATATCGCCACAGATTAACGCGAGTGAGCGCTTGCGCTAACGATTTAGTTACAGCCTTGATTTTATTGACAACATAATTGGATTGAGCGTATTGTCATTGAAGCAGAGGGGACTATAGCGCTGTTATGAATGTTGAAAATTTTTATGATTCACCAAAGTCAGTAATAGAATTTGTATAGGTACCGAATGTGTAATCATTTGGTTTAAAAGTAGAATAGTATTCGAGATATTTTGAAATTTAAGTTTTTGAGATAATTTAAAGTTTTGTAAAGTATTTAAAAGTTGATAGTTTACACCGTTTTGCTACATGCTCGAAGAGGTAACCAATAAAAATCGCCTATGATAACTTGGTATAGCAGTTGGTCGAAAAAGAAAATTGCATGAAAAAAAAATTTGTATTCGTAATACTTAACTCAATCATCTTAACTTCGGTTTTAATTATTTTGTTTGATGGAAGGGGTATTTCATCTACTCATAACGAATTCAAATATCATAAAACTCGAGAAGTAAACGTGGAGATATTGACAGATCAGTAGTCCTTCATTTTTTTTTTAACTCATAAACTGAAATTTCAAGATATCTCTAAAACTGTTATACTTTACTT
Source organism: Campiglossa producta (assembly GCA_964058755.1). Classification (NCBI taxonomy): domain Eukaryota; kingdom Metazoa; phylum Arthropoda; class Insecta; order Diptera; family Tephritidae; genus Campiglossa; species Campiglossa producta. Next base: position 6,507,102 of record CAXKVI010000002.1, on the reverse strand, counting down.
TAAGACCAAATGATAACATATTCGGAATCAGAAAAAAATTCTACATAGGAATTATCTATCAAATGTCGAGGATATGAAATTTTTTGAAAATTTGTCGGGTAAAAACAGAAAATTTTTGACTGAGGGCTTTTGATATAACGTGGCTTTATAAAGTCACAGTGTTGTAATGGTGTCCTTAAAATTTTCATAACTGAATCACCTTTGGTATAGGAGAGCTAAACCTGAATTGTTGTAAAAAGTTTCGATTTTTTCTTTTTTCTTTTTTGAGCGTTTTTTGCATAGTGGCCAAATTATTTAAGATACCTATAGAAATCAATGTAAAACATGTTGATGGGAATTAGGATAATATATAATCCAAAGGTTAAATCGATAGAACGAGAAATGCAAAGTTCTAAAGCATTTGTATAAAGCAACGTTCAGGAAAATGGGTTTTTTCATATTTTTCCCGATATATCAGAAACTGCCACATGAAAATATATATGCTATTTGGAAACAGGAGACAATTTTACTTTGGAGGATCAAAATTTTTTGAGTGGTGTAATTGATAGTTTTTTTCTGCAGGGTATGTCAATGTAATGTTGCATGCTGTTATTGTCACTTATATTTTGTTTTGTATACAAATCCTCAAAATATATTCCATAACTATATATATATAAAATAAGTTCCTGTTAGTACATACATTGCGCTGACAATAGTTGTTGCTCCTGTTTTACACTTGCATTTATGTTAACTAAACTAAAACATGACAACAACACGAATTGCAATATATAGCTTATCCAAACACCAACGGCGAGACACCTTCATTTTGACAATAAAAAATATGTCAAAACAAAAACAAATACAATATTGTCGCTGTTACCTCCGCAATTGTCAAAATGTCTACTCTGATTAAATTTTACTAAGTTAAACATTTTATTTAATTTTTGCTTCTAGCACCAATGAAAATATATATAGGTTAGTAAATGTGTATTAAAACACATACCTAAATGTGTACTAGTGCGTCCCAAAAATGTATGGAACAAAATTGGGTTCCAAATTTGATAGGCATACCCTCTACCCTAAATAAAATGAGTGCAAAGTTTTATTTTTCTAGGATAACAGGTAACCCGTGTCGATTTTTAGTTAAAGTTTTAGCTAGCAGTTTATACAAGTTTTCAAAAACTACTTTTAGGCTTCGAAAATTACATAGCTTTAATATCAAAAAAAAAAATCTACATATTTGAATTTTTTATAAGGACAACAGGATCCTTTACAAAGATAGTGAAAAAATAACGTATTCACGAGAAAAGGACATTGGAATATCAAAAGTATTTTAATAGATTGCGTCACAATATGTTTTCTAGCAAAAATAATTGTGTATATCTTGAAACTTTGCAATTTAGTACACTTTTTATAGGTCATACGCGGCGTATGAGTAACATTTACTTATTTAAATAAGAAAAGCTTAGGTAAATTTTATTAATTTTTTGGTTGATTTCTCCGAAACGGATCGAGATATCGAATAAAACATACACTGCGTTAAAGCTCTCGTGAACATCTTTCATTTGATACCCATACTGTAAAAAAAATTTTTAGGACATTTTATTTTTTATATTTAGATAAATATTTTATATGCATTTTCAGAACTTTTATTAAATTACAATTTTTTTTTAAACACATCGAGTTTTGAGAAAGTAGGAGGATGATAATTTTAAAGGGCATCAATTTCATGTTCTGAAACGATAATAAAAAAAAGATATATTTAGCCAATATGAAAATTATTCTTTAAATAAGAAAATGGTTGAAATTTTTCGGGATGCGTTACAACTTTTGATCCTTTGAAATAGGTCTTGAACATCTCGTGAAGAAACGAAAATAACGATTTGCTTTTATATGAAGTCCTTAAATGTCAAGGATACAGCAATATGAGTAAAACGAATATAAAAACAAGTAAGGAAGGCTAAGTTCGGGTAAACCGACCAATAAATACCCAGCGGTAGTTCTCATATGATTTTCGAAATTTTCCTTTTCGGAAGTGGGCGTGGTTGGGAAGCGATTTCGTCCAATTACATCAGGTGTACTCCCTATTATGCTAGTATACCTTGTACCAAATTTCATCGTTCTCTCGCAATCAGTTTAAAAGTTATGACCCGTGAAATTTTAAAATATGCCTCCTTCTGAAATGTGGGCGGTGCCACGCCTACTTTTAAAAATTGATCAAAAAATCATAAAAGAATAACAAGGGGATTTATCATACCAAACTATACCATTTTAGCCGTTTCCGTTACCGAATTATGTCAATTTAAGTGATTTTCGATATCGAAAGTGGGCATGGTAGGAGGGAAATTTAATCCAATTTCATCGAGTTTACTACCAACGATACTAGTATGCTTTGTGCCAAATTTCATCGTTCTTACGTAATCAGTTTTAGAGTTACGACCAGTCGAATTTTCAAAAATGCCTCCCTTAAAAGTAGGCGGTGCCACACCCACTTTAAATAACTTATGTAAAAATCATAAGAGAATGGCCAGGGGGATTCACCTATAAAATTATATCATTTTAACCATTTCAGCTACCGAGATATGTCAATTTATGTGATTTTCGAAATTTTCGACATCGAAAAAGGGGGCGTGGTTATCATCCGATTTCGCCCATTTTCAATAGCAACCTACCTTGGGAAGAATGTAATAACCTGTATACAAAATTTCATGCAAAATTTTTACCTAAGTTATCGTGTTCACGGATAGGCGGACGGAGGAACACACGGACGGACATGGCTAATGAACTTTTATTCCTACCTGCGAACTTTCATATATGGATCTCTATATCTATCTCGATTATTTTGTGCCGTTACGTAGTACCTTTGTGTGGACAAAGCGTACTAGTACGCTGGGTATAATAATAATTCTTGCAAAACGTAGTGGAATGCCGTAAGATTTTAATAATAACTTCAAGTGCAATTCGGCACAGGTTGTCAGGATAGTTTTTTATCCACAATGGTAAACATTAGGGGTATGCGTTTAAATAAACCAACTTTTATTTTTTGGGACAGTCTAATGTGTACCTACCTATATTTATATAGAACTAAGCTTATTCCCTCATTCATTGAATTTTGCCGCCATCATCGCGTGGGATCTCTCTGAAGTTGAATGTAGGCACTGTCATCGTCCGTTCACTTTATTTCTTTTGCTGTAGGTATAACGCTTTGTCATTTTTTATAATTTTTGTTTTAGGTATCAATATATTAATATCTACATATTGTTTTGCAATTTTTAAATATATTGGCCACCTATTCTATGGAAATTTCAATACCAGGCCGAGTTCATAAAATGATTTGTATTCGTTTTGCTTGATTTCTTTCATTCTAATTGTTCATAGGCTTTTGTGTTAGCTGATTGATTTGAAAAATTCAATTAAATAGTCTATGAAACTAAAAAATGAGGGGAATAAAAATAAATAGTAGCATACAACGAAGAACTTGCGTTTAGCCCACAGCTTGATTAAATTAATTTAAAATATTTTCAAGTTTTTTTTACGCTTCTCGTTTAAAAATCAATTTAATATTTTTTTTTCTCTATCTACTTACAGAGCAATCCCTATGCATTAAAGGACGGCAGTAGTGGTTCTGATATGTCTGCATGGACTTCGGCAAGTTTGCAGCCAACAACTGGTTATTATTCATACGATCCAATTGCCGCATATGGGTAAGTGTTTTGACAACAATTTTTGTTTTTAATGTGATTTATTAGTATTTATGAAAGTAGAAATGTCTGATTGTTATCAGTAATTGTATAAAAAGTCTTGATATGCCGAAGAAATAAATCTTCAAGTCATTGAAGTAGACGCTATGAATTATGAGGTGTTGACAGGATTTTGCTGCGTTTAAGTGGCTTATCGTTATGAGATGTATGAAATTTTTCTCATGACCTTTAGGAGTTGATTTAAATCGGATCACAATGCTTTATGGACTGATTTATTACTTTTCTTAATTGTTGGTTCTATTTGAAAAAAAAAACCTCTTGCCTGGTATTGGGTTCAATGTCCATTTCGAAACATTTTTGTGAAATAAATTTTAGTAAGTACTTTTTTATAGTAGCAGTCTAGGCCGACAAGCATTTTATTGCGAAAGTCAAATCGTCACTTACCCAAAACTGAGAACGAAACACTTTGCAAACCCGAAACCGGAACAAACTGGATTTTGAATATTGAAGAACGTTACCAAAACAGGAACCGAAAAAAGAGATCGTAACGAACAGATATTTTTAATTTTTATTTTTGAAGTACGAACCTAAACGGACTAAGTTTTTATTGTGGACAACGGAACAAAAACCGATCGTAAACCCGAAAGCGAAATCGGGAAACGAAACAGATACTGGAACTAACTCAAATTTAATTTTTCAGAACTAAATTGTATTCTATTTTCATATTGCAGAATGTCATGGAAATCCAAGCGGATTTGAGATATATTTTGAAGAACGAAAGAGGAACTGGGACTAACTTTTTTATTTTAAGGAATGAAACGGAAACTGAGACAAACTTTCTATTTATTTTCATGAACGAAACAAAAATATGAAAAAAGTAAGATTTTTATTTTGGACAACGAAAAAGGGACCCAAAGCCAACTGAAAAAAAAAAAACAAAGCAGCAACCGGTAACAACCCAGAACAGATATTGGAACGAATTTAATATTTATCTAAAAAAACGAAACAGACTAGAATGACTTTGATCTCTAGTTTAAGAAATGCAACAGAGAAAGGAACGAACTAAATTATTATTTTGGAGAACGAAGTAGACACTAAAAGGAAACAGATTTTCATTTTGAAAATACGAATCAGACACTGGAATGACTTGGAATTTTTTTTTAGAGAGCGAAACAGACTTTGGAACCGAATTTCTTATTGAAAAACGATCCGTAAATCTAAAGTTTTTTTTTCAAAGAACAAATCCAAACTGGAACTAATTTTTGGTTTCAATAATGCTGGTAGCCGTAAGCAATTTTTAATTTGCAGAGCTAGGAATCGGAACGAAATCAGTCTTTAAAAAACGAGTTAATCTTGTATATTTGTATATTTGTATTTTTGTATATTTGTATGATCGGACTATCTCGAGAACCGCTTGACCGATTGGGATGAAATTTGGCACAAAGATAGTATGATGGATTCTAAGACTACCCACTTTAGGGTTGCCACTTGGGGCGGTTTACAGGGTTGCCACCTATCCCTTTTTTTTAATTATGGAACAAGATATGCCAATATGGGTATCATATGAAAGGTATTTTCGGCGAGATACCAACTAAAATATTTTCAAGTAGAGTTGCCACCTAGGGTTGCCACCTTACCACAATATATTTGTATATCCGGTACTATCTCGAGAATCGCTTGACCGAATTGGCTGAAATTTGGCATGGTGATAGTATGATCGACTTTAAGACTACCCACTTTAGGGTTGCCACTTGGAGCGGTTTACAGGGTTGCCACCTATCCCTTTTTTTTAATTATGGAGCAAGATATGCCAATATGGGTATCATATGAAAGGTATTTTCGACGAGATACCAAATAAAATATTTTCAAGTAGGGTTGCAAGTTTTCAAGTTAGCACTAAATTGATAGCACCGAGCAAGCTCGGTCACCCAGGTACTCAGTCTTTAAATTTCGAAGAACGTAACTAAAAATGAAACCGGGTTTTGTTTCGAAGAATGAAAAAGTAGTCGAAACGAACTTTGGTTTGAAGAACGAAACGGTAACTAGAGCGAACTCTGTCGATTTTTTTTGGAGAAACCGAAACCAACACGGTTTCTATTTACCAGGAAGTGTAGTCTCTTCGAAGTAGCGTCTGAGATAAGAGCTATTTCTTATGAAATGCCGAATTAGAATTTTATCTTGAGAGTGAGAAAGCTTCAATTCCTTTTTCTAATTCAAACCCAATGTTAACGATCCATAATCTCCGCTATATATCTTAAGATTTATTTAAAAACTCACTTAAATCTTTAAGCCAGTAAATTTCTTTCATAGTTACATACACCCGACACTCTCAAGCTGCGTAAACTTTTTCAATCATATCACACGCATTTCTTCAGCGAGAAAATCCTTGAAAATAACAGCTGGTCATATAAAAGCTTTTCAACTACGTCTGAACGCACATCGAATTTAAATCTTTCAATAATTTTAAGTGTCTTAACTACTAAGAAACAAACGAAAAACAAAAAAACACAGCCAATAAAAAAGAAGTTAAATAGATAAAAGTGGCAATCGTGGTCAGCCGAACGAATAATGTAAGCATCTGTCTCACACCCAAACAGGATGTGGAGTATTGTGGGCGACAGGACACTTGCTTGCGTACGAATAACGATAGACTAACGCTGTTTTCCACTTGTTGAACTGCCACAAACATTGAATGTACGCTAGGGATTTAGTGGGGTTTATAGAGAAGGTTTTTTTTGCTTATGTTTTTGTTAAAGTGTTTTTTTTCACACGCAACTGCAGACAGAATCATGGATAGGGACGACCAGAGTCGACTATCGCTGGCGGGCAAATCGAATATCTTGCGGCGAGTTTTATTTAGTTATTTTACTTTGGCTTGTTTTATTCTTGTCTTTTCCATGATTGATTTATATTTAAGGAACTTTGACTCTTTTGTTATGAATTTAATAGATACTTCGACAGTGGAAAACTTTACAAAAAGACCCTACGACATTAGCATTATTATTTCCAGTGATTTAATTTATTTTTATCTTATTTTATTTTATTTTATTTTAAATTATTTTATTTTATTTTTTATTCTGTTTAGTCGATTAAAACCACTAAGAAATACCACCAGCTCCTATATCGTAACTTATTTGGCCATATTAACTGTATCTCTTTACCGAAACACATTCAAGTCGGCAAATCAATTAACCGATAACAAAATTACACGAACTAAATATTAAATTCAACTAATAAAGATCATTGGCGGTGTTGGTGTTGTCAATGCGGACAAACGTTGCTATTCCAATCAACATTCCAACTAATAATTAGATTTTTTTGTTGTTGATTTTCTTCTCAATTTCCATCGAGTATTGTGCGCTTTTGTGTCGGTGTTAGGTTGATTACGCTGTGTTGATGTTGACGCGGCAATTGTTATTGGTTTGTTAGCAAATTGTTCAATTTCGTCTTGTTTTTGCTGCTCAATTTTGCCGTTGAGATATTGGCAATATTTACAAATTGCATATCTGAAGGCATTTTGTAAGCTTTGAGGTAAAGCCGACACTTAATTGCAGGCACTCGACTTAAGTAAACTTAACAACTTTCAAACATACATAGCAATACACTTACGCTGCACTATGGACTAGAATTATTTTATTTTATTTCTCTAATTTGATTTAGTTTAATTTTATTTTCTTTTATGCTATTTTAATTTCATTTTATTAATTTTTTTTTATTTTGTTGTGCCTTATTTTTTTTAGTTTATCTTATATTATTTTGTTTTCTTTTATTTTATTTTATTTTATTTTATTTTATTTTATTTTATTTTATTTTATTTTATTTTATTTTATTTTATTTTATTTTATTTTATTTTATTTTATTTTATTTTATTTTATTTTATTTTATTTTATTTTATTTTATTTTATTTTATTTTATTTTATTTTATTTTATTTTATTTTATTTTATTTTATTTTATTTTATTTTATTTTATTTTATTTTATTTTATTTTATTTTATTTTATTTTATTTTATTTTATTTTATTTTATTTTATTTTATTTTATTTTATTTTATTTTATTTTATTTTATTTTATTTTATTTTATTTTATTTTATTTTATTTTATTTTATTTTATTTTATTTTATTTTATTTTATTTTATTTTATTTTATTTTATTTTATTTTATTTTATTTTATTTTATTTTATTTTATTTTATTTTATTTTATTTTATTTTATTTTATTTTATTTTATTTTATTTTATTTTATTTTATTTTATTTTATTTTATTTTATTTTATTTTATTTTATTTTCTTTTATTTTATTTTATTTTATTTTATTTTATTTTATTTTATTTTATTTTATTTTATTTTATTTTATTTTATTTTATTTTATTTTATTTTATTTTATTTTATTTTATTTTATTTTATTTTATTTTATTTTATTTTATTTTATTTTATTTTATTTTATTTTATTTTATTTTATTTTATTTTATTTTATTTTATTTTATTTTATTTTATTTTATTTTATTTTATTTTATTTTATTTTATTTTATTTTATTTTATTTTATTTTATTTTATTTTATTTTATTTTATTTTATTTTATTTTATTTTATTTTATTTTATTTTATTTTATTTTATTTTATTTTATTTTATTTTATTTTATTTTATTTTATTTTATTTTATTTTATTTTATTTTATTTTATTTTATTTTATTTTATTTTGTTTTATTTTATTTTATATGATTGCATTTTATTTATTTGTGGAGAAATAATTTCTTCTATCCCACAGTACATTATCTTTTTATAATATAGTTCGATCAAGGTAACTCGTATGTATTTATGAACTTGTTTAATGGCAACGACAAGTGGGTGGTAAAGCATTTATCGATTTTCAATTAGTTAATCACTCAAATATTAATTACCAATTCATAAAAAATATAAATAAAATTAAAAAATGATATCATAAAACAATATTTTTTTTTCTCATTACAGCTACGGCTCCAGCTACGACTTGGCAGCACGTCGTAAAAATGCCACACGTGAATCCACAGCCACCCTCAAAGCCTGGCTGAGCGAGCACAAAAAGAATCCCTACCCCACCAAAGGTGAAAAAATTATGTTGGCTATCATCACCAAAATGACGCTGACACAAGTCTCCACATGGTTTGCCAATGCACGGCGACGTCTCAAGAAAGAGAACAAAATGACATGGGAACCAAAGAATAAAACTGACGATGATGATGATGCAATGTTATCCGATGATGAGAAGGATAAAGATGGCGATGATATTGATAAAATGAATGGTTCTGGAAGTGGTGTGGGTGATGCAGTTGGCAGTGGTGGCGCGTATGGTGGCACGCCGATGAGCGGTGAACTGCGAAAAGGTGAGTTGGGGAAATGGATGATAGAGATTTTAGTAAGCGTTTAAAGCCAAAATGGGAACTTATAAAAAAAAATTTGTTTTATTTTTATTTAATTTTATTTTCAATTATGTTATTTTATTTACTTTATTTTACTTTATAATTTTTTATTTAATTTTTTGTTCTAATTTCATTTAATTTTATTGCTAGCATTTTTTTTAACCAGAAGAAAAGCATGTATTTTTTCAACCCACCCCAACACATGCAATCTACGCTAATCAAATACAAATCCTATCAACTCAAGAAATTGTTATTCCCAACGCACACATACACTTTCATGGGCGTTGAAGCGTGCAACCCCGTTGTGTGGCAGCTTTCAACTACAAAATGTTTCAGCTTCCGCTACTTATACTCAAACTTTCCCCCACTGACCCTGCGATTTTCTTTTGATTTCGCTTTGATTTAGCAAACATTTTCGCATTTGCCCCTTATCGTCTTACGCTGTTTTGACGTTTTTTTCTTGTCTTGGCGGCGTTAACTTAATTTGGCAAAGTCAAAAACTTCATCAAGGCCACTTAAAGGCGTTGTGCTGTACAGCCCTCTCTACAGCCCTCAAGTCAATGGCAGCCATATGCTGGCTACTTCCGGTTGTCGACCACGGCAAGTAGCAGACAGCAGAGCTTAGAACGTTTGTCCCCTCCTGAGATTTGTTGTACTTACAAAACGTCACAATAACAGTAAACAAAATATTATAAGTATGTAACAGAAACAAAGACAATTGCAGGGTGGCAGATGTTACTTAGTGTACAGGAAGAGCTCGCCAAAAAGGGGCTGTCAAACGTTGCGCCACATAAATATCACTTAAAGTGAATGAGCCGCCAAAAAGAGCCAGCGCTACAGTTAACAATGCTTGACTTCTTGAATATTTCACTGTGATTTTTTCAGAGCGCGCTGATATTTTGGCAAGGGTTTTATTGTATTTAATTTTATTTTATTTATTTATGGTTTAATGTTTTTATTTAATTTAATTTTATTTAGTTAGTTTTATTTGGTTTTATTTTATTTTTATTTTTTTATTTTATTTTATTTTATTTTATTTTGTATTAATTTTTTTAAATTTTTGGTTTATTTAATTTATTTAATTTAAATTTGTTTAATTTTATTTTATATTATTTTTGTATTTTAATTTATGTTGTTTAATTTTTTTACTTAGTTTTATTTATTATTTTATTTTATTTTATTTTATTATATTTTATTTTATTTATTTATGGTTTAATTTATTTTTTTTTATTTAGTTTTATTTGGTTTTATTTTATTTTATTTTGCTTTATTTTATTTTATTTTATTTTATTTTATTTTATTTTATTTTATTTTATTTTATTTTATTTTATTTTATTTTATTTTATTTTATTTTATTTTATTTTATTTTATTTTATTTTATTTTATTTTATTTTATTTTATTTTATTTTATTTTATTTTATTTTATTTTATTTTATTTTATTTTATTTTATTTTATTTTATTTTATTTTATTTTATTTTATTTTATTTTATTTTATTTTATTTTATTTTATTTTATTTTATTTTATTTTATTTTATTTTATTTTATTTTATTTTATTTTATTTTATTTTATTTTATTTTATTTTATTTTATTTTATTTTATTTTATTTTATTTTATTTTATTTTATTTTATTTTATTTTATTTTATTTTATTTTATTTTATTTTATTTTATTTTATTTTATTTTATTTTATTTTATTTTATTTTATTTTATTTTATTTTATTTTATTTTATTTTATTTTATTTTATTTTATTTTATTTTATTTTATTTTATTTTATTTTATTTTATTTTATTTTATTTTATTTTATATTATTTTATTTTATTTTATTTTATTTTATTTTATTTTATTTTATTTTATTTTATTTTATTTTATTTTATTTTATTTTATTTTATTTTATTTTATTTTATTTTATTTTTTATTTTATTTTATTACCCTATAGGGTATTCTCCGTAAGCGAATTTAGTAATTGAAATCAAATTCATTGGAGTTTTCTTGCTCTCATCTCGCTTACAGACGACACCATTGTGAAATCCGAAATGCTAGCAAAGGAGGACAAAGCGGATGGTTGCTCCTTGGATGAAACGAAGTATGGCGACATATCCTCTCTGCGTAGTATGAGCAGCCTATACAACTCACCCTACAGCCAACATTCCAGCTATCATCCATACCAGCAGCAGCATCCTTCAGCATACTATCAGCAACAGCAACAACAACAACAGCAACACTATTCGAGCATGCCGTATGGCGCACCAAGTCAACAACCCAGCGCTGTCGAAGAGTTTCAGGCATCAAAAAACCTGCTGCGTGCGGCGGACTGTGGTATACCGCTCCCAGCGAGCAAACCCAAGATTTGGAGTTTAGCAGACACAGTCGGCTGCAAGACACCACCACCGCCACTACCGCCGCCAATACAAATGACTACATATCAACAGCAGCAGCAACAACAAATCCAACAACAATCACTGCTGCAGAGCCGTCAGCAGTATTATCAGCAAATGTCGCCACACTTGCAGCAGCTGAACAATCAATCACACAGTTTGCTGAACAACAGCAGCAGCGTCAACTTGCCACCAGCGCACAACAGCAACAACAACAACACGAGCAACAACAATTCGACATCGCTGAGTATGATGAGCGGTTACGCCGGCGCATTGCCTTATTCGCGCATACCTACGGCGTACGCGGCGCCAGCTGGCAACAACAACAACAACAGCAGCAGCAACAATTTTCTCAATCTCAGCTCAAGCAGCAGCAGCAACAGCAGTGGCAGCAACAGCAATCACAGCGCCAATATTGGTTGTGGCAGCAACAATAGTAGCGCATCAACGCCACCAGCTGCCATGATGCAAAGCGGGCCACCACATTTAACAGCGCAGCAATATCACCAGCTGCAACAGCAACACCAACAACGTTTGGGTTTCACCGAGATTCAACCGGATACACCGCCACAAACGCCACCAAATATGAAATTGACTGGGAGTAGCAGTGGCGGAGGAGGTGCAGCCGTTACTTTAAATCAGTTGGCGCGTAGTGGGTTAATGGGTACGCCTACTAGTAACACGGCGACAAGCATGTGCTACAGCGGTGGCGGCAATAATGGTTTGGGTGCAAGTCAAGCGCCATATGCGCGCCATGGTGGGGCTGGTATGGGTATAAACTATGCGCTCGCAGCGGCGCGTGCTGAAGGCTGAGAGAGGAGGGGCCATTTGATTGATCAGCTGGAGTATTAATTAGCATGACAATTTCAATCAAATCGCGTGAGTGGCGCAACGAAGCCAATAAATTGAGCGAAAGTAAGCGAGCGAGCTGGTGGTTTAATAATGTTTTTGTTTTTGGTATATTAAACTGCTGGTTGCGACGCGTAGCGTATTTTAAACGCGTTAATTACTTTGCAATAAAAAAAGTAATCTGAGTAAACGGCAATAAAAACAATTTTTATTGCATTTTAGCAAGCACATAAAAAGGTCACGCGCCAGCTACGCGTATTATCAAGAGCACGCGCGAGCAGTGAAACGAATAATGAAAAATTAAAAAAAAAAATAGTTTATAACAGGAGACTAACAAAAGTTCTCGCGATTGAATAAACTGTCATAAAAAAATTGAATTTAATTTAATAAAAAAAAAAAAACAACAAATTAAAGTAAATTAACAAAAAAATAATAATAAAACTTTCTTTAAATTTTTTGAACTCCATTTTATTTTCATTTTTCATTTCATTGTATTATAAAATAATTTCAGTTTCATAGGCTGGTTATTTATGTTTGAAACTAATTCCAAATCCATTTTGTTCCATTTTTTATTAAATTTTTTCCCATTTCATTTCAATTTCCAACCAATTTTGTTTCCCTTTCAGTGACCATTAGTCTAACTTGTATTTTATTTCAATTCCATTTTGAAATTTATTTTAATTCTATTTCGTTTTGATTGATTTTTTGTTAATTCAACTTCTTTTGTTTTTGTCTTCAGTTACTGCAACCGTGCGTTTTTTTTTTAAATCGCTAAAACTCAATTTCAGTTCAATAAAAATTTCAATTTCAAATTCCATTTTATTTCCGTTTCTTTCACCTCAGTTTAATCTCATTACAATTTGGTTTCACTTCAATTCCATTTCGTTCCACTTAATTTCGACACAATTTTGTTCCTTTAAAATTGCATTCGATTTCATGTGATTTCAACTTCAGTGGTCATGTGGTTATTTTATTTGTAATTTGCTTTAAAATTCATTTCATTTCCATTTCCTCATTTAAAGTTGTCTACATTTTTTTTAATGTTGTTTGGATTTACAGTAAAACTTTATTTATTTAGCATTAAAATCCATTTCGTTCCCTTAACTTTTTCCTCCATTTAAACTTTTTAAAACCTTATTTTATTTGTATTTCAGGCTAAGGGGATAGTTATAAAATTTTTCTAATTTTTAAATTTCATTTCAATTCCATTTCGTTCCATTTGATTTCACCGCAATTTAGCTTCACTTAAATTTTATTTGATTTTAGCTTCAGTTGGCATTCATTAAAAGTCTTTTCTATTTCTCTCTAAATTTCTTTCATTTTCATTTCATTTCCTTCCATTTCGTCTCAATCAATTATAGTTCAATTCAATTCCATTTTATGTCAGATTTAAAAAAAGTGAAACGGTTTATTATAATATTCAACACTGTTTTTGAGTTCCCGTATGCCACTGAGCCGATTCCTTCGTGTATTACAAATGACTGCCTATTCCTCTCTGTCAGACTTCGCCGTAGCCACAGTGAAGACGTTTGGTGTTTTATTTTTTTAGCTGAATTTCGTATTTTGCCATCCCAATTTAAAACAACTCCTAGACTAAACGAACTTTTGTTAGCCCCCTCTTACTTAAAAACTGAAGACTTAAGACACGAACTTGCTGCTCCAAAAAAAAGAAGAGGGTGGTTACAGCAAATTGCTTACTGTTGTTGATGTTATTGTTGTGCAATTAGCAGTGCGCTTTATATCGCCAGGTGAATGATTAAAGCATACGCATTGCCAATTCGTCATACTACGGGTTTAATGACTTTTTACACAGTAGCTTTGATGGTAGCAAGCCAGCCAAGCGCTCTGACGTTAACAACGTCTGGCAGCGATAACTCTATCGGCATACATACTGCTAAGGTGTTGTAAAAATAATAATTAAACCTTGATAAAAATTGCTTGTAAAAATTATAAATTAAGATTAAAAACACATTAGAAACAAATGCATGCACACAAACATACTTACATACGTTGGAAGCAATTAAAAAAGTGCTAAAAATAAATGCTCAAGTACATGGAATGTTGTTGAATTGCAGAAGCTCAGAAGCGGCTCTTACAGTTGTGTGTACTAGGGTGACAAATGGTATTCAAGTTGTTCAAGCTTTTTTTTGTTTGTGGTTAACAAAATAAAACTCTCGGCGAGTAGATCAAGCGATATCCTAGTAATTGATATTAGCCAACAGAACTAATCAATTTTCATAATGATTACTGTTCCATTTTCAATTTGGATTTCAATTTCAAGTTTCATAATAAGACTAAATAAAATGGAACGAAATGGAATTGAAATGAAATTTTATAAAAGTTATATGAAATAATATATCATGATTCAGTGCTCATACATTCAAATTTTGTTTATTTTCTCTTAAAAACTCATTTCATTTCCATTTTGTTCCATTTTAATTCATATCATTTTAGTTTCTTTTTTCATGTGAATTCAGTTTTATTTAAGTTTTAGTGGCGTATCATTTGAATTCGTTTTAATTTCTTTAAAACCTAATTTCGATTCCATTTCGTTCCATAATATTTCGCCTCATCAAAAGTCATTATTTTAGTTTCAGGGGCTTTACATTTTTCCTCAATTGATTTTGATTAAAATTTCATTTCATTTTCAGCGCTCACTTAATTTAATTTTATGTATTTGATATCCTTGAAAATTAATTTCAATTCCATCTTGTTCCATTTCATTTCGCCTCATTTCAGTTTTATATTTATTTGACTCTGACTTTATTTTAGTTTAAATTTTTTTTTAGTTTCATTTCCGTTTCGTTCCATGTAATTTGTTTTTGTTTTCCATTTAATTTCGCTATTGTGGTCGTTATGTTGATGTTTGAGTTATAAACGTGTTAAAATCCAATTGAGTATTTGTGAAGGCCGAAAATATGTATCTAGTTCGACATTCACGAAGGTATTTGATATAATTTTTATGAACTTTTTTTGAAAATTCATCTCAAGGAACACCCTAAAATATAAAGTTAATAAAAAAATGCAAAAAAATATTTAAGGTAGAGCCATCTGCATTTGCAAAAAAAATTAAATAGTAAAAACTAATTAAACGCACTGACCAGCAATAACAAATGAATTATTACCGCTCATAATAGAATAAAAAATAAAATGCAATACAAATTTTGCACTATAAAATAAAAATTAATTTTGCTACAAAATCGTTTGCCCGCTTTACTCAGCAGGTAGCGCATTCATACATTGCACACTACGTACTACGTTGAAAATTAATTTATTTGTATCTAAAATTTTGTTTCGCATCTATAATTGGCAATGTCAAACATGTTACGCACTACTACCTACCTACTATGTAAACACATACTTGTAAATATATACATTTGATGCACTCATTAACAAATCGGTGAAAATGAAATTAATAATTAAGACATTTACCAATTAATTTTGGTATGTATGTAACTCGTGTAATAATAATAACAACTAACAAACTAATAACAAACAACAAGTAATATAATTATTATAAATATTATTGCATGTAAAGCAAGATTGTTTAGTTTTAAATGTATGCACATTGGAGTGGTTGTTCAGTTGAATCGTTTTTCACATAGCTTCGTATAAATTACCCAGTGTATTAACCCATTAACGCCCTAAGAAAATCTGCTAGCCTAAATTTTTATTCAATATCCTTAAAACAATAATTTCTGATTAAAAAGTAAGTTCAGCCAAAAAAAAATTTTTTTTCCAATTTTTAGCAAATATATATTCTCACAGGGGGTTAATGAAAGTTTTAATTATGAATCAGGAACATTCATTCAATGTAGTAAATGTATTTGATGTACTCTTATGGGGACACTGGGCGATAATGGGTTAATAAAGTTGTAACCGTAACAGTAATTGTTTACAGTTAAGGTTACATTTACGGTTACGGTTAAGATTACAGTTACAGTAACTGAAACAATTGCATTTATGCACAGGGTAATTCAATTGCCGTAACTGTAACCTTAGCCGTAAAAGTAACTGTAACCATTACCGTAACTCTTACCTTAAACGTAACAGTAACTGTAACCTTAAACGTAACAGTAACTGTAACCGTAACCGTAACTGTAAACTTAACCGTAACAGTAACTGTAACCTTAACCGTAACAGTAACTGTAACTTTAACCGTAACTGTAACCATAACCGTAACAGTAACTGTAAACATTGCCGTAACTCTTACCTTAACCGTAACAGTAACAGTAACCATAACCGTAACTGTAACCATATCGTAAAAGTTACCGCAACCATACCAATTACCTTAACCGTGGCCGTAATCTTAAACGTAATATAATCGAAAATGAAAAAATGTACACCATCCTACGTTTACCGTCACTGCCACTGTTACGGTTGCAGTACTCTAATGTGCATATATTAATTTATTTATAAGCATACATTGTACGTAGTAAATAAATACAGTAAATTATGTATGTGAATATATGTACATATATAACGAGAAAATGCAAAACTAATGTATTGTGTATGCCGTGCACTGTATTTAAGTAAAAAAAAAAACATATGTATTTCCATAAGTATTTAGTATGACTTCTTAGTTTAATATTACAACTATTATACACCTACATAAAGTTATATATGAAACGCAATATGTACTTACTAAGTAAAAATATAATCTGTGATATATATTACTAATAAAATGTAAAGAAAATCCCTAACACTATGGTCACATATGTATGTAAAAGTATATAACTACTAAAATACTTTATAAGAAGTTACCATGTATAAAAAATATTATGTAACATTTATCATATGCTATAACTTATAAGAATACTTAAAACTTGTTAAATACAATTTCGATTTCACCTTATTAATTTTTAAGTACATTTTCAATTCAAAATTTCCAATAAAGTAATCCTAAACTTAATAACAACATACGAAATTGTGGCTGCATTATTTTTTCCACCTTTGTTCGACAAAAGAAAAAAGTAAGTATCTGTGATTATATGATTTGTATTTAGCTACGCTAACTATCGTTCAACTGCCAGCGATATGATAATATTATAAACCACCCTATGCTTCGATAATACAACAAAGTATTTGGGGCGATATCTCCGAAACAAAAAGAGATATTAAAATAAAATCCTATATTGATTCCTATCAATAACTTTTATTTGATACGTATATCCGAAGAATACATTGTAGGATTATCCCATGACCAGTAACACTGGTCCAAATTTAGATCTTTATCTCGTAAAAGTTTTGGGATATCGAAAATAAAGTTATCCCGTTTAAAGCTAGCATACCCAGGTTTCCTTTGATACTGATTTCACACCAATAATTCCTTGGGTCTACATTTTGATATACATAGACATAGCTTTCTTCGGAGTGGAGCGTTCGAACAAAGCTGCACTTCGAGGTCGCCGATAAGACTGCCCTACTAATGGATCAGTGCTAATGATAGTGCTGATGATAAGCTGCATCCTTGATAAAGTAGCATCTTACAATACGCATGTACGTTTACAAGCTAGTGAAGTTACTACAGAAAGTTATAGTGTTTACAACAAAGAAAAATTCACACCAAAGCCAAGAAAGATTTCTCACATACATATAAGTCCTAAAATGATAACGAAATGATCCAAAAAAGATATCGAAAAAGTCCGAAAATGATAAAGACAAAGTGCGGAAATGGCACCGAAAAAGTCCCAAAATGATTTGGAAAAATTCCTGAAACAAAAAGTTCGCAATATTTTCTGGAACAGAAACAAGATGTAAGTCAGTAAGTGATACCCAAATGGCATGAAAACAACCTCAATTATTACGTAAACAATTACGAAATCGTCTCGAATAAGTATGAAAATTATTCCGAAAAATTCCCGCAATGTTTCCCAAAAAGTTCCCTACGTGTTCTTGAATTAACGCTTAACGTTCCACAAATTTGTCTGAAAGTGGATCCTACAAAGTTGTATGTAATTGGTCCTTTACTGGTTCATCTTCAAGATGGTTATCCCTTAACCTTAGGA
>CAXKVI010000002.1:6481297-6483797 GCA_964058755.1 Campiglossa producta | reverse complement strand
TAAACGCAACAACCCGTAATGACAAAGATCCGCATATTCGCTTGAAGAAGAAACAAAATTTTACAATGGAAATCTCTTCACGTTGGACAGCTTCAGAAAACCTATTTTTTGGTTTTGATTTAATTTTGCTTTATTTTATTTTATTTAATATTATTTTAATTTTTTTCTTTTCCTTTATTTTTATTTTGAGTTGTTTTTTATTTTGTTAAATTTTTTTTAAATTTTATTTTAGTCTATTTTTGTTATTTTATTGTATTTAATTTTTATTTTGTTTTATTTTATTTTATTTCATTTCATTTCATTTCATTTCATTTCATTTCATTTATTTATTTTATTTTATTTTATTTTATTTTATTTTATTTTATTTTATTTTATTTTATTTTATTTTATTTTATTTTATTTTATTTTATTTTATTTTATTTTATTTTATTTTATTTTATTTTATTTTATTTTATTTTATTTTATTTTATTTTATTTTATTTTATTTTATTTAATTTTATTTTATTTTATTTTTTTTTATTTTATTTTATTTTATTTTATTTTATTTTATTTTATTTTATTTTATTTTATTTTATTTTATTTTATTTTATTTTATTTTATTTTATTTTATTTTATTTTATTTTATTTTATTTTATTTTATTTTATATTATTTTATTTTATGTTATATTATTTTATTTATTATTTTTTATTATGAGAGGTCTAATGTACATCCTCGTATGTACCTATCTTCTGCTGTTGGTGTGATAGTTCGTCAGTGTCAATGATTTTTATTGCTCCTCTTCAATCTGTTTCCAAATTATGTATTCCCATTGTGATAAAATGTTTGAGGCGCCACAAAATAGCTGCGTGTAATTGAGGCATTGTGTTGTTTGAAACTGATTGACATTTGCCTATTCTGTTTCGAAGATTGAGACCGAGTAGTGAGAAACGTAAATGGGAGTAATGGATCACTAGCGATCTATGAACTAAACGAATAAACCGTCACTCCCAACAAAGACTAGCAAGGTTCGTTCTCTGTGTGGAAGAGTAACACGCTTCAGTTCTCTGCGTGGAAAACTATCATAGTTCGCATAGAACTGAATCGTGTTAGTATTCCACGCAGAGACCGAAGTATGTTAGTTTTCCACGCAAGCAACGAACCGTGCTAGTCTTCCTTGGGAGCGACGGTTTATTCTTTTAGTTCATTGATCGCTAGTGATCCATTGCTCCCATTTACGTTTCTCATTACTCGTTCTCTATCCTCGAAACAGAACAAATGTCAATCAGTCTTCGTTGGGAGCGACGAAACATAGAAAGGAGAAACAAAAGTATCGTGAAGAGGAAATATAAATAAGGAATATACCAATGGGAGTACGAGTAGGAAGCAGAGTGGAAGAAGAAATCGAAGATTCAGCGGGGTGTACAGTAGGGCTAGGGTCAGTGAAAAGGAATATTGGGGAAAGAGGAAAGCAGTAAAAATGGAAGTGGGATAGCCAGAGTAAAAGAAAGCACACATATCTGGGGAGAATGTATTCTAGGAAAGTCAATTTTTGGGATATAAACAGAAGAAAATAATAAAAGATTTATATGTTAGAAGTATAGAAATAGGATTATTAATAGGACTGAGAATGACTCAAAGTTGGTAAAATTTATCGTTTCGTTTTCGTCATCGTAACATCATTTTTGGTGCGATCAGTATCTACATTTTTAGTACCTATGCAAAGCTTAAACATTTTAGTTGGTCTTCCTCGTTTTCTATAATATTTTGCCTCTGAAGATATGTAGCTAAGACAGACACGGTACGATATGTGGCCTTGCGCCTTAAAATAACAAATATTCCTTATCGAGAATTTGTGAATTACTTGGATGTTATCATACAATGTTTGATCTCACCCAAACTTGGACTCTCTTAATTACATTTTATTAGACTTGTATACATCTCATTTTGAATGAAAAATTTCTTCATAATCAAATATTTTATCAATTTCAAATTTTCCACATAACGCATATCCTCACCTATAAATTTCCCTCGCAGCCTAATATAATTTAAATTATGACATGAACTCCAAGGAAAAAATTTGGGTGAGATAATTGTGGTTGACAGCTTGTTTTGTCTGTGATTCTAAATTAGAACTAGGCATGAAACATTTGTGTTAGTTTTTGTGGAATTTTTATGAGGTAACACACTTGAAATTAAAATATATATTCCCAACACTATTTAATATATAACCTATAGTAAAAGGGGGAAGTAACATCGAAATTTTCTTGGCATACGCCAGAGGTGCTTTTGATTGATGTCTATTCAAAGCCTACTTAGCCAATATTACATGATGCTAGTCGATGCGCGAAGCATGTTGCCCTCCCGTGCGTGTTGTGCTTTCATTCCCCCATTGGCGTCAAATAAAATTTAGAAAGCGCTCAATAGCTTCCAAAACAACTTCTGATGATGCCTTTTGGCTTCAATGAGTATTTATGAGTATCATTCACAGATGACTCGTACTAGGCATACGAACATACATAC
>CAXKVI010000002.1:6468797-6476297 GCA_964058755.1 Campiglossa producta | reverse complement strand
GGGTGGCTTACAGGTTTGCCACCTATTTAAATTTTTTAAATTTTTGTAGCAAGATATGCCAATATGGGTATCAAATGAAAGGTATTTTCAGCGACATGCAAACTAAAATATTTTCAAGTAGGGTTTCCAAGTTACCACAGTATATTTGTATATCCGAATATCTCGAGAACGGCTTGAACGATTGGAATGAAAGTTGGTATAGAGATAGTATTATGGATTCTAAAATTTGCACTGAGGGGTTGCCACTTGGGGGTTTACAGGATTGTTACCTATCTCAACTTTTTAAATTATGGAGCCAAGTTCATTTTGTAAGGCCGAAGTGTGTGGTCGCCTTGAGCACGGCCATTTAAATAAAACAGGCTTTTTTTGGTGGTGTTCGTGGTAACTGTACCCAAGGACGGCGTGTCCACTTCCTCCGTGCAAAACAGACGTAGTTGGGAGTTGTAGAGCTTTCCTAAGCTTGCTTAGGGATAGAATTTACACTCACGGCGTACTTGATAACGAATAAAATAAACTGAAAGATAACATAACTTGGCTGTTTAAGAGGCTCAAACCTTTTGGCCACTTTGATCCAAATTTGGAGTACCAAAACCAAAAAAAAAAAAAAAAATTATGGAGCGAGATATGCCAATATGGGTATCAAATTAAAGGTATTTTCGCCGAAATACCAACTAAAAAATTTTCAAGTAAGGTTGCCGCCCAGGGTTACCATTTTGGCGTATTGTATTTATATATTTTGGGGTCATTTTGGGATCATATTTGGATTATTTTAGGATCATTTTGGGGTCATTTGGGGGTCACATTGGAATAATTTTGAGAATATTTTGAGGATATTTTGGGTTCAATTTTGGATCATTTTGGGTAAATTTTGAGTTCATTTTGGGATAATTTTGGGGCAGTTTTGGGGTATTTTGTGTATCATTTTTGGATAATTTTTGGGTCGTTTTGGGTTGAATTTTGGATAATTTTTGGAACATTTAAGATCTTTTTGGAGTCGCTTTGGAATTATTTTAAGATTATTTTAGGGTCATTTTGGAATCATTTTGACATTATTTTGAGGAGGCCGTTTTGGGATAATTTTTTTGGGACTATTTTAGAGTAATTTTGGGATCATTTTGGGTAAGTTAAGTTATCGCGTAATTAATTACAACTCAAGCCTCGGACGTATTGCTTAGAGAGAGCCAAGTACTGTTACAACAACTACAACCTACTATTGTATCATTAAAACGAACGTTGGGTAAAAATTGAGGTCTATATTTCCTTATTCTTGCTTTCGTTTCTTCTTACTTCTGCTATGACTTGTTTTGTGGCGCTTTCGGCAGTCTAGTTGCTAACAACTTTATATTTTAAATCTCATATAAACCGACAGACATAAATATATTATTATGTTACGAAAATTAGTCATAAATTTATTTGAATTCTTCTTTTTGCCGACATTTTACGCGTCCAATTAATTTTGGTGCATGTTTTTCTGTGGCAGCGACTGGGTATATTTCGCTATTTTGTTTAACGCACACCAACTTTCAGTGCTTCCAACATTTCCAAAGATTTTTAGCTTACTTTTTTTGGCCCCAATCTTTTTGAGTTCGTTCCACGAAAATTAAGGTGATAAAAATCTTTCATGTAGTTTTGCATGTAAATGCGTTAAAATTGCCGTAGATGAAACAAAATAATGATATTAATTCTTTTTAGTTTTTTTTTTGTATTTTTATAGGTACCTTCTTGCAATGAAGTGGGGTGAGTTGAATTGAAATATGTACATATGTAGTTGTTCGGGCTTAAGATTATTTACATTTAAACATAATTTTAGAGAAGCGATATAATTAGGGTATGGGACTTGACCAAAAAACAGCCACCCTAATGGTGTGCATGTTTCTCCACGAAATTTGCTGAAAAATTAGTTGTTCATAAACAAGCCATAGATATCTACGATCTTAAGACATGGTTGTCATTTTATTTTAAGCTCAGCAGCTTTTAGATGAGTTGATCACATGCCTAAGGGTTTGACAGCTTCTTAAGTGACACCCAACTCAACACAGGCAAGTAACACTTTTGGCTTTCAAATGATATTAGATTTTAGGAAATAACGAAAAATATTCCAAAGTCTTCAATCAAATTGTAGGTTATACTTACATACATACATACGTTTGGAATCACGAGTGAAGGTGTGTATTTGTCTTCGCGCCCCTCTCCAATCTTACTGATTGTCACATGCCACATTCTTAAAAGAGCTCATAAATCTCTAGGCGTGATACATCAGCAACCGGTCGAGTAGTTTGATATGCGTTATAAAGAAATTTAGCGCGCTGAAGCAAAAGCGTGATTTGTGAGGGAATTTCAAGAATCTGTTTATCCATCCATCCATCCAAACAATCAAGTCAAGTCACACGCCTGCAGTCACGATGTGCGGGCCAATGTTGGCACCAAAAATCGAAGCTACCAAAACTGTTTATAGTTTGACTGGAAGCATGCGTTTGCGCATGCGCACGTTTTTTAAGCGTCATGCGCGATTAATGCGTAATCGAAAATGTTTTATGAACCATATTAGACCGACAATCGTCACTCAAATATTTTGTTTTATTTTATTTTGTTGAATTTTACTTTATTTTAGTATATTTATATTTTAAACTTTATTTTTTTTTATTTAATTTAATTTCATTAAAATTAATTTCTTTTTTTAATTATTTTATTTTAATTTACATATTTTATTTTTTCATATTTTAGAATTTTTTTTATTTATTTTTTTAATAATTTATTTTAGTTACTTTACTTTTTTAATATATTTTTTATGTAATTTAATTTAATTTTGTTTAATTGATTTTTTCTATTTTTTTATTTCACTTTTTTTAATTTAATTTCAAATAACTTGATTGAATTTATTTTAATAATATTTTATTTTATTTTATTTTACATTACTTTGCTGTTTTCATTTATTTTTTATCTAATTTTATTTATTTTTTTCAAATTTCTTTGATTTATTTTTTTTTTTTAGTTTATTTTATTTTGTTTTCTTATTTTATTTCATTTTGATTTAATTGAGTTTAATTTAATTTTATTATTTATTTCATTTCATTTTATTGTATTTTATTTCATGTTTTCATCTCATGCGAGGAATTCTACCTCGAATATACATACAGTACCTGGGTGAACGAGCTTGCTCGGTGCTATTAATTAGCTCTAATTTTACTTACCCAAACTGATTCCAAAATGACCATAAAATAATCCGAAAATAATCCTAAAATAATCCCAAAACGACCTCAAAAGACCTCAAAAAGACCCTTAAATGTTCCAAAAATGATCAGAAATTGAACCCAAAACGACCCAAAATCGATCCCAAAATGATCCCAAAAAGACCCTAAAATGATACCACAATGATCCAAAAATGATTCCAAAATGACCCCAAAAAGACCCTCAAATGTTCCCAAATGATCCAAAATTGAACCCAAAATAATCCAAAAAATGATCCCAAAATGACTCCAAAATAATTTTTCCCAAGTTAATCCAAAATTGAACGCAAAATGATCTCAAAATAGCCTAAAATTATCCCAAAGTGACCCCTATATGTTTCTTAAATAATCCAAATATGATCCCAAAAAAATACAATATAAATACAATACTGTAAATGGTAACCCTAGGCGGTAACCGTACTTGAAAATATTTTAGTTGGTATGTCGGCGAAAATACCATTCATTTGATACCCATATTGGCATATATCGCTCCATAATTTAAAAAAAAATTAAATAGGTGGCAACCCAATAAACCGCCCCAGGTAGCAACCCTCGAGTGGATAGTCATAGAATCAATCCAGCTATCTAGATTCAATTTTATCCAAATCGGTCAAGCAGATCCCGAGATATTCCGGATATACAAATGTACTAGAATCGCTTGTGATCGAAAATTCGACCAAGAAAATCTTTATGGGGTCGTGGGGTCGCTAGCCCCGTACCCGCCAATCCTTAAATTTCGGGGACGCCCCTGAAAATATAGACCATATACCTCAGTTTTTTTTTTCAATTTCCTTTCCATCGGTGCATATTTCATTTAAATCGGTCAAACAGTTCGCTCACAGAAGGTTCCTAAAGTTTTTCATGTGGCGTATTTATATATATGTACATAGATAAGATATGTAGATAGTTGTATACTTTAAAAGTAGGGCCCGAGAACCAACAGATACTGGGAAGATTCGTGCTCCCCATCCGTCACTATAATTGTCTCCAAATAAAAGTGTGAGAAATCTCAAGCAAGTACTCTCAACCCCACCTAACCTAACCTAACCCCACAACCACACGAAATTAAGTCATTCGAAGTCGCAACGCTGCTCTTCAACACTTTTAATTGTTATGCGCTGCAATTGCGAATGATGACTCTATGACTTTGCGTGTATTTGAACGCATTCAAAAACTTTACGAGCAAATTAAATGACGCATTTTATTGCAGTGCCAAGTGACTGCTGCTTGGGTGCTTTCAGAGCGGGACAAGACAAAAACATTTTACGCATAGCACACATTTGTGGAAAATATTATTAGTTCAGTGGAAAAAGTAGCGATCTCAGTGAGTTTTATGTGTGACATGGATGATATGAGCGGCATATTTCAAATGTTCATTCACACCTTTATGACGTGTTTGAAAGCGTTTTGATAGCATTGAAGGGCGGTCGTAAAATATATAAACATGAGGTGGAGAGTATAGTTCTAGCTTACTTACTTACTTCCTGCTGCTCTGAAAGTAAGAGTGAGAGTGAGTTATAGTAAGAGTGAGGGTTAGGGTAAGAGTAAGAGTTGGACCAAATAGATCTACCAATACAAATTCGAAAAAGGAAAGTCGCTGAGAAACGCTTTGCAATACTTAGCTTTCAAGGGTAATCTTCATCCACAAATGGACACTTTGGGGTCGTATATTTTTTTTGCGAACTTAGACAAAAAAAAAACACATACATCTGAAAGCCATTATTTCGACGATTAAGCGTGAATGACTACTCCAAGCTTCAACTAAGTTCATTAACACTTTCAATTAATGACAGCTACTTCAAATTTAGTATGAGAAAGCAACGCGATGATTAATTTCCTTTGAGAAGTCAACGTCAACTTGATTGTTATGTTTCACATCGGCGATAACAATCAACAGACTAATTTTGCTCACTCACTTAATGACAATTTAGTAATTTGCACAATTCACAGACGATTAACAGCCGAAATTGCACTTTCTCAACAACCATAAACAATTAAAATTTTCGAGAATTATGCAATAAAGTGACATAGCTACTGGCAGAGTTTTTACAACTCAAATACTACGTAGGAAGGTACTTAAGTTTTTAAGTTGCAACGCGTCGTAATTGCATTATGAGAATATTTATGGCGAGTAGAGACGTTTGTTTGACTGAACGTCTGAATGGAGATCGTTGTAGGTATACGGATGAGTGCAATACCTGCTGGCAGTTGTCAGCTGTCAAATGTTAACAACAACAGCAATTTAAGAGGTTAAAAAAGGCATATTTTCCATATGAATGATTTGTTGTCAAAAGTTACAATTTGTTAAAAAAATAGAAAAAAAAATAATAAAATAGGAAAAAACATAAAATTAAAAAAAGTAAAATTAAATAAAATATAGTAAAATAAAAATAGAAAAAAAAAAAAAATAAGCAGAAAAGAAATTAAATTAAGTTAAATAAAATAAAACATAATAAAATAAAATAAGATAGAAAATAAACATAAAATAGAAATAAACTTAAATAAAACAATATAAAAGAAAAAAATGAAAATTAAACTAAAAAAAAGAGAAAAAATTAAATAAAATAATTAAATAAAAAAATTTAAATAAAACAAAATAAAATAAAAAAATAATATAAAATAAAATAAAAAAGAAGAGAAACCAAAAATTTTAAAATAAAGTACAAAAAATATTTAAAAATTTTTTAATGACTTCAAGATTTTTCACAATCATTGAATTTCAATTTATTAGAAAAGGTAAAAATCAGAAAACAACACCATAGCTATGTACATAGATAGATCCATTTCGATCAGCCGCTATGCTAAAGACTCCTCAAAAAATAAGAAATATTAAAGAGCCAAAAATAGAACAAAATAAAATAAAATAAAATAAAATAAAATAAAATAAAATAAAATAAAATAAAATAAAATAAAATAAAATAAAATAAAATAAAATAAAATAAAATAAAATAAAATAAAATAAAATAAAATAAAATAAAATAAAATAAAATAAAATAAAATAAAATAAAATAAAATAAAATAAAATAAAATAAAATAAAATAAAATAAAATAAAATAAAATAAAATAAAATAAAATAAAATAAAATAAAATAAAATAAAATAAAATAAAATAAAATAAAATAAAATAAAATAAAATAAAATAAAATAAAATAAAATAAAATAAAATAAAATAAAATAAAATAAAATAAAATAAAATAAAATAAAATAAAATAAAATAAAATAAAATAAAATAAAATAAAATAAAATAAAATAAAATAAAATAAAATAAAATAAAATAAAATAAAATAAAATAAAATAAAATAAAATAAAATAAAATAAAATAAAATAAAATAAAATAAAATAAAATAAAATAAAATAAAATAAAATAAAATAAAATAAAATAAAATAAAATAAAATAAAATAAAATAAAATAAAATAAAATAAAAATAAAATAAAATAAATTAAAATAAAATAAAATAAAATAAAGTAAAATAAAATAAAACAATATAAATTACAATAAAATAAAATAAAATAAAGGAATAAAATCCCAATCTGAGGAGTTAACTAAAATATTTGCTTGAATTGACATGAAACGACCCCATACAACTGAGCATGGCAAATCATCCAAAGGAAATATAACGTCAAGTGCGAAAATGGTCAACGAATGCAATAAAATAAATATTACTTATTCACTTGAACTTTTTAAGAAAGGTCACTTAAAAATTTAGCTACCGTTCAGTTTTTGTGTGCACCAGATCTAAAATATTTTGAATATTTTATCACGTTGCACTAGGTACAACGAACGCTTGCAGCTCCACCCAACTGTGCCTGGTACTTCTATACATATGTTAGTAGGTGTACATATATAGACAAAAAAGTGTGTTCATTATTTACCGTGTGCCACATGACACCATTGCTTACATAAACAAATGTTGCCCAAGCAATTTATTCGATAAGTGCAGCACAACTGCAGAAAATTGTGGAAAAAGTTTTGGTAAATTGGCTGCAACGCAGAGCTTGGCACTCATTCAATGCACCTTGCAGTAATGCACATTGCATAAAATGCATTCAACTGTTTGTGTGTGAGTATCCGGGTGCGCATTACAAAATTCAATTAGCAAACAAATCCAAAGTCCCCACCCACCTGCTGAGCGCTTGAAACAGTGCAGCAATGCAACAATGCCACAGCACTCAATTGCCGACAACTAAAAGCATTAATGCTGGCCAGTGCGGCACGAATTGTTTAATTACCAAACCAGCATAAGCGTAGCAAAATGTTGTGGGTGTAGAAG
This sequence comes from Campiglossa producta, assembly GCA_964058755.1. Taxonomy (NCBI): domain Eukaryota; kingdom Metazoa; phylum Arthropoda; class Insecta; order Diptera; family Tephritidae; genus Campiglossa; species Campiglossa producta. The sequence goes on along the minus strand of CAXKVI010000002.1, from coordinate 6,468,800 downwards.
GGG
>CAXKVI010000002.1:6463797-6466297 GCA_964058755.1 Campiglossa producta | reverse complement strand
AAGGATAAAGGCTTAGCCAGTTAATGTACCTACTATTTTAAAATGACTATGCAATTGACCGTAAATTAAGCAAATGTGAGGTGGGAAGGGGGTGTGCTGCAATGCATTTGTTGAAGCTAACAGTTGCAATTTCTGCATTTGTTGCCTTACATTTAAAATTTTATTGATGTTCCACTAATGGCTTGGAAATGATTTGATGGTGCTCGTAAATGGGTGTTGTCTCTGCGGCAATGTAAGGGGTTGGGCTATGAAAATAAATATTGACACAAGCGTGTCCTTTCAGATTAGTAAGCTCTTAAATTTGAATGTTTTATATACATATACAAACTCAAAATCTCGAAACTTCCTTTTTTCGTTTTCGTCCGTGGTGAACTTGAAACAGAAGGGTGTACCACGGAGAAGGACTTAGCATAGTGTAGCCCAGGATTTTTTTAAATTAAATTTTTAATATTTAACCCACAATTAAAATTTTGAAAATCGATTCAATAGTATTGAAGTCATTTTGATTTAAAAAAATGTTTTAAAAGAACTATGACCCTTAAAAACTTTTGTTGGGTTGAAAAAAGTTAATATCCGCTTCCAGATTCTTAATCTAATCGTGAATACGCGTCTTTTAAGCCCTTACTTGAATTTTTTGCTTAAAATTTCGGAGGAGACCGTAAACTGCACATTTAACAATATTTTAAAAATGAAAATTTGGAATAAAAAATCGCGCGATTTTTTATTACATATTTTCGACTGGGGCGGTTTTTATCATATCTTATTTCTCCATTCCCATTTTTACTTGGGATTATGACACGAGCCTACAGTGTCACAATCCCAACTTTTCTTAACTTGGGATTATGAAACAGCAAAGGAGTGTCATAATCCCATTTTTCTTACTTGGGATTTTGCCACTTGGGACTATGAAATGTCTCCTAAAGTAACAAATTAACACACATTTAATTTTTATAACCACTCGTTTCGGACTGGCCGAATTGTCGGACTGCCTTTTTTCTTTTCTTTCAAACTCGTATATTAAATGCTGATGGGATTGTTCCCAAGATAATATCCAAGATGGCCTTTCGGTTGAAGTTGGAGCCGAATTGGTATCGGAGATACGTAGTGATAAGGTTAAGTGATACAACACATCAGAAATTTTCGTGTAAGCTAAGCCAGGACGCTGCCTGGATTGTTCGGGACCGATTTATTTAATTTCGTCAAACGATCAGATCATCTCACCCACAGCTGCATCGCTACTCGTCGTTTTCATCAGGTGAAGAAAGATAATGGTTAAGTTCAAGTGGCTGCCGCAGAGGCACACTTAGGCCAGTTTTAAAAGGCCCGTTGTGATACCACCAACACTAGGAAAATTCAGTCCCGGGACTCGGCCATATGGAAAATCTCTGAGTGGTTTGGGTTTTGCACATAGCAGAATCGCGGGAATGACACTCCTAAACCGACACCGTTACTCCGTTAATACTCCGTAGAGTTTTTTTCTCAAATATCCCAAGGCGCAACTCATCTTCTCTGCGGCATCAATAACTCCCAGCCATACATTATCTTATCATGAGTCTTCTCTTTTGCTAGCTCTTAGCTTCCGTAGCTCGGAGTGTCTCATTCCTAGGAACATTCCACGTATATTCCTGCAATTCATAATGGCACGTTTACCGTGGTCGTCATTCCAAATAGCAAGGTTCTAATTCTACTTTGAATGTTTGGCAATGGCTACGTATATTTGCTAAGTACATTGTAAGACCTTGATTTCATTTTGTAAATCTTTTCACATAGCAGCACTTGAGGGAAGACACTCAGAACAATAAACAAATAAAGACGATCAATGAAAGAAATTTTCAAGTTTTCTCCCCAACAAGGCAAGGAATAAGAAGCAAGGAATGTCCTTTAAGGAAAAGGGCAAATTGAGCAAGTTGTAAGCGCAATGTCATACAGTTTTGGCAACTCATTGTTTTTTGGAAAAACTTTTCTGGTCAAACAAGTGGAAACACTTACCTTGAGTAGCGTTGAGCTGTGCACAATTTACATAACTCGCCAAAACTAATGCAGACGAAGTTGAATTGCATAGTATATGGCCACACACGCATATTCTTTTGGATGTTTGTATGCTGAGAACTCTAAGGCGTCAAATGCATCTTTCACATTGCCCAACTGGTTGGTATCTTTTAAGCGCTTTGGTTGCACTTGTTAGCGTGTCCATTACATTGAGTAGCCACAGTTACACAGCGCCTACATACAATCGCATACAGTGACGGTCATATAAATAGGTTCAAAGAGGACAGTTCTACAATGTGAGCTTTGCAGCTGTAGTTAATAGATATTCTAGACTCACTTAGGAATATAAAATTTTGTTCGTCAGTACTAAAAACCTGCTGGTAACATCAGTACAACGTCATACTGTTAGCAGTATAGCCTAAATGTAGACAACGCGTACAGAACCAATTTTAATGTAATGCAGTGTAGAGCTCAAATTTTATGTAATCGGCCTGCTGCTAACATCAGTACA
>CAXKVI010000002.1:6456297-6458797 GCA_964058755.1 Campiglossa producta | reverse complement strand
GAAGGCTCAGCCTGCTGTCGTCTATCTCAAGCTTTCCGCTGCAACACAAATTTAAATTTGCAAATATCCTGTTGCCACCACAACCATTTAACCTGTCATTATGTGCCGCAACAATGACTTAATGAGAACTAAGCTTCAATCTAACGTACATACAAATGCACAACAACAAACAATCAAATAACTCTAATAATATTGTAGTAAAACAATAACAAAATAATCGCCAAATACAAACAATGTCGAATAAATGAAATTCTAATTGCAAGGATTGCAAACTCCAACGGGAGCCATAAATTACGACGAACCACCGCTCACGTCACTACAACAAACAGCCAGCTGCAACCAACCACTGCAACACATCAGAATAATAACACAGTGGCAACATTTCGGGGCTTGTTGTCATTATGGTTGCTGCCATTCAACTATTGAAAGATGTCGCAAAGAACCTTCTTCGTCTTAGATGAGAATAGCAACAGCAACAGTAGCGACTGGAGGTAACAATGTGACACAGCGACACTAGTAAAATACGGATGCCACCAATTTGTGGCAATATCACTTACTAACTAGCTAACTTCCTTGCGAATGTCCTCGAGAGTCTATGCACAGACACTTCAGTTCAGCCTTGCTATCCACCACCCACTTTTTATTTGGCTATGTCTCTCATAGTAAGCCAGCCCGTCGCGTTGTAATTGAATTTCCTACTGCGTTTGTCATTTCAATGTACACTTTGGCCCGCCTCAAGTTTTTTTTTTGCTTAATTTCTATTTTTGTTACATTCGAAAGTGTGATTACAGTTACATAGTAATGTCTTAGCCTCGTAGTTCGTAATAGTGTGCGAATGTGCTGTTGTAGCTCAAAATGATTATTGCACCGCCTTCAAGTCGCTTACCGCCTCACCATCAGCAGCAGATGAGTTTCAAACCTAAGCTCCTTGACACATGGATTTTTCGTACATGACAAGCGAGTACAATAATTTATTTGCGCTTGCGAGCTTACGAGCAGCTCTTAATGAACGAGTTCCGCCCGCTGCTCAAACAATTGTAGATTTAACCATCTGGTAAAGTTTGTTGCATAGTTATAGGGGACAATACTTACTAGAGTTGGGGTTTGTTTTGTTCAAACCATTGAACTAGTTCTTTCGGTCACCTTATTCAACTAAAGTTCGTCCAATTGAACTAGTTCAATAGTTTTTAAAAGTAGAGTTGTGGTCATATTGAACTTATGGACTAGTTCTCTAGTAAACTAAGTCTTTTAACGGAACTCGTTCATTCAGCAAAGTGAACTAAATTTTTATTTAGCAAACTTTTTTGATGGGACCTAATGAAACTCAATATATGATAACGTGGTGAGTTTTTTAGATAACTTACATAAATTCTTATCTGAAAAGTTCGCACAAAAAGTTTAGGTAGTTGACTTTACAGAACGAACTAGTTCTATTAAAAAAAATTAGTTCACTAGTTCTTTAATTCAAAAAATACCCAAGCCTACTGCTTACTTAATTGGGACGTCACTTCTTCGACAAACTTCATGAGTATTTCGTTCTTACTGACCTATGGTGTTTTGTGAGACCGGTAGCATTTACTGCATGGGGTTTCCATCACGCTTATACCTATGAAACAGACCTTCCTGCAATTTTTATAAATTTCCCCCCTCCCTCCCTCTTTTGCAATTTCTTCTATTGCAACGTGGCAACATTTTGCAAATATTGAACAAATGACATTGGTATCTCAACGCTACTAAGATGACGTCGTTGCAGCATTCGTTACTTGTAGTTGTTGCGGTGAATATGGTGTTTGTGGTGGCGCGCAGGACCACCAGCATGGCCACCACTCAATTCATTACATTTTAGGCAAATAAATATTCAATTTAATTTATTAGCGACGTGCCACATTGCAACTCCTTCAAATTAAATAACTCCTCGTGGTTGCTGTGACACATTGTGCTGTGCGCTTAGCATTTTATTCGTAAGGCAATTTTGCTTAGACAGCGGTGGTGTTTTTGCAAAAATTTTCCAAAGAGCGCGGGCATGGCTTGTAACTCTGATTTTAAGAATTAATTGCATTTCCTTGATGACTTATGAGGACAGTAGTGTGAATGGCAGGCTAGAGCTTGTGACATTTTAAGCCAAAGCAATCAAGCAAAGAAATTAACAAGAAATATTTATAAGAAAGTAACAGCATCTAAGCGAACTTGAGGTTTTCTGGAAAAGCAAATATGTGGATGTGCCATATGAAGGCCTCGTTATTTGTAAAAGTTTGGAAAAATAAAATAAAATAAAATAAAATAAAATAAAATAAATAAAATAAAATAAAATAAAATAAAATAAAATAAAATAAAATAAAATAAAATAAATAAAATAAAATAAAATAAAATAAAATAAAATAAAAATAAAATAAAATAAAATAAAATAAAATAAAATAAAATAAAATAAAATAAAATAAAAATAAAATAAAATAAAATAAAATAAAATAAAATAAAATAAAATAAAATAAAATAAAATAAA
>CAXKVI010000002.1:6446256-6453597 GCA_964058755.1 Campiglossa producta | reverse complement strand
TATTTTATTTTATTTTATTTTATTTTATTTTATTTTATTTTATTTTATTTTATTTTATTTTATTTTATTTTATTTTATTTTATTTTATTTTATTTTATTTTATTTTATTTTATTTTATTTTATTTTATTTTATTTTATTTTATTTATTTTTTTTTATTTTATTTTATTTTATTTTATTTTATTTTATTTTATTTTATTTTATTTTATTTTTTTTTATTTTATTTTATTTTATTTTATTTTATTTTATTTTATTTTATTTTATTTTATTTTATTTTATTTTATTTTATTTTATTTTATTTTATTTTATTTTATTTTATTTTATTTTATTTTATTTTATTTTATTTTATTTTATTTTATTTTATTTTATTTTATTTTATTTTATTTTATTTTATTTTATTTTATTTTATTTTATTTTATTTTATTTTATTTTATTTTATTTTATTTTATTTTATTTTATTTTATTTTATTTTATTTTATTTTATTTTATTTTATTTTATTTTATTTTATTTTATTTTATTTTATTTTATTTTATTTTATTTTATTTTATTTTATTTTATTTTATTTTATTTTATTTTATTTTATTTTATTTTATTTTATTTTATTTTATTTTATTTTATTTTATTTTATTTTATTTTATTTTATTTTATTTTATTTTATTTTATTTTATTTTATTTTATTTTATTTTATTTTATTTTATTTTATTTTATTTTATTTTATTTTATTTTATTTTATTTTATTTTATTTTATTTTATTTTATTTTATTTTATTTTATTTTATTTTATTTTATTTTATTTTATTTTATTTTATTTTATTTTATTTTATTGTATTTTATTTTATTTTGTTTTATTTTATTTTATTTTATTTTACTTTATTTTTTTTCTTATTATTTTTTTTTTTTGTTAAAGTGCAGTGGGCCTATCCGTCGCTATAGTCCGCCTTTGTTGTAAGTTGTCCACTATTAAATGGCTACATGAATATACAATAACAAAATGCAAGAGATAGAGATAATGGAATGCGTTTCTTGGATGCAAAAACCATACGGCTGCTGTTACAGTTGATAGTTAAAGATAAAAAGACTACGCGTTTTTACGATCGTCGATAAAGTTGTGCGGGCGGTACCTACTAAGCACGCACAAGTCCATAAAGATAGCTCATGGGTGAGTAGGGAAGCAAGCTAGCTTTGGGGCATTAATGGCTTTTGGGTGCGACGGTCCAGTTGTTATGCGTCTACAAATATCTACACATGTCAATATGTTGAGCTTGCCACAAAACCAATAATCAAGAGACTACAAATTCTTAATGACACGATCGTGTCCGTTTTGTGAGCTCGCTGGATATGCTCCCTATAAAACAAGTATTTTTATGTCATTGTCGGTGCTTGTGATCGTTTTGTAGTCGCTTGAGTTTACATACGCCGATGATACGACATCGTTTTCATTGGAGTCGGTCCTTTATTGCTGTCATTTAATTTGTATAAATTTTTTTTTCTCTTTTCCCAACTAAGCAATTTTTCTCTATTCATTATTTCTTTTAATTCTGCATTGCACGCTTACATCATGATCAGTCGCAACTTATCAGCAATCGTTGTATATGCGCAACATTAATTTTACTTCTTTCCTCTACTGTAGCGCACTCTTCACGCCCCTTTTGCTCATCATTGCAAACGTTTGTTAGTTGCTGCTGCTATATATTTTATGTTGTTGCAATCGTGTTGACTTTGTCGTTTGTGGTGTCAGCCAACATTTGATTCGTCCTCATCTATCGCTCAATTAATTACCGCTATCGTATTAATATGCTTCGCACATTCAAAATTGCAATAAATTATTTGCGCTTTGGCTGCTGGAACAGCATATAAAAATCGTTCAGCGATTTATTGAGTGGGTATACTTACATGGTACACATGGAAAGTGTATGACTGTCGGCTTCACGAGCTCGTGCAAATCGTAATCAATTTTTTCAATGTATTGCTACAAAAAAAAAAACTAAATTGAACATAATCCATGCGAAAACAAAAGCAAAACCTCTGTTTGGGTGAAAACGATCCATGTATACCCAGATGTGGCGTTGGAAAAGTAACTAACTGTGAAAGAGAAGCTACACTGAACCAAAAAACGTACATGTTTTTTAAGAAAAAAGTTTCATAGAAGTTCAAGCTGATATTTCTTAGAATAAAATAAGAAATTCATAGATTCTAGAAAATTATTTTACAATTTATGAATGAATTCATGATTTCTGAGGTTTTGTTTACATATTTTAAGAACAAGTACTTAAATTCTACGAAATATTCTTAAATTTCTATGAAAAAGTTCCTTATTTTTGTTTAATTATTTTATTTTAATTTTATTTTAGCTCCCAATTACAATGAAGTTTAATTTATTATATTTTATGTTTTTTTTACTTGTTTTTTATTTTAATTTATTTTATTTTACTTTATTTTATTTTATTTTATTTTATTTTATGTTATTTTATTTTATTTTATTTTATTTTATTTTATTTTATTTTATTTTATTTTATTTTATTTTATTTTATTTTATTTTATTTTATTTTATTTTATTTTATTTTATTTTATTTTATTTTATTTTATTTTATTTTATTTTATTTTATTTTATTTTATTTTATTTTTTTTATTTTATTTTATTTATTTATTTTATTTTATTTTATTTTATTTTATTTTATTTTATTTTATTTTATTTTATTTTATTTTATTTTATTTTATTTTATTTTATTTTATTTTATTTTCTTTTATTTTATTTTATTTTCTTTTCTTTTCTTTTTCTTTTCTTTTCTTTTCTTTTCTTTTCTTTTCTTTTCTTTTCTTTTCTTTCTTTTCTTTCTTTCTTTTCTTTTATTTTATTTTATTTTATTTTATTTTATTTTACTTTATTTTATTTTATTTTTTATTTTTTTCATAGCGCCACTGGGTATAAAAGATATTTTGGTATTTCAACATGCATTGACGATTGCATCTGCTTCAAAGTATATTTACTAAATAGATAAATTCGCATAAAATTGTCATGAAAGTTGCAACATTGGTGTGAATAAGCGCATTTTTCGAACATTCGCGCCGGAAACTCATAAACAAATCGCATTAATTTAAATTCACCAAAGCTTGTTTCCTTTACTTAGTATATAAAACTTTGTACATATGTATGTAGATCATATCGAGCGCCATTTAAATTGATATTTCGCTTGTAGCCTTCATTAAGACCGTTATTCAGTTAGACATTTTTGTTGTTGTTGTTTTGCTCATCGTCAATCATTAAACGAGTCACGTTGTTGCAACATTTGCGATTGTTTGCCACTATTCGTGGTAATTGGTGGCATCACGTCATGAAAAATCGCATGAAGGAAATGTCTTTACTAACAATTTAAAAAAAAAAAAACAAAAAAAAAAAAAATCAGTAAAAAATATTAATCAAAGGTTAACTTTCTCGAAGTTGCAAGTTTCGTTTTTTGTGTGCCTTTTCTAAACTTTGTAGCAAGGAAATAATATTGCGAATTATTTCATAAATCACGCAAAGGGCATAAACGCAAATCTATACAAACTTGCAGACACATATGTATGTATGTATGTCTGTATGTAAGCATATATCTTCGTTATTGCATGCAACTTGCGGTGTCATGATATTTTATTGGAATTGTCAGAAATTTATGTCTGCACGAAATGTCAGCGAATTTACTGTTTATACAATTTATCTTTAATTATGTCGTTATGAATGTTTATTAGATGGCTATAATATTTCAAAATGGCTGAAAGAAAGCAAACAAAAAGCTAATAGCATGTTAGCCGATTTTCTATTATACTTACATAGGTATGCATTAGTATTAGAGATGAGAACTGTGTATCGGGACCAGTGTAACCAATGGTAGTCATATTCGAATTGTGTTGATGGGCGGTAGATAGATAAAGGTAACACTCTAAACATTGTATCCCAATTTTACAACAATTATCGTAGGAAAAATGTATCAACTGTTTATTCATGTCTAAAATTTTAGAGTTTGCGAAGAGAAGCTATTGCATTTTTAAGCAACAGCAAGAGAGTTGCCCTAACCTTACCGAATAAAAGTGAATGAAAAAACCCTTGTACATACCTTGTTCAATTAAAAAAAAAAATATGGATGGCAACCCTGTAAACCTAACTGGTAACACCCAAGTGGAAAGTCTTATAGTACATTTACACCGCACCAAATTTGGCGAATTGAAATGAGCCACTTCGACACCGTTTACACTGGCAAATTTGTATTTGACTTCACCTTCCCTGCAAGAATCTTCTACCAGGATATAAAGCTACCAAAAGAAAATACACTACCGTGATGTTTTAAACATCTGTAGAGTAATAATAAAATAAGAGTCAAGCAGGTTTCTGTATTTTCCTGGTGGAAATGGCCCATTTTCTTAAAAAAAATCTAGTTGAAATTGTTATTTAGAGCTGTGCATAGTGCAAAAGTTATCACACGTCAATTACCCATTAAGGTTCTTGCATGGCAATCCTTAATGTGGAACACAGCCAGGGTTGCTATTTTGAGGAACTGTGGATTGTATTGTTCGGCAAATGAGGTCAAATGTGATGGAATTCCAAATTTGAAAAATTAGATTTGTATGGAAAAAAGCGCCAAATTTGCCTAATTTGGTGCGGTGTAAATGTACTATTAGAATCAATTATCCCTATGCCAAATTGCATCGAAATCGGTCAAGGGGTCCAAAATGACCCAAAAATGATCCCAGAATGACCCGAAAATTATCCCAAAATTATCCCAAAATGACCCCATAATTACGACAAAATGATCTAAAAATGAACCCAAATGACTCCAAAATGATCCCAAAATGACACCCAAAATGATCCCAAAATGATCCCAAATTGTCCCAAAATGATCCAAAAATTATTTCAAAATGATCCAAAAATTATTTCAAAATTATCACAAACTGCTCCAAAAATGAACCCAAAATTATCCCAAAATCATCCTAAAATACCCCTAAAGGATCCCAAAATATACAAATACAATACGGTAAAATTTCAACCCTGGGCGGCTACCCCACTATAAAATGTTTTAGTTTGTATGTCACCGAAAATATCTTTCATTTGATACCCAACTTGGCATATCTTGCTCAATACTAGAAACAATTAACAATTGAGATAGGTGGCAACCCTGTAAACCGCCCCAAGCGGCAACACCCAAGTGAAAAGTCTTAGAGTCACCTATACTATCCCCATGTAAAATTTCACCGATATCTTCCTAGGTGACATGAAAATATTTCAGTTGGTATGTCGCCGAAAATTCAGTTACAAAACAACGGGGAATAGCAAACCCTCACAAAGAGCATCGGTCAGGCTAACCAGTCGGCCATTGGTTTTGTCAATGTTTGTCAAACAAACAAACAACACAACACAACGATCAACTTGAGCTTGCTTAGTGTGAAAAGATTTAAGCTGCCCTGCAAAACGGCAAGTGCTAATGTCTTCAGATTTTCACACTTAGTACGCTCAACCAATTGTTGGCTTCATCTTTAAAGATGTTTTCAACAACTAAAGTCAACAAGCCCAAACAGCTGGTATACGAACGAAATTCGATGGTGGTGCCTACACACCAACGGACGCGTGCAACTGTTTAACATACAAACATGGACATTTATTAGCAAAAGGTGTAAAATGCGCTACATGCATGTGCAACATCTTGGACATCAGGAGCAAAACACACAACACTAACAACAACAACAAGAAGAACAGATGTAGAGAGCAAAGGGTGGCGGACAAGTAAACTCAGCAAAAGGTGTTAGTAAGAACATGAATAGTAATTGCCTGTAAATGTGTTTGTATGTATGTGGTGGGGCACAGTTGACAAAAAGGTGTGTTTGTTGGCTCAGGTTGCACATTGCATGTTGCATGTTGGTAGTTGATGTTTCTGTTGTTGCTGCTGCTGCGGCTGCTGCACCCGATTAATTCGAGCGACATGCAGTTATTCATTACGCAAGTCAATAAGCAACACGCCAACAGCAACAGCAACATCACCGTTTGCTGCATGTCCTGACCGTTGGTTGTAGAAGCAGCAGCGTTCATATGTACTAACTACCATGTAGTAAATATATGTGTAGCAACTGTTGTTGTGTTAGGCCATGCAGTGCAACTTCTGTTTCCTTGCTTAGTTCGTTTCCATTTCATTTGTTCGTTTAAGTACCTAGGCAAACAATTTTCAAGTGATCTGCGGTTGGGCTGTTCCTAAGCTCAGTTGCATATTTTGTTGTTGTGGCTTACTTACATACGTAAGTAAATGTTGCCCACACAACGAATTTGTGTCAGCAATGATGGGTAAGTAAAATTGTTTTACCGTATAATTGTTGACAGCTTAACGATGTTTACTTTTTGATTACTTTGGTGAGGATAGATTGATTTTGCACTTCAAAAATGCATTCGAAATCAGAACAAAGTAGGTCTAGGGAATTTTGATATAGTAGATCTTTTCAGCGATTTTTGTCTTTCAATAACGACTGATGACAAAAAAATGAAACTTGTTTCATAATGTTATCAAGGCATTTATTCTAGATTTTCAAAAAAAAATTGCAATAGCTATGAAAAATTTAGAAACAATTTACGCAAGCTCTCTTTTTTACAGCAAATTTGCCAACATTCTAAAAGAATTTACTGTTCCTCATAGACAATCCCTCGCTGCGCTTTATTCTGAGCCTACTCATCCATTTTATTTTACTCTTTAACTTTCACCGCCTTCCATACATATTCCTATTCCTGTTCTTTCCTTCCTTTCCTTCTCTTAATCCCACTCATTTTAATATTCCTTTTTCTACTCCTTTTGATATTCGTTTTCTTATTACTATTCTTAATCCTAGTCCTATTTCTGTTCCTTTTTCTATTTCTATTCCCGTCCTTATTCCCACTTCTTTTCCTATTCATATTATTTTTCCTGTTCCTATTACTATTCTAATTCCAAATCATATTCCTATTCCGATTCCCTCTTCTCAACAAACACAGTCTCTAACCCCAACAACAATTTGCGTCTTCACACTAGATCACTAGGATGTTGTAATTTGGGGAGTGAAGCCGACTGGTAGCGATTTGGTACGCCGTCTGGTAGCGATTTGGTATGAAGATTCTAGGTCATGTCGTCCCTCCATCCGTAAGGAAGGAGTAGATGGGTAATGAGAGGTGAGAGGCATCATATCCATAGATCAACCATCAAGTTAGCACGTCATTACACTCAAAGAAAAAATCGTTCCCAAACGAACGAAACAAGTCCAAAACTGAGAACATGCACGAATGTCTGTCAGTAACGTTTTGACTTAACTCGTGAACGATGGACGTATTTGAGAACGGATTTTTCAAGATCATG
>CAXKVI010000002.1:6416256-6441256 GCA_964058755.1 Campiglossa producta | reverse complement strand
TTTGTTGTGGCGTGCCGCTCGTATCTGCTGCTCGATAAGTCGTCTATAATTACAACAATTTTCCATGTTTAGCCGCTGCTTAATCGCTACGAGAGCACAAGTATGGCAAGTTGTCAAGCAGCAGCAGCAACAACAACTAAGACAACAACAACTTAAATTATCGCACAACAACAATTTAATGACTGCAACGACAACGTAACTTAGCATTGGACTCGCCAAGGTGTTGCAATCGCATTGAAGCTGGCAGGGAGAAGGAAAGTTTAGTCTAGTAACTAAGAGGGCTTGTTTGGGTAGCGTGGGGTACTGCTGTTATGCTTGTTTGTAGTGCAACACTGGTAAGTCGCTTGTTTGTTGGTTTTATAACATCAAGGAGTGGCTTAATTGTCGCCGCCAAAAACACAATTATATTCAGTTGTTTGTTGCTTAGCATTACTAGATATCGTATGTTGTCAGTGGCCGATATGCGAGTGTGCTACTTAGAGAGACAGGATGCTATAGCACTATGTAAATCGGAAAAAATCCAATTGGGCATCTGATACTTGAAAACTATTTGATTGACTCAGTTGATGGAGACAGAGTTGCTTACTTAACTCGTTTTCGCCTTTCTTTTTTTCAGAGTAATCTCTTTCCTTTTCACTTCATTTAATTTAGGTAATTTTTTTTTTAAATTTAGTTAAATTTCTAACAAATTTTATTTAATTTTATTTCAGTCTATTATATTATATTGCATTTCTTTTTATTTTACCTTATATCATTCTTTTTTGATTTCCTGGTAATTGTTTTATTTTATTTTGACATTTTTTTTTCTATTTTATTATACATACATATTTTATTTTATATTTTTTGTGCTAGTTTTTTTATTTTATTTTACTTTATTTTATTTTATTTTATTTTATTTTATTTTATTTTATTTTATTTTATTTTATTTTATTTTATTTTATTTTATTTTATTTTATTTTATTTTATTTTATTTTATTTTATTTTATTTTATTTTATTTTATTTTATTTTATTTTATTTTATTTAATTTTTTTTTTTTTTTTTCTATTTTATTATACATACATATTTTATTTTATATTTTTTGTGCTAGTTTTTTTATTTTATTTTACTTTATTTTATTTTATTTTATTTTATTTTATTTTATTTTATTTTATTTTATTTTATTTTATTTTATTTTATTTTATTTTATTTTATTTTATTTTATTTTATTTTATTTTATTTTATTTTATTTTATTTTATTTTATTTTATTTTATTTTATTTTATTTTATTTTATTTTATTTTATTTTATTTTATTTTATTTTATTTTATTTTATTTTATTTTATTTTATTTTATTTTATTTTATTTTATTTTATTTTATTTTATTTTATTTTATTTTATTTTATTTTATTTTATTTTATTTTATTTTATTTTATTTTATTTTATTTTATTTTATTTTATTTTATTTTATTTTAGTTTATTTTATTTTATTTTATTTTATTTTATTTTATTTTATTTTATTTTATTTTATTTAATTTTATTTTATTTAATTTTATTTTATTTTATTTTATTTTATTCTATTTTTATTTATTTTGTTTTATTTTATTTTATTTCAATTTTTTTATTTTATTTTATTTTATTTTATTTTATTTTATTTTATTTTATTTTACTTTATTTTATTTTATTTTATTTTATTTTATTTTATTTTATTTTATTTTATTTTATTTTATTTTATTTTATTTTATTTTATTTTATTTTATTTTATTTTATTTTATTTTATTTTATTTTATTTTATTTTATTTTATTTTATTTTATTTTATTTTATTTTATTTTATTTTATTTTATTTTATTTTATATTATTTTATTTTATTTTATTTTATTTTATTATACATTAATTTTTTTAATTAATTAATTTTATATTTAGTTAAATATATTTTTTTTGTTTTTTTTATTTTTTTTTTATTATGTTTCGCGAAAGATTGATCTTTCCCAGCAAACATGGCTCAACTTTCTTTCAAACCTTTGAAAATACAATTCTCCAATTTTTCTTTAACCTTAGAAATATCATTCTCCAAGTGTTCTCCTTCTTTGAGATATTTTGATAATTTATCAGTTCTCAATTTGATATCCAACATCATTCTCCAAGCTTTCTCTGAACTTTGAGATATTTGATCATTTTGAGGTTTGAGAGCCCCTTAGTTCTCAACTTGAGATCTAACGCAGCTCAAGCCTAAATCTTTGTTGGGTTGCATGAAATTATTTAAGCCCAAAAGTCACACGATCTTCATTATAATGTAAACTCGATGTGCGAGTACATACTTCAAATCTGTTTATTCGCACTTAACTGATTGTGTATACATAGATACCAGTCCATATATACATACATACATACATATGTACTATATGACACAAATATTGGTTAATCGTATTTATTTGTTTAAAATTTCTTTTTCACACGAAATTAATAACTTCTCTAAAAAATGTTTACCAAATATTTATAATCAATGATTTTTTCAGAAGAGAAGACACACTGTCTAATGACAAATGCTGATGGAGATGCGCTTTTAGACACATTGACAAAAGAAAAACATTTTAGAAATGTACAGAGCTAAGCCAATCAGTGGCAGTGGACAAGAAGAAGAAAAGCCACAAAGGATGAACCTAGACTTGTGTATTTGTCTTGATGTTGTTTGTTTTTGTTGGTCAAGTTGTTGATAGTCACAGCTCAAGCCTTTTAACAAATGTGTATAGCTTTTGTTGAGCATACAAAAATACCATGTAAGAAAATGATATATATGCTATTTTGATGTATTCTACAGATTTTAAATTGTTCTTAGTGAAGGATGATAGATTTCTCACTCCAAATACAACTGTATACGAAAAATACTAGCTTTCTGAGATTAAATGCTTATTTTCTTATCGAAGATTCCTCTTGCGCAGGCTGGAAAAATAGTAAGAACGCCTGTGATATCAGAAAAACATCTTCAAAATGTTCATATGTAAAGATTGTAAGGTAAAATTTTCCTACAAGGCCTTTATGGAAAACTAAAGACACATGAAGATTATATGGTTGTATATCCCCGTATGCAGCTGTTAGTGGTAACCACAATCTTTACCATCAACAACAATAATGAAATATTAATATTTTATGTATTTCCATACCAAATTAAGAAATGTTTGTCTGTACAAAAGTGGCAAAAAATTGTGTGGAACAAGTAAACATTACTCTCAACATTAAAATCCGTTTGTTGTTTAAACATGGTACGCAGTTCTCCAGAGATTCAAAAAATCCGTATTAGAGAGATTTAAAATTTTTTTTTTCTGGCTCCAGAAAGCCGAAAATTTCAAATTTTAAAGCTTTCACAAATTCATGAATAGTGTTTTGCTGGGAGACCTTGGTCTCATGTTGAAACTAAGCATTTTCGAAATAAAATAAAAAAAATACTATAAAATAAAAAAAATAAAAAATAAAAATAAAATAACAAACAAACAAAATAAAATGAATACATACTAAGTGAACATGATGGATATAAGCTAGCAATAATCTCAACGCAGCTTGGTGTAAGAGGTACACACTGCGGGCTTAGAAATTCCTAATCCCCTTGGTTCTTGGTTCGATGACCAACAAAAGGTGATGAAAAATTTCTAAACACAAAGCCATTTGATAAGTGCCCTTGAGCAAGGCCGAAATTACGTAATCATGGTAGCTTGTAATTGTTGTTACTTTTCCATCTTGTTCACTAATAATAAAAACATAGAATAATTTAAGAAAAATTATTCACAAAACGGTCAAAAGTCCACCAAAGTTTCAAAGATTCTCAAATTAATGACCACAAACTCATAACATACATACATATTAATCGCAGGACACAGCGAAAAAAGCCACTCTGTGAAAATAAGCTGCAGCTGTCAGTAAAATGATCACGGGGTGCACTAAAATCTTTGACACTGCTAGTATAAATGGCGGTCGATTGATGTCGCTCTAGTTGTCGATAAGGTAGTATAAAAACAAACAAACAAAATAAAATGAATACATACTAAGTGAACATGATGGATATAAGCTAGCAATAATCTCAACGCAGCTTGGTGTAAGAGGTACACACTGCGGGCTTAGAAATTCCTAATCCCCTTGGTTCTTGGTTCGATGACCAACAAAAGGTGATGAAAAATTTCTAAACACAAAGCCATTTGATAAGTGCCCTTGAGCAAGGCCGAAATTACGTAATCATGGTAGCTTGTAATTGTTGTTACTTTTCCATCTTGTTCACTAATAATAAAAACATAGAATAATTTAAGAAAAATTATTCACAAAACGGTCAAAAGTCCACCAAAGTTTCAAAGATTCTAAAATAAAATAAAATAAAATAAAATAAAATAAAATAAAGTAAAATAAAATAAAATAAAACAAAATAAAATAAAAGCAATTAAAAAAAGGAAAAAAATTTAAAAAAATAAAATGACATAAAATAAAAAATATAATAAAATAAAAAAAAAATATAAAAATAAAAAATAAAAAATCAATAAAAAATAAAATAAAATAAATTAAAATAAGATAAAATAAAAAAATATAATAAAATAATATAATGAAACAAAAAATTAAATATAATAAAATAAGCTAATAAAATTAAATTAAATAAAAGGAAATTAAAAAAATAAATAAAAAAAGAAAAAAATTAAAAAAATAAAATAAAATCCATAAAATAACACAAAATGAAGAAAAAAATTAATTAAAAAATTAGATTAAAAATAAAATTAAAGTGAAATAAAATAAAATAAAACAAAATAAAGTGAAATTAAAAAAAAATTAAATGAAAAAAAAAAAATAAAAAAATTAAGTATAATAAATTAAGGTAAAAAAAATAAAATAAAATAAAAGAAAATTTCAAAAAAATAATAAAATCAAGCAGAAAAATGGAAAACAATATATTAAAATTAAATTAAATAATAAAAATAAAAAACCAATAAAAATTAAGTTTAATAAAATAAGATAAGAAAATTAAAAAAAAAATTAATTGAAAAGTTAAAATAAAAAAATAGAATAAAATAAAATGAAAAAAAAAAATTTTAATAAAATAAAATAAAAAAATATAAAATAAAACAAAACAAAAAAAAATATAATAAAATATGAAAAAAAAATAAAAAAAGGCAAAATAAAAAAAAAATACAAAAATATAGTAGAAAACAAGTAAGGAAAGCTGTCTTCGGCTGTGCCGAAGGCTAAATACCTTTCATGAATAAGCGTCACGATTTTCACTGTTTGATCCCCAGTACAGCCTGTGTGAATTTAACTTTAGCTCATACCGAAATTATCGGAGCTATCGATTATATGGGGACGATGTGTTATATTGGTCCAATCTCATTGATTTTTAACATCGACATTCCACATTCTAAAATAGCAACATTTACGAAATTTCACGTTCCTACCGATATAATTACAGGAGTTATCTACCAAAATCCGTTTATCGGAACAATCGATTGTATGGGGGCTATGTGAAATATTTATCCCATTTCAATGATTTTCAACATCGATATTTCACATATAAAAATAGCAATACTTACAAAATTTCACGTTCCTACGTGTTTAATTACAGCAGTTATAGCCCAAAATCCGTTTATCGGAATAATCGATTGTATGGGAGCTATGTGAAATATTTATCCCATCTGTATGATTTTCAGCATCGATATTTCACATATAAAAATAGCAACACTTATAAAATTTCACGTTCCTTCGTGTTTAATTACAGGAGTTATAGCCCAAAATCCGTTTATCGGAATAATCGGTTGTATGGGAGCTATATGTTATATTGGTCCGATCTTGCTGGTTCCGACAAATGATTCCTATATTGGAAAATGGTGGCCGCATACCAAATTTCAGCCAAATATCTCAAAAACTGAGGGACTAGTTTGCGTTCAAACAGACAGACAGACAGACGGACAGACGGACATGGCTAAATCAACTCATCTCGTCATCCTGATCATTTCGGTATACTTATTGATGGGTCTATCTCTTCTTCTTCTCATATTTACAAACATCGGACCAAAGTTATAATACCATTTCATGTTCATGAAAGGTATAAAAAACTGGGCAAATGTGAATTCAGTATAACTATGAATTGGCCTTAAACCAAAAATTATTTTACCAGCTATGAACGCGTGAGTAAATGACCAACAAAATCCATTAGTAGCCAAAGCATATTTTTCCAAGAAACAAAGATACTTTGGTAAATAAATAAATTGAAAGAGAGTAGCTGTTGTCGGCGGTGAAGTTTGAGCGCGGCAAACTCGGCAAGGTGTTGAGCTGATAAACATTTTCACATATTTACGCCTGTTCGATGAACAGTTCATTAAAATTATGGCAAATGGAAGTTTTGTAACAAAAAATAAAAATAAAAATTTAAGCGAAAATAAACGAAAAGCACTTAGAGCCTAAATGTAATTATTGTTTGTAATCTATCCCTTTTTGTGTGCAAAAAATATTCAATCAATCTGCGAACCTCCAGTCGTCGTTTACAATGTAGTCAAGCAAAAGCTTTCGTCACCCACAAAACATTTAATTAAACCCTTGTTAGCGGCCTTTAAGTTATTAATTACTTTCTGTGATTTTTGTTTTTCACTTATTTAACTATCCTTTTAATGGGGGAAAAAATATCATTTCGACTGGCCAGCAACTGCAGCTATTCCCATTATGTACCCTATTAATTATGCCCAAAATAAGGGTTAATTAAGAAGAAAAAAAGCGCGCTTTTACGCTCGTACTGATTTGCCTACACCAAAAACGAAAAAAATGAGTTTTAAAAGCAATTGGGCCAGTTACAACAAAAACAAACACTTTGGCCAATATGCAACAAAAGAAATTTCTGGAACATAAAAAGGACATTAAAGGCGGCTTCCCGACCGTTTTCAAGCACTTTTTTATTGTTAATGTTTTTTTTTTGTTAAAATCTCTTATAAATGAATAGCAAACAGAAATGTGTTCGTAATTGTGTTTTAGGGTAATGGTAGGACGGGAGGAGGAAAGTGCTAAAAAAATGTTTAATTCTTATTGCGCTGGTGTTTAACGGTGCGTTAAAGCGTAGTCAAGAATGAATGGCCGTTTTTGGTCAAAATGGCGGTGCGTGCTATTAAATGGCCCTGGAAGATGGAATGTGTCTGTAAGAGTAAACTGCTCGCAAGGAGTATACCATAAATAAATTCACTTTGATTTTTTTTTTTAATTTTCTTCGTTTTCGTTCACCGACCCATCACAATCAAAAACATGCCGCTGTTAATTTGGTAATAAATCCTTATTAACTAACTGCATTTAATTGAATTAGGTAGCTTAATTTTTGAGTTTGTACAAGAAATTGTGAAAAAGGATAAAGTTGTTTCGTAGAATAGGGTTTAAACTACCCCCGGATACTATCGCACGGCGAAAAGTAGGATACAGATTAATCGAACTTATGAGTGTGGATAGGAAAAGATGGAGTCTTACTAGTTATATTCTTTTAATCGCATAAAGTTGTATTGATGAAAATAATGCCAACAAATTTTAAAACTTTTACCGATAGGTAGTTTCAATTTTGCGACTTTGAGATTAAGATTGCAGATATTTTTAAAATAAAGTATAACCCACACAAAAATAGCGGTGGTCAATGTTTTTATGGATTCAGAGTATTTACTTATGTGCTCACATTGTATAATCATATGGATACACACAAGGAGAATATCTCCAATAAATCTTATTTGATCAGATACAACATTTACCCTGATTCACACAACATTGAAGATTAACATTCCACCATCTAGCGTCCAATCCGTCTATAATTGTTTATTTATCGGCGACATTCAACGATCACTCTTCACACACTATCGCGACATCTAGCGACATTTGTTTCATTTGGTTGTGTTTCTTGCTGTTTTTGTTTATTTACCGGCGCCAGATGTCGCCGATACTCTTAATTTCTTTCATTTGGTTGTGTGTTCTTGTTGTTTATGTTTATTTATCTGAAGAGTGTTGTCAACGAACATTTTTTTGTGCACTAAAAATTGTTCAAATCTTCTTAATTTTGGGAATCAAGATTATGCTCAAGTTAATTCCCAAAACCGCAGTTAATTCCGGATTTGCGCTAATGTATCAGCCCTATAGGGCTCAAAGCTAAATAATCCAAAAAAATCTTGAAATTCACATAAATTAGCTAAAAAATGTTGAATGAAATTCGCTGAATTTTCGGAGGCTTTGCACCAACTTTTAGCTTTAACTAAAAAATTTTGTTGTCGCATTCTTCGTTTCACTCTTTTTTTTTTTTTGAAATGCATGCCGCTAATCCCAGTGGTTATCATGCAACAAAAAGGCCTAGGCTTCAAAGTACCTGAAAAAATTGGAATTTGCTGACCTTTTAATTTCGGTGCTATCAATTTAGCGCTTACTTTACTTACCCAAAATGACCTTAAAATAATCCCAAAATAATACTTAAATGATCCCAAAACGACCCCAAAAAGAACCTTAAATGTTCGCAAAATGATCCCAAATTGAACCAAAAACGACCCAAAAATTATTCCAAAATGACCCCAAAATGATCCCAACATGATCGTAAAATGACCCCAAAAAGGCCCTTAAAAGTTGGTATGTCGGCGAAAATACATTTCATTTGATCCCATATTGGCATATCTCGCCCCATAATTAATTTTTTTAATTAAATTTTTTTTTATTTTATTTTATTTTATTTTTTTTTATTTTATTTTATTTTTTTAATTTAATTTTATTTTATTTTATTTCAGTTTACTTTGTTTTATTCTATTTTGTTTTATTTTATTTCATTAAATTAATTTAATTTTACTAAATTTTTTATTTATTTTATTTAATTTAATTTTATTTTATTTTATTTTATTTTATTTCATTTTATTTTATTCTATTCAATTTAATTTAATTTCATTTTTTTTCTCCATATGTTATTTTATTTCTAATTTTATTTTATAATTTGCATGTATTTTATTTAATTTTATTTTTTTTTTTTTGTTTTGTTTAATTTTATTTTTATTTTTCATTTTTCATTTTTAATTTTTTTACCAGCCATAGGTACAACGTTCTATTACTTATATATCGGGTTGAAATATTTCTACTAAACGCTCGTCTGAAGACAACAGACGGAGACTCAAAATAATGCTGGTGCCATATTGACGACATTCACGCCAATAATGATGATGTAATAGATGAGGGAAACAAGAAATTGCTGCTAAGGATAATGTTTAAAACAGCTGTCATCTCAATGTTTAAAAATCTCAAACCATGCTCTTCTGAATATCAATTCGTCAATATACTCCGATGTGCTTAGTTGGTTTCTTAGATTACTTTTCTGCCTTAATTCATTTAAATCTTGAGTACTTTCTATAATCATTTATTCACTCTGCCTAAATCATTGCAGTTTCGTTGATTTTTTCTTTTCCGAGCGTGCTCATTGTTTCTAAAAATACTTACGTGCATAAGTACTATATCAAATTTAAAAAAATCGCAATTATTTCTTTTTTGAGCTCGATGGCCTTGTGCATCGAATTAAAATTCTCGCAATTTCAAATGAATCAAATTTAATTGGGATTTTAGTGAAATCCGCTTGACTACAAGCGTGTAAAACAAAAGAAAAGCAAAATTAAAGAATTGAAAAGCTTTGTACGTACAATCAGTTACAATTGAACATGTGTAAGTCGAGCATGCGAACAGAAGAATGCCAATCGATATATCGGTGGATCGGCGCTCTACGACAGCAAAAGAATTAATGGGGCCAGACGCATTCAAATGCGCTAGGTACGCAACTAAAAATTTTACATGGGCACGATGCAAGTATGTTTGTAGTCATGTGTATGTGTTGCACCAACAGCGCTCGACAAGCTAAGTGAAAGAACATCGAGTAAACATCGAAGAGGATGCTCTATGGGTTGCAAGAATTTCGGTTGTTCAACATCAAGTACGAACAGCAGTCTTGAACTCATGATCGCTATGTTTGTATGTAGGTATGTATGTATTTTTTCGTTATTTGCAAATGTTGCACGTTGCAACGAAATTGAATTTGTTAAATGTGTGGCAGATAACACTCTCTACACAAATTTTACATCAGAGTAACCAATTTATTTTAATTCATTTTATTTTATTCTTTTTTGTTTAATATCCAATTTTTCTAAATTTTTTTTGGCCAAATTTTATTCTTTTATTTTAGCTTTGGAAACTTTTGTGGACTTTTGACCAGTCGAATAGTTTTTATCAAATTATTCTATTGAGTTTTTGGCGAAAACAAGTTGAAAAATGCTACAAACAATACCAACTACGATGATTGCAATTTCGAACTTGTTGAAGGATCTTGTCCAACCGTTTTTTATTGTATTACACCAAACACTGCCTAGTATGTCTGCAGGCAAATTTCAGCTTTATTTTCGCGTTATGTTGTTATTTCTGCACGAAGTCTCGTCTCTGTAAAATACCATGTTTGCCCTGTTCCAAACAAAAGACCTAATTTTGTTGCACAGTGAAATTGGTGCACAACGCCACAGTGCCTGATCCTCGCAATCGAATTGAACTAGTGTGACAAGTGAAATCCCATAAGATTGAATTCTAAAACATAGCCAAAGATCATTTAAATGCGGCGGGATAAATGAGGCAGCCAATATACTCGAGTGTCGTCATTCAGTTTGCATTATTTTGGGGCAGATCGCTTAAATGTTGCTCAAGTTGTTTGACGAAATTTAATTGTGCGAATAAGTTGTTTTTGTTTTATTGTTCTTGTTGTTGAATTTATTCACTGCATGTATTTTGTATTAAAAATACAAATTGTACGGGTGTAGTACACCGCGATGACTACGACGAGTGTGTGAACTGTCGAGAATGCAGATGAGTATGTTGAGCTTGTCAGAATGTGGCGGCAATTTATCGGCGCATTGATGAGTTGCAACCACACAGGCGCGATCAGTTTCGAGCTGTAAATAACAAAATGTCAGACTAGAGAAGTTGAAATTGTTTTTTTTTTTTTTATTTTAAACTTTAAAATAAACCAAATGGGTGTTTAATTTAACTAGGTAAGTAAAAGATACAAAAAATAAAATAAAATAAAATAAAATAAAATAAAATAAAATAAAATAAAATAAAATAAAATAAAATAAAATAAAATAAAATAAAATAAAATAAAATAAAATAAAATAAAATAAAATAAAATAAAATAAAATAAAATAAAATAAAATAAAATAAAATAAAATAAAATAAAATAAAATAAAGTAAAATAAAATTAAATAAAATAAATGAACTTGCCCCGGTCGCAAAACCTTCCGTCATCCGCCGGACCTTTTCATAGAATTTCCGGGTATCATTCCTGTCAGACAGGTTTCAAGCTCCTCACACTCACGCCTTTCGGCGTTTCTTTTTTCTGAATAGGCGTCTATCTTCCTTCTTTGCCTTACGACTGCGGGACGCGCCCGTTGCAATGTTTCCCTGTATGCAGCGCCGTTTTTGTCCGAGGCAGTGCTGAATTCCTCATTGTACCAGTTCTTCTTTCGAGCTCGCTGAAACCCTATAGTGGCCTCAGCGGCGGTACGTAATGAGTGAGAGGTATGCTTCCATTGCTCGGTTACATCGTTAGGTCGAGAATTGCTCTCCGATTGCAGGTGCGCAGCTTCTCGACGTCAAAATTCCCTTCCGTTACAGTGCGTACTTTCTTCTCTGCACAGAGGCGTGTGCGAATCTTGGCTGCAACAAGATAATGGTCCCAGTCGATATTGGGTATGTATGTCTCAATCTCTTCAAAAAAGTTAGTCAGATCCCAAACCCAGAAAAAGTCGATTTTGCTTTATAGTGTTTTAGTTTAGTCTACCGATTTCCTTCAGGGTAGCCTTAAAAATGTATACAGTCTCATTAAGAGATACAAATGTACATTTGTATATACTTACTTAAATCTAATTTAGAATGAAATTAAAAGTGAATAGCCATCAGATAAGATTCATAAAATGCGTCGACACTTCATTGTCTCTTTTCCATATTGACCCTCGTATATTCAACAATTTTATTACTGTCCGCTGATCTTAAATACCTACATACATACATGCATTCATATGTTTCAAATGTTATTTCTTTGACCGCCTGCTGTTCACTCCTAACTGTCTATTAGACCCTAAACGGCCTAATTAATTGACCAACGTCGCCATCACTAATACTCATAGACATCCAAGCCAGAGGTTTTGCGCTTTTACTTTCATCAAATGTGCAGTCAATAATGACACTTGAGGGACGGAATCTTCTGCAGTCTGTTGTTTAGTAGAACTTATCCGCCATTTCCCGCATATGTATTCGTCTCCATTTCACACAATGACCATCTGTTATGAGGTAGTTGTTGTTGTAGATTGTTTATTGTTACACTATCGCATGTGTTTAACTTTCTTTTTTACGATTTGATAAGGACAATGTTGACGTCTGTCACATCGGACATAAAAATAATCAATAACGAAAAATTATGCTTCTAATTCAATTTAGACTGGGAAAAGGCGAGGTTGAGAGAGTACTTGAATAAGATAAAGACGAGGAATGAACCGATTGCATTATTATTTTAGTCAGATATGTATAGGATGAGATCTACTATCGGTTGCTGTAACTCCATCTCACTTTATTTATTTTTTTTTTTTTTTCATATCCTCTTTAACTCGTTTTTATCATTTTCTAATATTTTTAGTTTTTCTTTTGTATGATACCCTCGAGTCACATAAAAAATTTTCACATTTTAATTGCTGTGCAATTTCGCAAAATGAGATTTTCATGTTTTTCAATATATTGCAGCCCCGGGCATAAAATCCAAGTATTTTAACGGAAGTGAGCAACCCAAAAATAAGTAAAAAGAAAATTTGAACATTTTGGAAGATGAAAGCTGCAAAAGAACAAGAAAAACAACTCGAATTGATATTCGAAACGTAAAGATTTTTAATGTTTCCGTTACAGTGCAAATGTTGCAACATTCAACGGAAAATCGTCAAACTTTCACAGTGGCAGCTTCCGTTGTAAATATTTAATTGTACACAAATACATGCACACATGAAGCTTTTCTGTGTAGATGTGCTTTTGGTATCATGATATGAAATTTTTTCATCACTTATACCAGTTGTTACAATAGCGCAAATCACAATGAACGTCCTTTTTTGTATTTTTGTGCATATTTCCGGCAAATGACACTTTCATACGGCAACGAATGTAATTAATCTCACCTTGGAGTTGTGCTCGGCGGCCATGGGTATAATCAATGGCACCAATATGCGAGAGTGTGACATAAGCACCCTGAACGAATGGTGGAAAGAAGCGCACGTTTTCTGTTTTGCAAGGGAATCACTATTTTTATAACCAGGCGTGGGTTCTATGTAGAAAAAATAAATTAACACAATAAAATAAAACAAAATAAAATGAAATAAATATAATAACAAAATCAAACAAACTAAAATAAAATAACATAAAATTAATTTAAAAAAATAAATTAATAAAAAAATAAAAAATTAAAAAAAAAAAAAAAAAAAAATTCAAACACTGTAAATTAAAATAAAATTGAATAAAAAACAAGTAAGGAAGTCTAAGTTCGGGTGAACCGAACATTAAATACCCAGCGGTAATTTTCAGAACGGGATAACAATGATATAGGCCCTACGAGGATTTACCTAAAGTTTTTACTATCTTAGCTATTTACCTTACCGAATTATGTCAATTTATGTGATTTTCGAAATTTTCCCTATCGAAAGTGGGCGTGGTTGGTAAGCGATTTCGTCCAATTACATCAGGTATGCTCCCTATTATGCTAGTATATCTTGAACCAATTTCATCGTTCTACCGTGATCAGTTTAAAAGTTATGACCCGTGAAATTTTCAAATATGTCTCCCCGAAAAGTGGGCGATGCCGCGCCTACTTTAAAAAATGTATCAAAACATCATAATAGAATTACTAGGGGGTTCATCCTACCAAACTATATATATCATATTAGCCATTTCCGTTACCGAATTATGTCAATTTATGTGATTTTCCAAGCTTTCGATATCGAAAGTGGACGTGGGTGGAGAGCGATTTTATCCAATTTCATCAGGTATACTTCCAACGATACTAGTATGCTTTGTGCCAAATTCCATCGCTCTATCGTAATCAGTTTAAAAGTTGCGACCAGTCAAATTTTCAAAGATCCCTCCGTTAAAAGTAGGCGGTGCCACGCCCACTACGAAAATTTTTTGTTAAAACCATAAGAGAATGACCAGGGGGAGTCTTCTATAAAATTATATCATTTTATCCATTTCAACTATCGAAATATGTCAATTTATATGATTTTCGAAATTTTCGATATCGACAAAGGGGGCGTGTTATCATCCGATTTCGCCCATTTTCAATAGCAACCTACTTTGGCCAGAAAATAACCTGTATAAAAAATTTCATTCATCTCTATTTTTACACAAGTTATCGTGTACGCGGTCTGACTGACAGACGGACATGCCGTAATGAAATCCTTTTTTCAACTTAAAAACTTTCATATATGGAACGGCATATCTATCTCGATTAGTTTGTGCCGTTATGCAATATCGTTATGTGGACAAAATTATAATACCCTTGTACTAGTACTAGTACGCTGGGTATAAAAATAAAAAAATTGTTGAGTTGTAAGTAATTGGTCTCCAAATGGATTTTTTCTGACCACAACTGGGTATAAATAGCCACAAAAAAAAAAAAAACTGCAACAAAAACTTGTCAAGAACGACAAAAAAGCGACAGATAGCTACTGTTTCAACGCCCAACACCCGACCGCAACACTGGCAAATATGCGCCGAAATACACACATACCCTTTCAAGTCAAGCTCATCCACAGATAGTACGCTCAACGTAAGTATTCAATTTCGGTGGCACCACCCGCAGTGCGTTAATTCGCTGGATGTGGCTGTAAATTAAGCGCAACACATCATTTGCAGCATCCGAAACTGGCGTGCTCAGTTACGGTCACAAAGTGAACCAGCGCATCCCATGCTAGAGTCAAAGTGCGTCCTTTGTGCGTGTCAATTGTTCATTTAAGTGTGGGCGCAGTGGGTGTGGCAATAGCGCTGCAACAAAACAAACAAATAAATAAATGTGTTGAATGAGTCAAATGAGCGATAGATGGTCGACGATCGACTAGCAGAAGGACATAAGGGGCGTCAGTCAAACGGATGTTGCAACCAGCCAACAAACAACAAACAAATATAGCCAATGTTCATATTAACGCGCATTCGTTACGCCGTACACTGACTAATTTCATGCGTTGGGATGTATGGTGGTTGTTGTATTATTGCACAATATGTCCGCATGGGGCACGTGCATCCGGTGATTGCATAGCGTCACTGACTACTTTTCGTTGCCTAAATGTTGTTACGCGTTAAACAAATAAAACGTGTCGCCCACGTTCTCTTTTAGCTATGAAGCACATCCCCTCGCATTGAAGCTCTCATCAGACGAAGCTTAGCATATTTGACTGCATCTTCTGTCTATTGTTTCCCTCATTATTACTTTAGTATCTTACATTGGGGTATATTACACATTTTTTTTTTTGGGAAGGACAATAAAATTCGTTTTTGCTACTTAAAAATGTTTGCTCTGCTCGAAGTCCTCTCTCTTTCGTGTGAGTTTATGTAGGCAAATTCGTTTCGGTTGTAATCTATTTGAGCGTTTCCAATGATAACGTGTGTTTGACATTTGTAACACACCAGCAATAATTGTTGTTACTCGTTTTTGGAGTTCTTCATATGAAGTCAGATATCCGTTGGTAGTCTGTGATTTAATGCAAGTTCAAGTTGTGTATGTTACTTGGGGTAATAACTTACAGAGTAATGAGCTCGAAGCTTTATACAAGATTTATATGTTTATTATTCTTTTTTTGCTTCTAGTCTTTGTAGTATATAAGAAGCACCAAAGGAGTTCGAGTCATCAACCTACATCCGTTTTTCTCGAATTACTTAACTTTCCTCTCCTTTTATCACCTTTCCTTTCCTTTTATTTATTTTTCTTTTCTTTCGTTTGCTTTTCTTTCCTTTGCTTTTCTTTCCTTTGCTTTTCTTTCCTTTGCTTTTCTTTCCTTTGCTTTCCTTTTCTTTTCTTTCCTTTCCTTTCCTTTCCTTCCCTTTCCTTTCATTTGAGCCATCATCCTATATCCCTTTTTCGCGAACAACTTAACTTTCCTCTCCTTTTATCTCCTGTCCTTCCTTTTCTTCCCTTCCCTTTCCTTTCTTTTACTCTCATTTCCTTTCCTTCCCTTTCCTTTCTTTTACTCTCATTTCCTTCCCTTTCCTTTCCTTTCCTTTCCTTTCCTTTCCTTTCCTTTCCTTTCCTTTCCTTTCCTTTCCTTTCCTTTCCTTTCCTTTCCTTTCCTTTCCTTTCCTTTCCTTTCCTTTCCTTTCCTTTCCTTTCCTTTCCCAACAACTGAAGGATTCTCCATATGACCAGGCCCCGGGACTGACTATCCTAATGTTGGTGGTATTACAATGGACCTTCACATTTGGAAAGCTCGAGTACTTATCCATTTTCCGTGCCGTCTTCAAAGATTAGGGTTTCGAACTACTCAGCTGTAAGGTCATAAGTAGTGAGTGAGAAATATCCTTCTATTTTATAAATAGCAATTAACCATTTAAATTCTTATTCACTCTTTAATGTGGACAATGTCTTCCACGTCACTGACTTTCAAATATGTCTAAATCAAAACGCACGCGACTCAAAAAAACTGCTGGCGACATTTCAACACTACCGAAAGGCTCGCCGAACCCCAACACAAGATTCCTTTGTAGCGAGACATGCTTTATGAAGTGCAAAATTTTGAAAAATGTGCGATGCCTGCGAGTAATGCAATAATTATGGTAATTTTGGAGAGTCGCGCGCTCACGAACAACCATTAATGGCGATTTTTAGCGGCGTATTACAAAGCTTTACCTGCGACTGTCCTTGCTGTCATTCTTGCCAACCATGCGACACCACCACCGCCATCTCAAGCGCTGAGGGACGCACTGCTGAGTGTTTTTAATTTGGCGGCGGCTTTGTTTCAAGTTTAATGTGCTTGGCTCTCGCTTCGTGGCGATGTCTATTTGTCGGTGGCGTTTTATGCCTAGAAAGACGACAGATATAACGCACGCAAATCCTTGAAAGCTTCCGCTTGCGTTTTCTAATGGACTATGCATCGTATTAAACCATATATTTAGAATAATTATTATTTTAATTTTTACTAGGAAACATGCAACGTTGGTAAGCGAAATCATTTTGCAATCTTTGGCACTCTGATCGAACGATCGATTTTATAGCGATAGTTAAAAGTGCTAATTTCCTTTGACAATTGCGCTTTGAAGTGCTGCAACAACACAACCAACACCAATCAAGCGATCGACGTTGACAAGATTGCGCTGATAAGATCTTTGGGCGAAGGCGACGCGCGTAGTTAAGAGACGCCTTTAGAGCTTCGATTTCCACAGCCGAAGCCACTTAGTCACTGCATGTTGTTTTGCAATCAGAGGTGGCGCTTTGCTGGCGCGTCAACTCTTAATCTCGCCGGCGGATCGATTGGTTATACGTTTGAAATGCAAAGCGGAAAAGCGCTGTGCCTGCTGTGGTTTGGAGTATGCTGCGCCTGGACATGCGAAAGACCCAAGCAGCTAATGGTGCATATTAATAATTAAAAGTGCATCATGTGCGATGTGCTTTCGTGTTCAAAATACGAGCATCGAGGTTTTTGTCACACATCACTTTGTAGTGACGATTACTAAGCGAGCAGATTGGAGAGGAGGACGAATTTATTTTTAAAGGGATTATTTTATTTTATTTTATTTTTTTAATTTAATTTTATTTTATTTTATTTTATTTTATTTTATTTTATTTTATTTTATTTTATTTTATTTTATTTTATTTTATTTTATTTTATTTTATTTTATTTTATTTTATTTTATTTTATTTTATTTTATATTTTATTTTATTTTATTTTATTTTATTTTATTTTATTTTGTTTTATTTTATTTTATTTTATTTTATTTTATTTTATTTTATTTTATTTTATTTTATTTTATTTTATTTTATTTTATTTAAATTTTTTTAAATTTAATTTTTTTACATTATTTTATTATTTTTTTTATTTTTTTTACATTTTTTTATTTTAAATTTTTTTTTTCGGGGTACCTGACCCCAGCAACCCTCTTTAGATCCACCTCTGCTGCCAGGATTTCTCTTAAAAGAAATAGACAAAACCAATGCAAAAGGCTAAAATAGCAACAACGCAATGACAACACCGACCATTGCAAATGCCGCTAATGCACGTAAGCCAAAAATAACAACAACAACAACAAAATAATAAATGCATATAAATTGCGTGGCAACAAATTTAGTAGCAAATGCATTGTCAAGCGACATGCAACCGAATCGATCTGAATGTTGCTGTACATTTAGTTGCATCTGCGCATTGTTGTTCTTGTTGTTGTTGGTTTTGTATAACTGCGCATACATTTTTTGTTGAAATTCAATATAAAAATTTACATAAACATGTTTTTTAACTTTGTACAAACGATTAACTTAACGATGCGCATTTTGTTACGAATTCAACCATTCGATTGGAGTGAGTCTTTGTCTACTTGGATCCTGAGTGTGCAAAGCTTGTTTTGTTTTCAGTGTGCCACGTTTTTCTCTTGATCACTTGGCGTTACATTTGCTATTTTGATTATTATCCGCACACATTTAAGAAATGAATTCTATGTAAGATAGAACAAGTTCCTTATGAATCATTCGAGACCAGTGAAAGATATATGGATAAAGCAGGAGAATTCAATGGCAAACGCACCTGGCCAGTGGCATGTTGAAATCGATACAACAAATGAATAAATAAAACTATTTTTGTAGATACGCAAAATGCATTTCAATGGCCAAGTTTTTTTAGGAATCGTTTAATTGTGTTTTTAAGCAAAAAAAAAAAAACATCCTAAGAGAGCGAACTTTTTTCTAAGAAGAAATTTTTTTCAAAGTATTGATTTACTTAAGTTTTCCTCAAAACAGGAAAATTTTTCGAAAAAAAAAAATATTTTTCATCATATTTTTCTGTTCACAAGCAAATTTTTGGAAATTTTTTTTTACACTAAATCTAATTTTTTCATAGAATTAAATTTTTTTTTTAAGTAGAAAATGTTTCCTAAAGAAGAAACTTCTTTCTGAAAACGGGAAATTTTCTTACCATTTGTCCAGAAGGAACGAACTTTTTTCTTCAAATGTCGAATGTTTTTCCTAAAACGAGGAAATATATTAAAACGAATTTCATTTTTATTTGAAAAGAGAAGTTTCTTGGATTTTTTCCAAAAAAAAGGGGATTTTTTCCTTCAACATTAGACATTTTCGTCATAAATTTCTGATAACAAGAAAATTTCTTAAGTTTTTTTCAAAACAAGAATTTTTACTAAATGTATACTATTTCCTAAAAAAAGAAAACAGTTATTGAATTGTTGAAATTTTTTCTAAAAAAGAGAATTTTTCGTCACATTTTTCTAATCAGAAAACATTTTTTTTTAATTTTTTTTATTTTTTATTGTAAAGGACGGATATTTTTTTTAAACGAAAAAAATGTCTTAAACTTCTTTTTGATATACATAAGTATTATTTTCATAAAAGAAGTAACATTTAATAACTTTTTTTCTTAAGGGAAAGAAGTTGTTTATAAAAAGGGAAATTTTCCATAATTTCTAAAGTTTTTTCCTTAAACGAGGATATTTTATTTTTAAAATTTTTTATAATACCATTTTTTTCCTGAGTTAAGGAAATTTTCCAAATTTTTTTTATAAAGGAAGAAAATTTTTTCTTTAACAAATAAATTTTTTCAATTTTTCCCCTTTTAAATTTCTTTTTCTTTTTTAAGGAAGGACACTTTATCCTTAACCTACCAATTTTTTTCTAAAAAAAGGGAATTTTCTTAATTTTTTTTTTAAAGAAGGAAATTTTTTTCTGTGCTATTGAAATAATATCCGAAAAAAGGAAACATTTTCCACATTTTTTTCTTAACAAAAAAATTCTCTTTACAAACAGAGAAATTGTTGCTTGAGAGAAGGAAGTTTTCTTTTTTATGAAATATTTTTTGATATTAGCAAGAGTACTCAACCTAAAGCCCCCCATGAGAAAATATCCTACTGCTTAAAGGCTTTACTCAGTCAAATAATAGAGATGAGTCAGTGATTGACCACCGATGATGACACGCGTTTGCAATTATAATCCAAAATATTTTTATATCGTAAACATTTAGTCCTCAGCCTAGTCTAACAAACATATTTAAAAAGGATATAATTTATTGAGGCCATAAATTATTTTACGACTTTTTTGCTTACCAACCAAAAATACTATAAAATTTGTATGGCCTTTCGTAAGTTTAATTATGACCAGTGAAAGGAAAGGAAGCAGGCGACTAATTTTACGATCTGTAACTTAGTCATAAAAACCGGATGCGAATTGCAGCGTGAGTGAGTGATTAAATGCATCGTTGACCACTTGATGTCGGTGGGACGCTTAAGAGCGTGTGGGCGCCATGCTTTTGTGTTGGTTGGGGGGGGGAAATGGCGCTCAGTTTTATTTAAGGCATATTAAACAAACACTCTTCATATTAATAATGATCATAAAAATAGTTATTTACATACATCAATGCAACATAGGAATATATTTTTGGGTTAGGTATTGGACGGCTGGCTCAAGAACGGCCTATCTCGCATTGAGTCTTAAAAACGTCCTTTGGGTAATTCAAATAATAATAACTCCTAAACTTGGTCCCTGGTTTACACAATTGCCTATTTAACCTCATTTACCTTTTCATTTGGACAAACCCATTCATCTTCCCCACATTTTGAATCATTCGCCACTTGTTCGCAGTGATCATCTTGCTCCCATTTTGATTGCAAACTCATAATTCGCCTCGTTAAAGTGTCGACATTTTATTATGTTTGTTTTTGTGATTGAAATATGCATATCACGCAGCAGGTTATTTATTACGTCGCACAGTGGGCTCGAATTAAAAAAACGGAGGCAAAATTTCGGGAAAATGAAATTAAAAAAATTACGGCCAAAATATTTATATTTTAGTATACTTATAAAAAAATGTTCTTCCCTTATAATAAAAATTAAGAAAACTTCCCTGATTAAGGAAAAAATGTGTTTTATGTGAAATTTTAAGAAAATTTCCCTGTTTTGGGAAACATATTCCGTTTTTTAAGAAAAACTGAGGGAAATTTCCTTATTTTAGAAAAACAATAATTAAGAAAATTTCCTTGTTCAAGGAAGAAGTATTTGCCTTGGGAAAAATTTTGGAAAAAATAAACAATTTTGGGAGGAAAATTAAAAACGTTTCTTCTTTTATAAAAAAATTCCTTGGTTCAGAAAAAACTTCCTTAAGAAGGTAATTTATGAAATGTTACTTCTTTTATGAAAATAATCCTTAAGTATATCAGGAAAAAGTTTTTTCCCTGTTGTATGTACATTAGCCCGGATCGGTCCCCATACAAAAAAAAGTTTTTCCAGTCCACCCAAAATGGCGACATAGTGTCAAAAAAAGTAAATAGCCAGGGCGTGGCAAAAAAAAAAAAAAAATTTTGGGATCGCCTTCAAAATATCTTTAAACCTAGGGGTTGACTGGAAAAACTTTTTTTGTCGATCAACCATAATGTGCATCCGCACATAAATGTTGAGGTTCCTACCTAAACAACTTTTAGAGATATTCAGCCTCAAAAACAAAGTTTGTGCGGGAACTGCTACGCCCCCTTCCACATTTTTCCTGTGAGATGCTCTTGATATCATAGAGCCCCTGTGGAGAAAATCTCTACTTCTCTTGTACTAATGTTACTCGGAAGCGAGGCTTTTAACGACACATCAAGGCTTTTAATGATATATCATCAAGTACTTGACCTTTTGAATTCCCACGTACATAAACACTAAATACATATGTACTGAAGTAAACCTTTACTAACTATGTATATAAAAAATGGCAGTTAAAAAAAATAACTACCATTCTACACTAAAACATGCCATGACTGATGTTTTTATTAAATCATTGACTTCATAATCTCGTTAAAGACTGCATTAAAAGCAGTCATTAAATGTGTAAAGAAAATAAATCTAAGAAAAATAGATTTACGATGTTGGGAGCATAGTTGTAATGTTAATAAAAAATGATTGAATTGTAAATAGTAATATAGGTAGGTAGGGGACTGCAGTGGAATAGCTTCAGCCACTGAAAGCGTGGGATATAATGTTTCCACAAAAATGGAGCAAAAAAAATTGTATCTTGATGGAACTAAACTCTATAAAAGGTTTCATTCTGCACAAAACATATACTTTACACAATGTAAGAGGCTCATTTGATAAAAAAGGAACACCTAATGTCGTCGAACTAGTAAATTTTCTGAGTCTATCGTTAGATGAACTCGTAGCAAAATGATCAATGTATTTTTTGTGGAAAGGAAAAAACTCTGTCAGGGACTGCCAACCAACCTAGTATGATAAAATACTATTTCCCTCGGGATCAAATCCACATAATTCGAATTTTTTGCTATCGACATCCATACACACTTTTTTTGATACATACACATGTACTCCTTATGTAGTTATATTCCATGTAACAAACCACAAGTGATTTTTATCTTGTATGCAAACAGGATGATATCCCACCGCGTCAGTATTCAAGTTAACAAGCGAAGATATGTCGACCAAATCAGGAACAACAATCTACGAAATAAGCCAAAATACTTGGGAAGGTGGCGAAAAAGTGTTGCCTACCACAAATAGTGCAACACCAACAACAACACAGATCGCGAACTATGTAAAGATGCGCCATTGCGGATAAACTTTGGCTGTTGTAGCCCAAAAAAACAATTTTTAACATTGGTTTATGTTTTCTTTTATCCATTTTTTGAAGATGCAAATTTCACCCGAGATAACATATTAGAGCAACTTGCGAGTTGTGGTGCAGTGCACAGTTGGATATCGCTAACTCGCAGTTTCGGACGACTTTGTGCGAACATTTTGCAATCTTTTGTTTTATCACAAACAATACAAGAGAGAACTGGTAGGATTGGGTAGATGTGGGTGAAGCTGAAACTTGTATAGTCTGTTGTCTAATTGAATCATAGACCATTGATTAAAGAAAAAAAAATAAAATAATGCAAAATAAAATAAAATAATATAAAAAAGTAAATAAAAAAACAAAAATATTAAAGAAAAAAGAGAAAATAAAGCAAAAGAAAATAAGAGAAATAAAAGAATATAAGACAAAATAAAATAAAAAAGAAATAAAAGTATTATATATAAAAAATAATATAAAATAAAATAAAATAAAATAAAATAAAATAAAATAAAATAAAATAAAATAAAATAAAATAAAATAAAATAAAATAAAATAAAATAAAATAAAATAAAGAAAAATAAAATAAAAAAATAAAATAAAATAAACTAAACTAAAATAAAATAAAATAAAATAAAATGAAAAAAAATTTAATAATAAAAATTAAAAATTAAATAAAAAAGTGGTAAAATAAAATTAAGCATCACCCCACAATAAAAGCGGGGTATAAAAACAAAACTATCAAAATAAATGGCAAACAACGGCCTAACAACCCCAAATGTCGTTGTGTTAAAAATGTTGCTCCGATAGTAGCAGCATCAGCAACAGAGCGTTATGTTTAACAACGTTGTATTTATGTTGTTGTTGTGCATGAAAATTTGGCTAGGCACTTGATAAAGCTAAGCAGCACGATGCTGAGGACGAGCGAGTGGGCTACAATTTGCCCACTTACTTGCTAACTTCTTCATGCCACAGTTTGTGGCACAAACTAAACAAATTCATGTATCTACTATCGATTGGTAAAGAAGTACAAAAATTGCTTGCAAGTCAAAGTGCAAATTGATGGCGGACAGGCAGAATGAGGGTAAGATGACTTTTTTCTTTTCGTTTTTTTTTTTTTTTTTGAAAATTGTAAGCAAGTTATTTTGGTTAACTTAAAGATGTCCAACTGTGGCAAAGAAATTGTTGTCTAAATTAGCAGCTGCCAGTCAAGAGACTGTTGGGTAGATTAGCAGCAATGTGTTATGTGTGGGTGTGTGTGAAGGCATTATAAATTTATGACAAAAAAGGTAAGAAAGAAATGGTAGCAAGACATATTCGTAATTGTTATTGAACAACTTGTGAGACAGCTGATAGTTTGATTAGGCTTTGCCTTAGACACACTTGACCAGTGTTTAATTTTTAATATTTACTAAGAGGTTTGAGAAAAAGACGTCACTTCTTTCGAAAACTTGTGTGACACTTCCTAAAATAGCTCAGAAGTAAGATATGCGGGACTTCCTGCTTTGAGACAAACCTGTCTTGACTTAATTTGTAGTTGAACGAGCCGCCAAATCTCAATTGACATATTTTACAATTTTTTGAAATTCTTAACCCTTCAAAACTTGCACTAACTAGCGCTTCATCATTTATGTATGCCCTTAAATATTGACTGCAAAATTTAATTAAT
Organism: Campiglossa producta; assembly: GCA_964058755.1. NCBI lineage: Eukaryota > Metazoa > Arthropoda > Insecta > Diptera > Tephritidae > Campiglossa > Campiglossa producta. The sequence continues at coordinate 6,416,784 of CAXKVI010000002.1, read as the reverse complement.
GACATCTTTGCTACCGCATACTCGTTTTGGTAATTTTCAAATCCCCCTTTGGACTATTTATATGATATTGTTTAGCAAATTAAAACCAATTTCAACCCTCAATGACTCAACCCTCAATGACTCCCACTCCTCACTCGAGAGAGTATCATCACACTAAAATTTTGATGATAATGATGATGGTAATTTTGTTGACTGTGGTGGTTGTTGTTGGTGGTGATGGTAATTGCATGTGGCAATGGTGTTGCCATATTGGTATCGCTTATTTATTTCAATTTTCCACTTCGTTATCTTATCAAATGCATCATTAAAATGTAGGCATGTGAGTAGGAAGAGGAAAAGGGGACTGAGGGCTAGCTGTGATGAGTCGAATGGTGCTGGCGTAGCTCATAAATGTGCTACCTTTTGGTGGGAATTTTTTAAATGCTTTGGTTTGGTTTGATTGCGAATTCCACCCTATAAATAAGAGCAACGCTGCCGAGAAAACTAAATTTGAATGAAGTCATAAAGTCTTTTTTGTGTGTATGTTTT
>CAXKVI010000002.1:6406256-6411256 GCA_964058755.1 Campiglossa producta | reverse complement strand
ACGCTCCACTTTTACATCAAGTTTAAGCCACCACCACTTTGCCACACTTCCCCCACAACGATTATAAAATAAACCTTGACAGTTGCATCAATACCCATCGAGTTTATCTCCCGTCCCACCCTCCCCCTCCCACTATAAATAATGCATGCAAAATTATTTTTCTATTTATTTCATTTTGTGATGAAGTTAAAACAAATTTTGTTGCGTATTGCCGAATGACCCGCTTCCGCGCTGCAACAATATCAGGCATCCAACAAATTTTTCGTTTCGTAAGGCTTGTGAACTTTCTGGCCAGTATGCACGCCAGCTGTTTGTCGATCTGTTTGCGGGTATATGGCATGTCAGTTTGATTGTAGAATTGTCTTGTTCGTGGTGTTGTTTCGCTGTCGTTGCCTGTTGCAACAAATGTCGCTCTATATGGCAAGTACATTTGTTGCAATCCCATCACCCCTTGCCCACCTTCTGCAGCTTTATTACCTTATGGTTTTAAAAGTTCAACTGCATCATCCAGCGGCTTGTCTGTCGGATATGCATCTGGGATTCAAATCGTCTTGCGATCGTCCCGACTTCGATTGTATATTTGTATTGTACTTTTTTTATGTAGATTTTTTTGCTAATATTTGAGACTTTTGTTGGCGTCCACTTTGTCATAATTTTATCGGTCGTTTATGCACTAGACAATGTCTTTTTTTCGCTCAACTGCAGATGACATTATTTACCGGCATAAATTTTAATTCGTACAAATGAAAAGCTGTAACAGCGCTTGCATGCATTGAGTTTGCGTCAGTGAATTCAGTAAAAAAAATTATGCGCCCTCTGCAATGCAAGTTAAGTTAGACAGTATAAACTCGTGCGATTATTGTTTTATTCATAAAACAAAAAAATAAATTTTTAAAAATTTGTTTGCAGACTTTTTCAGTTCTGTACAATGAAATTTGTGTGAGGTCCATGTTTCGCTTTGTTTTATTTGTTTGTTCATATTTGATTATTGTTTTTATTTGTACTTATCGTTTGACGCCAGAATTGACCATTCTACATAGATCCCTGTGAAGTAAAGTGTATAAGTATTTGACCAGAAAGAGAGAAATGGGCAGGGTATCTAAATTTGATGCTGCAAAACATATTATATTATTGATTTGAGCTTAAATTAATTTAATTTCAAATACACAATTATTTTTTAGTTTTTTTTACGTTATTTTATTTTGTTTTATTTGATTTAATTTAATTCTATATTACTTTTATTTTATTTTATTTTATTTTATTTAATTTTATTTTATTTTATTTTATTTTATTTTATTTTATTTTATTTTATTTTATTTTATTTTATTTTAGTTTATTTTATTTTATTTTATTTTATTTTATTTTATTTTATTTTATTTTATTTTATTTTATTTTATTTTATTTTATTTTATTTTATTTTATTTTATTTTATTTTATTTTATTTTATTTTATTTTATTAAAATTTATTTTATTTGTTTATTCTCCTTTATTTTATTGGTAGAAAAAAACATTGCTTAGCCCCTTTTAAACCACCTTGTGTACATCCACCAGGTTATAAAACTACCCATCGATCCTGTCGGACACTGGAGGTTTCTTTCTTTCAATTTTATTGTTATTTAATGTTTGTTGTTGTTGTCACGAATTTATGCATTTTAATATGAGTCTTTGAGTTATTAGCATCGGCATCACATCATGATCTGAGAGACCATGTTCGCTAGTCATGTTCGCTTGTCGTCTGCTCAAAAAAAAATTGCTGAGAAATGTTAAATATTGAAGGGACAAACCCGAAAAAGAAATAAACTTAAAAAAAGCAAATAAATAAATTCAAAGTATTCATTCTTTTGTTATGATTTATTATGTTGCCAAATGCATTTAAATTGAATGAGTGGAGTAATGGTACGTACAAATGTCATACATACGAGGCGTAAGAGAGGAGTACCAGAAGTACAGTATTAAGTCCAATGCTGCAAGAAAAAAATACTCTACATTATGATGTGTAAAAGCCTTTGCAATATGACTTTCCGACTTGGGATTAAATTTTTCTTGTCAGTTCACTTACTTCAAGGACCACCCTCGTATGCATCTTTGCATATTTATCGTATTAGCCATAAAGTCCGTTTTTGTCACAGCGCCCTAGCATGTGTGTGGCACAAAAACAAGAACCTTAGCACATACGATTCGGATTTGTATAAATTTGTTCACATACCTACATTCATATATACCACACAGTGAAAGGAAGTAGGTACAAACCCAATCACAACTAGTAAGAATCATAAGCTCAGCTAAGCGAAAAGTTTTTTTGTTTCCACTGAAGATACCTGTGTAATCACTTTACTTCTAAAGCAGGGCTAACATCATCCTCTGGGCTTTGATCTTAAGCCCAACTAGTTTACACCCCAAGAAAGAATGAGATGAATTTTATTTTTTATATTATTTTATTTTTATACCCATCGTACTAGTACTAGCACAAGGGTATTAAAATTTGTCTACAGAACAGCACAAATAAATCGAGATAGATATGTATAGAGTTTCATATATGAAAGTTCTTTGGTTGAAAAGAGGAGTTCATTAAGGCATGTCCGTCCCTCTGTCCGTCTGTGTACACGATACTTGAGTAAAAATTGAGATATTTGCATGAAATTTTGTATACAGGTTACTTTCTGGCCAAGGTAGGTTGCTATTGAAAATGGGCGAAATCGGATGAAAACCACGCTCCCTTTTTCGATATCGTAAATTTCGAAAATCACATAAATTGACATATCTCGGTAGCTGAAATGGCTAAAATGATATAATTTTATAGGTGAATCCCCCTGCTGATTATAAAATGATTTTTTGGTAAATTTTTTAAAGTGGGCGTGACTCCCCCCACTTTTAAGGGAGCCATTTTTCAAAAATTCGACTGGTCGTAACTTTTGAACTGAATAGGTTAGAACGATGAAATTGGTATCGTTGGGAGTATACCTGATGAATGTGAATAAAATCGCTCTCCAACCACGCCCACTTTCGATATCGAAAGCTTCGAAAATCTCCTAAATTGATATAATTCGGTGACGGAAATGGCTAGAATGATATAGTTTGGTAGGCTGAACCCCCTAGTCATTCTATTATGGTTTTTTGATAAATTTTAAAAGTAGGCGTGGCTCCGCCCACTTTTCAGGGAGGCGTATTTGAAAATTTCTTTTAAACTGATTACGGGAGAACGATGAAATTTGGTACAAGGTATACTAACATAATAGAGAGTCTACCTAATGTAATTGGACGAAATCGCTTCCCAACCACGCCCATTTCCGAAATGGAATATTTCGAAAATAATATGAAAACTACCGCAGGGTATTTATTGTTCGGTTTACCCGAACTTAAACTACGTTATTTTATTTCACTTTATTTTATTTTATTTTATTTTATTTTATTTTATTTTATTTTATTTTATTTTATTTTATTTTATTTTATTTTATTTTATTTTATTTTATTTTATTTTATTTTATTTTATTTTATTTTATTTTATTTTATTTTATTTTATTTTATTTTATTTTATTTTATTTTATTTTATTTTATTTTATTTTATTTTATTTTATTTTATTTTATTTTATTTTATTTTATTTTATTTTATTTTATTTTATTTTATTTTATTTTATTTTATTTTATTTTATTTTATTTTATTTTATTTTATTTTATTTTATTTTATTTTATTTTATTTTATTTTATTTTATTTTATTTTATTTTATTTTATTTTATTTTATTTTATTTTATTTTATTTTATTTTATTTTATTTTATTTTATTTTATTTTATTTTATTTTATTTTATTTTATTTTATTTTATTTTATTTTATTTTATTTTATTTTATTTTATTTTATTTTATTTTATTTTATTTTATTTTATTTTATTTTATTTTATTTTATTTTATTTTATTTTATTTTATTTTATTTTATTTTATTTTATTTTATTTTATTTTATTTTATTTTATTTTATTTTATTTTATTTTATTTTATTTTATTTTATTTTATTTTATTTTATTTTATTTTATTTTATTTTATTTTATTTTATTTTATTTTATTTTATTTTATTTTATTTTATTTTATTTTATTTTATTTCATTTTATTTTTTTATTTTACTTAATTTTTTGTTATTTTAATTTTTATTATATTTTTTTTGTTTATTTATATCATTTAATTTTTTATTTTTTTTATTAATTTTTTTCTATAATTTTTTTCTATTATTTTCTATTTTTTTGTTTTTTTTTTTGTAATTTTATTTTATATAATTTTTTATTTAATAAAATTTTTATTTTTTTCGATAAGTTTTCTTTTTTTTAATTTCAAAAAGAAAAAAATTAATAAAAATACATGAATTATTATTTTTTTTTATATCGAAATATAGTTGTATCGGCCTGTGGTTTCTTCGGACTAGTTTGATTTCATTCAATAAAATCTAGTTGTTAGCTAGGATCTGTTCGGGGTCGTCCGTTGCCTCAATGCATGATTCGCATGTAGACTACACATGTGCGCAGTCAATCCTTTGTTCGCACGCCAAATCCCACGCGTATGTTGTAAAAGAAGAGATTTTGTGAAATGTAATTCTTTTTTCTGTTTTCAAAGTGGAAAAATTTCTATCGAACGACCACCAAAGTTGTTAGAGAAAATATTTTCATTTAATTACCACAAGAATTATTGCAAACTCATTGGTCGCGCGCATACAAAACAAACAAAAACCAAAAAAAAAAAACACAACACAACAAAACAACTCGAAAACAAGCAATAAAATTTGTGAAATTCTTTACAAAACAGCAAAAAAATCTCCAAAAATAGAAATGACAACAGGAAAAGTGGATCCATTTCTATTAAATTTCATGTTTTTTTTTGTTGTATGACTGTTAAGTCCCTGGTGAGAACACTTGAAATGTTTGTGTAGGCGATGTCCTTTCACTTAGTGCAAACATGCAACAACAATAGCTAAAACAACATGATACATTCACTTTGAAATCAATGCAAGGACACTCACT
>CAXKVI010000002.1:6393756-6401256 GCA_964058755.1 Campiglossa producta | reverse complement strand
TCTAATCAATCTCAGCAAAAGAAATATTTACTAATATTTCAGAATTTTTTTGTAGAACCATTTTCAATGCCGCCATATCTCGAATGGCCAATCATAAAATAAATAAACTTTCAGCTGATGATTTTCATTCAGCCGACGATATGGAGTTTCGCAAATTGGTCATGGGCTAAAGAAACAAAACGAAACAAGGTGTTTCCTTAAGGATGTCGCACACTGCGTACAAATATAAAATATTTTCTACTATTTGTAAACTTTCTGGAGTGAGAGAATAGCCCTAATGATTTTTTTTAATTATAGCAACCGCCATGGTGCAGCAGTAGTGTGCTGTAAGAAAATATTGAAAGCAGCACATCACAAATTGGAAGAGAAGCTCGGCACAAAAATCTCGTTAGAGGTTATAATGATAACCTGTTGGTATATCGCCGCCTATAAGTTTTTTTTTTTGTTTCTTTAAGTTCGTATGTTATGTAGTTTGGTTCTTCAAATTTTCATCAACGGCGAAGAAAAAATAAAATGACGAAAAATCAGTTCCCGATGCGCCAAATTCCTAGAGGACGACAGAATCATCAGCTTTGATTTGAATATTCAAACTAGAACTGGGAGACAAAGTCATCTGGAACGTATGCAAAGCTGGGATTCCAAAAGAATAGGGCACTATTGGGGTATATACACAAAGCCGTAGAAGGGTTCCAGTCAAGAATATTTGGCTTCTTAAAGAATATGTCCATTATCATCATCATTTATTGACGCTTAACCGCCTAGGCGATTTTCTCCGTTGCCTTACTTGTTTTTTTTTAGCGAAAACTGACGCCAGTTAGAAACACCAGGAGAGTTCAAGCCAAACTCCACCTGTTGTTTTCATCTCAGTCGAGGCCTTCCCTTTCCTCTGCTCCCGAATTCGGGTGTCGATAAGAAAATCATCTGGGCTAGAGCTTCTTTGTCCTTTCGCAAACCAAACATGACCCAACCAGAGGAGCCTTTGGGCTTTAATTCGCTGCACTACGGTTATCAGATCAATGTGTGCCGTTTCGGCGCAGCTCCTACAAGCAATTCTATGAAAAGAAGGAAAAAAGAAGAATAGCTATTACTTAAAATAGCCTTTAACCGCCTAGGCGATTTTGGCCGTCCAACATGTTTCGCCATTCGGCTCTTTGTTGAGCCAACTGGCGCCAATTGGAGACACCGCGTGTTCTCAGATCTGCCTCCACCTGGTCCTGCCATCGGAGTGGTGGCCTCTCTCTTACTCTACTTCCACCAGCGGGTGCCGATGAGAATACCTTCTGAGCCGGGGTGTCTTCGTTCATTCGCACCACGTGTTCTAGCCAGCAAAGCCAACTTTTAGGGGTTCATAAATATTTCGAAGAATTTTTCTCTCGAATACTCCCAAAGCCGCCTCGTCAGATGCTGTCAGTGTCCATACTTCTGCACCATATAGCAGGACGGGTACGGTAAGTGACTTATAGAGTATTGTTTTTGTTCGTCGAGAGAGGAGCTCACAATTGCATTTTTTTGCAAGAGTTATCCTTCGACGGATTTCCAGGCTTACATTGTTGTTGGTATTAATGCTGCTTCCCAGGTATACAAAGCCCCTTTTTAGGAGGATAGTATCGTGTGTAGAAGTCCACGCAAGTGGGGAAAGTTTCTGACCGACATTCAACTGGGAATGGTCAGAGCGATTCTTCTATGTGCGGTCCAAGCAGCTCCTAGTTGTTTCCTCTGGATAGCCACTGAATGTCTGTTCTGTCCTGACAAGGCCACTCCGACATAATCGGTTTAAGAGTTTGCCAGGGGATTCCAACAGCAGCATCATGAGGTGCGGCTGCAAGCCGACGTCCGTCTTGGATTGTGCGCAGGGTTTGGACCCACCACATAAAACAAAATTCCAATGAGATCCATGAACCGAGCATCGGATATGATAACTGTTTTTTGTTAAACTTGGGATGTTGCAGGGTTTTCCAGAAGACTTTCAATGGTAAGTAGGCGGAACATAGGTAAAATGTACTTCAACACCCTTTATTTTTTTCCATCTGACGACTTTCACGGTATGTTCTTTTAAGATCATCTTTGGCTTGAAATAATGACCCCTTCCAGTACTTTCAACCACATTTAATGCTCAAAAACTTTTGTACAAGCATGTTTACTTACATTATTGTCCCACACCGAAACAACAAAAAACATTGTAGATAATGTACAACATTTACTTAATCCACTGAAATTCTCAACAAACTTGTCAGCACTTTCACTTGCACGTCGCCTCGCTTAATCTCGCCGCATCTTTCAAATCGCATCAATTACATCTTTTAATGCACATTTCTGTGCATGCTGAACAGAGAGAAGAAGGTTTAATCGTGCGTGTGTTTGTATGAGAAAAGGTATGCTATCCGATCACATCGAAACCATAATCGGTGAGGTGGAATGCGTTGCTGAACCAAATGTGATTCATTTTTCTTAGCAATAATATTGTCAAGAACATGGTAAATCCATTAACTACGAACTCGAAGACAAAGTGCCCGAGCATTAAGCGGCAGCAGTCAGTCAATAACAACAACAAGTACAATAATAATGAAATGAGAACGAGATTTAAAAAAAGAACAGCACCAAATCGGACTTATCGCTCGAAAACCAATTCGATCTACGATCACAGGCACCTATATAACTACATACAAACATAGGTTGGTCTGTGTATAGCTCTATAACGAGGCTGCACAGGGCGGCCCGACATACCTTAAATGTCTGCAGTGCATTCAATTTAAAACACATTAGCGACAAATTTCTGATGAGGATCACCGCACACCGCACACCGCACCAAATTAATCCACCTTCTTACCACTCTTCCTTTTCATACCACTTCACCTCTGCCTTCACATTCAAAAATCAAGATAAACGCGATCGATGATCAAAAGTGTCTCCGAAAATGCGCCGCCCCGCTTCTAACCTCAGTGATTGTCATGATCACCGATGCATAATTATCTCGCAGCTCTCACCTTCGCTGCTGCTGCTTCATCGACACACAAAAATTATGCAGCGTAAATTGTTTAGCCGCGACAGAGGGCGGGCCTGAGGCAGGCGAAAGGTGTTTTATATCGGCTACCTGTGTTTCCCGCCTTTTGGTTTAGCATTTCGATTTTAGTTCAACTATTGGCATCAATTTTGGCTGTGTGTGTGTGAAAAATGGGCACTCAGCCTCCTGCTTCATGCTGTCACAGTCTGCTTCAGTTACAATTATCGACATTTTGCTACTGTTTTTTATTTTTTTTTGGATTATTTCAATGATCCCTCACCCCGCACATTTAATTTTTAATGGGATCTTATATACCAGCTGTTTGTATGTAGAAATGTTTGGGAGTATTGTTTGTCATTTATCAGTTGTTCGTCTCAAAACAGAGGTCGTGTGCGTGTCCAAGTTAGTGCTGAGTTTATTAGATACTTTTCTTTAGATGCTTATCGCGAATTGAATTTCCTTTTCTTTCATTTCGAATTGTCGCATCGGTTTTGGTTGTATGGCTATGGGATTATTTTTTTGGATTTTTATACCCTGTAGTGTAGGCAGCCATCAAAAGTATTTTAGTTTTTTTATTTTTATTTAATTTTTTTTTATTTTTTTTTTTATTGTTTTTTTTTTATTCTTTTACTATTCCATTTTTTTTTTATTTTTTTATTTTTTTTAATTTTATTTTATTTTATTTATTGTAATTTTTTTTTACCGTTTTAATAACACTGTGCAACAAAATTGAAATTTTTGAAAGTCCCATCGGGTTTCTGAACGTTCTACCTATAAAGATTTTGGGTGTGCTGATCCGAATCTGAAGTCAGATTTTTCGGGTCACCCCAGGATTTCTCTCCAGAGTGTGGTTTGTAAGGAGATCGGTAATTGTAAAAATAAATGTTTTCTTCTGGGGTCAAGACCCCAAAATTTGTTTTGGTTTTTATAGTGCAAAAAATTGGTGTATAGTAAGTTACTAAGAAAAACTGCTTCGAAAATTAAAAAAACAAAAAAATTGTTACTTCTACAGATCTCTGAACTTCTACAGATCTCTGAACAAAGCATAAGCTTTAGAAACCGATGAGAAGCCCTCTGGGGCTTTTTGGCTGTTGTACATTGTAATTATTTTACTAGTTTTATTTTATTTATTTTTATACCTTTCATGAACATGAAATGGTATTATAACTTTGGTCCGATGTTTGTAAGTATGAGAAGAAGAAGAGATAGACCCATCAATAAGTATACCGAAATGATCAGGATGGCGAGATGAGTTGATTTAGCCATGTCCGTCTGTCTGTCTGTCTGTCTGTCTGTCTGTCTGTCTGTCTGTCTGTCTGTCTGTCTGTTTGAACGCAAACTAGTCCCTCAGTTTTTGAGATATTTGGCTGAAATTTTGTATGCGGCCACCATTTTCCAATATAGGAATCATTTGTCGGAACCAGCAAGATCGGACCGATATTACATATAGCTCCCATACAATCGATTGTTCCGATAAACGGATTTTGGGCTATAACTCCTGTAATTAAACACCTAGGAACGTGAAATTTTGTAAGTGTTGTTATTTTTGTATGTGAAATATCGATGTTGAAAATCATCGAGATGGGATAAATATTTCCCATAGCTCCCATACAATCGATTGTTCCGATAAACGGATTTTGGGGTATAACTCCTGTAATTAAACACGTTGGAACGTGAAATTTTGGACGTATCGCTATTTTTATATGTGAAGTATCGATGTTGAAAATCATCGAGCTGGGATAAATATTTCACATAGCTCCCATACAATCGATTGTTCCAATAAACGGATTTTGGTAGATAACTCCTGTAGTTATATAGGTAGAAACGTGAAATTTCGTAACTATTGCTATTTTAGAATGTGGAATGTCGGTGTTAAAAATCAATGAGATTGGACCAACATAACACATCGCCCCCATATAATCGATAGTTCCGATAATTTCGGTATGAGCTTAAGGTAAATTCACACAGGCTGTACTGGGATCAAACAGTGAAAACCGTGACGCTTATTCATGAAAGGTATTTAGCCTTCGGCACAGCCGAAGACAGCTTTCCTTACTTGTTTCTTTTTTTGTTACTTCAAATTGCTACAGGGTATATAAACCCCAATTATACTCCTAGAAAAATCTTTTTTAATACTTTTCACTTATTCTTCTTCGTTCATCATCAAATTGACAGAGTTTTATTAGTTTCATGGTACATTTTCCTTTGTTCCAATGACTGTCTGTCTACTGCTTATTCTTATGCTTGTTCTTTCATCAACTTGCCTGTGTTGCTGTTGTTGTGACAATAAAGATTTGTTTGCCTGTTTGCTTAAAGATTAGCCAAGTCAAAGTGTTGGTTCCTACATGTTCTACGCTCTGTTTAGCCATTGAAAACTTGGTTTATTAAGCTGCTGGAGTAGTCAACGAAGAAACAAAAGCGTCTTTAGGATTTTTTTATTTTGATTTCTAAAAAGGTTGTTAGCTTACTTTTATTAATATGGCTTTATCGCGTTTCGAACCAAATTGATTTTCTTCAATTTACTGGATGCGCATCTTTGTTTTTGGTTTACTTAGCTTGAGGTTAAATATGTTTTGCTTTTTGTTTATTAAGCGCTTGAGTTGACAGATACCTAAATGTGTCGCTTTGTTTGGTGTGGGAACGAGGTCGGTGCGTAGAACTAGCGAGGAAAGGTGATTTTCTGGCATTTGTGTATCTTTGTAAGGAGTGAGAGTGTCGTTTTTCACTGTGTATAAGCTGTATAAAATGTCCAGAAGCCACAAACTCAAACCACATCACCCATATGAAAAATATTATTCCACTCTTCCTTTTCTTGTAAACACCAAAAAAAAACTGAAACTTTTCGATTTAATAGATTTTTATTACATTTATTGTTATTCTAATTGACAAAACCCATTAACAACACCACGATTACAATGGACCGGCCAAAAAGCTGTTACTCTACAAGCAACTTTGAAACAACCCTTAAAACTAGAACTTTACAAAAGTTTACACAAACAACATACAGGCTAGAGTCCTGTAGTTAAAGGACATACATACATGTTGGACGAGAGTGGGAATGTGAATACATATATATGAAAATTTTAACAAAGTTCTTTGTGTGAAACTCTATTAAAATCTTGTAATATAACACCACCAACAAAATGACAAACGAATACAATAGCTCACGGTGTGATGTAAATTTATCTCAACACTTACACTCCTGCAATTGCTATATTGAGATATACAATAACAATTTGATGACTGGACGCTTAGATATTTATATAGATAGCTCGAAGATGGAACAAGTGTTTGAGGCGCCAAAATGTCCTTTATCTCTATGCCCATTGTGGTGCTTACATACCAACAAACAACACCACGAATGTGTAATAAAATTTGATGCTTCACACTCAACCAACAACAACAATATAAACAGCAACACCAACAACAACCTGCATAAAATATCTACAACTTTGGCATAGCAAAGCCATTAAATTTGAGTAAAATTGTTGTAAGCAAAACGAGACATCAGATGGGAGTTGCGTGAGGGTGTTGCAATCATCAAAACTATTTGGATTCGCTTCTACAAGGAGACATACAATGTTAAACATACGCATAAATAATGAAAATGTAATGAGCAAACATCCATAAACGCAAAGACGAGAATGACAAGGACCAGCTACGAGGACGACCGAAACACACAAATGAAATTCAAACTTTTCTAAAATCCCTTCTAAGCTCTGAATGACAAATGAAATTGTATCACATCAACATACGAGTACAACAACTAGTAGGAAAGCTCATCTGTTAAGATAAAAACAGGCTTCTGAGTAGAAGGTAATATAAGAACAGGGACGGATGCGAAAGTGGTTTTTGGGGGAGTGAAAAATAAAATATATAAATGATATTATAATACAAACTAAATAAATAAAAAAAAAAAACGAAATACGAAAAAAGTAAAAGCCAATTAAAAAAGTACAATAAAATAAAAGCGTGGTAAAAATAAAACACAGTAAAATCAACTGAAAAAAGACATTATTTTATTTTAACCTATTTTATTTAGATTTATTTTGTTTTATTTCCAATTTTTTTTATTTTTTTATTTTATTTTTGATTTTTTTATATTCTATTTTATTTTTTTTATTTTTTTATTTTATTTTATTATATTTTTTTTATTTTATTTTATTTTATTTTTTATATTTTATTTTATTATATTTTGTTTTTTTTTTTATTTTATTTTATTTTATTTTATTTTATTTTATTTTATTTTACTTTATTTTATTTTATTTTATTTTATTTTATTTTATTTTATTTTATTTTATTTTATTTTATTTTATTTTATTTTATTTTATTTTATTTTATTTTATTTTATTTTATTTTATTTTATTTTATTTTATTTTATTTTATTTTATTTTTCTTTTATTTTGTTTTATTTTATTTTATTTTATTTTATTTTATTTTATTTTATTTTATTTTATTTTATTTTATTTTATTTTATTTTATTTTATTTTATTTTATTT
>CAXKVI010000002.1:6389472-6391972 GCA_964058755.1 Campiglossa producta | reverse complement strand
TACTGCGCCCCCTTCACTGTTGGTGATTTTATTGCTGTTGTTGGTTTTTGCTGTCTCTGCACTTGGGTATTGCAATGCATTTTCCTAATTTTCAATTGGCTTTTCTGTTTTGTTTATTGGTCAAATGTCGTCTGAAGAGGTCTAAAAGGTCCTTTGCATAATTAAAGAAGCAAGGATAAAGGCTTAGCCAGTTAATGTACCTACTATTTTAAAATGACTATGCAATTGACCGTAAATTAAGCAAATGTGAGGTGGGAAGGGGGTGTGCTGCAATGCATTTGTTGAAGCTAACAGTTGCAATTTCTGCATTTGTTGCCTTACATTTAAAATTTTATTGATGTTCCACTAATGGCTTGGAAATGATTTGATGGTGCTCGTAAATGGGTGTTGTCTCTGCGGCAATGTAAGGGGTTGGGCTATGAAAATAAATATTGACACAAGCGTGTCCTTTCAGATTAGTAAGCTCTTAAATTTGAATGTTTTATATACATATACAAACTCAAAATCTCGAAACTTCCTTTTTTCGTTTTCGTCCGTGGTGAACTTGAAACAGAAGGGTGTACCACGGAGAAGGACTTAGCATAGTGTAGCCCAGGATTTTTTTAAATTAAATTTTTAATATTTAACCCACAATTAAAATTTTGAAAATCGATTCAATAGTATTGAAGTCATTTTGATTTAAAAAAATGTTTTAAAAGAACTATGACCCTTAAAAACTTTTGTTGGGTTGAAAAAAGTTAATATCCGCTTCCAGATTCTTAATCTAATCGTGAATACGCGTCTTTTAAGCCCTTACTTGAATTTTTTGCTTAAAATTTCGGAGGAGACCGTAAACTGCACATTTAACAATATTTTAAAAATGAAAATTTGGAATAAAAAATCGCGCGATTTTTTATTACATATTTTCGACTGGGGCGGTTTTTATCATATCTTATTTCTCCATTCCCATTTTTACTTGGGATTATGACACGAGCCTACAGTGTCACAATCCCAACTTTTCTTAACTTGGGATTATGAAACAGCAAAGGAGTGTCATAATCCCATTTTTCTTACTTGGGATTTTGCCACTTGGGACTATGAAATGTCTCCTAAAGTAACAAATTAACACACATTTAATTTTTATAACCACTCGTTTCGGACTGGCCGAATTGTCGGACTGCCTTTTTTCTTTTCTTTCAAACTCGTATATTAAATGCTGATGGGATTGTTCCCAAGATAATATCCAAGATGGCCTTTCGGTTGAAGTTGGAGCCGAATTGGTATCGGAGATACGTAGTGATAAGGTTAAGTGATACAACACATCAGAAATTTTCGTGTAAGCTAAGCCAGGACGCTGCCTGGATTGTTCGGGACCGATTTATTTAATTTCGTCAAACGATCAGATCATCTCACCCACAGCTGCATCGCTACTCGTCGTTTTCATCAGGTGAAGAAAGATAATGGTTAAGTTCAAGTGGCTGCCGCAGAGGCACACTTAGGCCAGTTTTAAAAGGCCCGTTGTGATACCACCAACACTAGGAAAATTCAGTCCCGGGACTCGGCCATATGGAAAATCTCTGAGTGGTTTGGGTTTTGCACATAGCAGAATCGCGGGAATGACACTCCTAAACCGACACCGTTACTCCGTTAATACTCCGTAGAGTTTTTTTCTCAAATATCCCAAGGCGCAACTCATCTTCTCTGCGGCATCAATAACTCCCAGCCATACATTATCTTATCATGAGTCTTCTCTTTTGCTAGCTCTTAGCTTCCGTAGCTCGGAGTGTCTCATTCCTAGGAACATTCCACGTATATTCCTGCAATTCATAATGGCACGTTTACCGTGGTCGTCATTCCAAATAGCAAGGTTCTAATTCTACTTTGAATGTTTGGCAATGGCTACGTATATTTGCTAAGTACATTGTAAGACCTTGATTTCATTTTGTAAATCTTTTCACATAGCAGCACTTGAGGGAAGACACTCAGAACAATAAACAAATAAAGACGATCAATGAAAGAATTTTCAAGTAAGGAATGTCCTTTAAGGAAAAGGGCAAATTGAGCAAGTTGTAAGCGCAATGTCATACAGTTTTGGCAACTCATTGTTTTTTGGAAAAACTTTTCTGGTCAAACAAGTGGAAACACTTACCTTGAGTAGCGTTGAGCTGTGCACAATTTACATAACTCGCCAAAACTAATGCAGACGAAGTTGAATTGCATAGTATATGGCCACACACGCATATTCTTTTGGATGTTTGTATGCTGAGAACTCTAAGGCGTCAAATGCATCTTTCACATTGCCCAACTGGTTGGTATCTTTTAAGCGCTTTGGTTGCACTTGTTAGCGTGTCCATTACATTGAGTAGCCACAGTTACACAGCGCCTACATACAATCGCATACAGTGACGGTCATATAAATAGGTTCAAAGAGGACAGTTCTACAATGTGAGCTTTGCAGCTGTAGTTAATAGATATTCTAGACTCACTTAGGAATATAAAATTTTGTTCGTCAGTACTAAAA
>CAXKVI010000002.1:6351972-6384472 GCA_964058755.1 Campiglossa producta | reverse complement strand
TCCTAACGGGAAGCCCCATTAGTACTTTCTTTTACAAACAGGTTTTTTTTTATTTCATTTTACTTTTCAATAAAATCTATCAAATATCTCAAACTACCATTAAATCATTAAACTACCATTAGCCGTTACAATTTGTCGCATGCTGTCGTGTATTCTACAAAGAAGGCTCAGCCTGCTGTCGTCTATCTCAAGCTTTCCGCTGCAACACAAATTTAAATTTGCAAATATCCTGTTGCCACCACAACCATTTAACCTGTCATTATGTGCCGCAACAATGACTTAATGAGAACTAAGCTTCAATCTAACGTACATACAAATGCACAACAACAAACAATCAAATAACTCTAATAATATTGTAGTAAAACAATAACAAAATAATCGCCAAATACAAACAATGTCGAATAAATGAAATTCTAATTGCAAGGATTGCAAACTCCAACGGGAGCCATAAATTACGACGAACCACCGCTCACGTCACTACAACAAACAGCCAGCTGCAACCAACCACTGCAACACATCAGAATAATAACACAGTGGCAACATTTCGGGGCTTGTTGTCATTATGGTTGCTGCCATTCAACTATTGAAAGATGTCGCAAAGAACCTTCTTCGTCTTAGATGAGAATAGCAACAGCAACAGTAGCGACTGGAGGTAACAATGTGACACAGCGACACTAGTAAAATACGGATGCCACCAATTTGTGGCAATATCACTTACTAACTAGCTAACTTCCTTGCGAATGTCCTCGAGAGTCTATGCACAGACACTTCAGTTCAGCCTTGCTATCCACCACCCACTTTTTATTTGGCTATGTCTCTCATAGTAAGCCAGCCCGTCGCGTTGTAATTGAATTTCCTACTGCGTTTGTCATTTCAATGTACACTTTGGCCCGCCTCAAGTTTTTTTTTGCTTAATTTCTATTTTTGTTACATTCGAAAGTGTGATTACAGTTACATAGTAATGTCTTAGCTCGTAGTTCGTAATAGTGTGCGAATGTGCTGTTGTAGCTCAAAATGATTATTGCACCGCCTTCAAGTCGCTTACCGCCTCACCATCAGCAGCAGATGAGTTTCAAACCTAAGCTCCTTGACACATGGATTTTTCGTACATGACAAGCGAGTACAATAATTTATTTGCGCTTGCGAGCTTACGAGCAGCTCTTAATGAACGAGTTCCGCCCGCTGCTCAAACAATTGTAGATTTAACCATCTGGTAAAGTTTGTTGCATAGTTATAGGGGACAATACTTACTAGAGTTGGGGTTTGTTTTGTTCAAACCATTGAACTAGTTCTTTCGGTCACCTTATTCAACTAAAGTTCGTCCAATTGAACTAGTTCAATAGTTTTTAAAAGTAGAGTTGTGGTCATATTGAACTTATGGACTAGTTCTCTAGTAAACTAAGTCTTTTAACGGAACTCGTTCATTCAGCAAAGTGAACTAAATTTTTATTTAGCAAACTTTTTTGATGGGACCTAATGAAACTCAATATATGATAACGTGGTGAGTTTTTTAGATAACTTACATAAATTCTTATCTGAAAAGTTCGCACAAAAAGTTTAGGTAGTTGACTTTACAGAACGAACTAGTTCTATTAAAAAAATTAGTTCACTAGTTCTTTAATTCAAAAAATACCCAAGCCTACTGCTTACTTAATTGGGACGTCACTTCTTCGACAAACTTCATGAGTATTTCGTTCTTACTGACCTATGGTGTTTTGTGAGACCGGTAGCATTTACTGCATGGGGTTTCCATCACGCTTATACCTATGAAACAGACCTTCCTGCAATTTTTATAAATTTCCCCCCTCCCTCCCTCTTTTGCAATTTCTTCTATTGCAACGTGGCAACATTTTGCAAATATTGAACAAATGACATTGGTATCTCAACGCTACTAAGATGACGTCGTTGCAGCATTCGTTACTTGTAGTTGTTGCGGTGAATATGGTGTTTGTGGTGGCGCGCAGGACCACCAGCATGGCCACCACTCAATTCATTACATTTTAGGCAAATAAATATTCAATTTAATTTATTAGCGACGTGCCACATTGCAACTCCTTCAAATTAAATAACTCCTCGTGGTTGCTGTGACACATTGTGCTGTGCGCTTAGCATTTTATTCGTAAGGCAATTTTGCTTAGACAGCGGTGGTGTTTTTGCAAAAATTTTCCAAAGAGCGCGGGCATGGCTTGTAACTCTGATTTTAAGAATTAATTGCATTTCCTTGATGACTTATGAGGACAGTAGTGTGAATGGCAGGCTAGAGCTTGTGACATTTTAAGCCAAAGCAATCAAGCAAAGAAATTAACAAGAAATATTTATAAGAAAGTAACAGCATCTAAGCGAACTTGAGGTTTTCTGGAAAAGCAAATATGTGGATGTGCCATATGAAGGGCCTCGTTATTTGTAAAAGTTTGGAAAAATAAAATAAAATAAAAAAATAAAATAAAATAAAATAAAATAAAATAAAATAAAATAAAATAAAATAAAATAAAATAAAATAAAATAAAATAAAATAAAATAAAATAAAATAAAATAAAATAAAATAAAATAAAATAAAATAAAATAAAATAAAATAAAATAAAATAAAATAAAATAAAATAAAATAAAATAAAATAAAATAAAATAAAATAAAATAAAATAAAATAAAATAAAATAAAATAAAATAAAATAAAATAAAATAAAATAAAATAAAATAAAATAAAATAAAATAAAATAAAATAAAATAAAATAAAATAAAATAAAATAAAATAAAATAAAATAAAATAAAATAAAATAAAATAAAATAAAATAAAATAAAATAAAATAAAATAAAATAAAAAAATAAAATAAAATAAAATAAAATAAAATAAAATAAAATAAAATAAAATAAAATAAAATAAAATAAAATAAAATAAAATAAAATAAAATAAAAATAAAATAAAATAAAATAAAATAAAATAAAATAAAATAAAATAAAATAAAATAAAATAAAATAAAATAAAATAAAATAAAATAAAATAAAATAAAATAAAATAAAATAAAATAAAATAAATAAAATAAAATAAAATAAAATAAAATAAAATAAAATAAAATAAAATAAAATAAAATAAAATAAAATAAAATAAAATAAAATAAAATAAAATAAAATAAAATAAAATAAAATAAAATAAAATAAAATAAAATAAAATAAAATAAAATAAAATAAAATAAAATAAAATAAAATAAAATAAAATAAAATAAAATAAAATAAAATAAAATAAAATAAAATAAAATAAAATAAAATAAAATAAAATAAAATAAAATAAAATAAAATAAAATAAAATAAAATAAAATAAAATAAAATAAAATAAAATAAAATAAAATAAAATAAAATAAAATAAAATAAAATAAAATAAAATAAAATAAAATAAAATAAAATAAAATAAAATAAAATAAAATAAAATAAAATAAAATAAAATAAAATAAAATAAAATAAAATAAAATAAAATAAAATAAAATAAAATAAAATAAAATAAAATAAAATAAAATAAAATAAAATAAAATAAAATAAAATAAAATAAAATAAATAAAATAAAATAAAATAAAATAAAATAAAATAAAATAAAATAAAATAAAATAAAATAAAATAAAATAAAATAAAATAAAATAAAATAAAATAAAATAAAATAAAATAAAATAAAATAAAATAAAATAAAATAAAATAAAATAAAATAAAATAAAATAAAATAAAATAAAATAAAATAAAATAAAATAAAATAAAATAAAATAAAATAAAATAAAATAAAATAAAATAAAATAAAATAAAATAAAATAAAATAAAATAAAATAAAATAAAATAAAATAAAATAAAATAAAATAAAATAAAATAAAATAAAATAAAATAAAATAAAATAAAATAAAATAAAATAAAATAAAATAAAATAAAATAAAATAAAATAAAATAAAATAAAATAAAATAAAATAAAATAAAATAAAATAAAATAAAATAAAATAAAATAAAATAAAATAAAATAAAATAAAATAAAATAAAATAAAATAAAATAAAATAAAATAAAATAAAATAAAATAAAATAAAATAAAATAAAATAAAATAAAATAAAATAAAATAAAATAAAATAAAATAAAATAAAATAAAATAAAATAAAATAAAATAAAATAAAATAAAATAAAATAAAATAAAATAAAATAAAATAAAATAAAATAAAATAAAATAAAATAAAATAAAATAAATAAAATAAAATAAAATAAAATAAAATAAAATAAAATAAAATAAAATAAAATAAAATAAAATAAAATAAAATAAAATAAAATAAAATAAAATAAAATAAAATAAAATAAAATAAAATAAAATAAAATAAAATAAAATAAAATAAAATAAAATAAAATAAAATAAAATAAAATAAAATAAAATAAAATAAAATAAAATAAAATAAAATAAAATAAAATAAAATAAAATAAAATAAAATAAAATAAAATAAAATAAAATAAAATAAAATAAAATAAAATAAAATAAAATAAAATAAAATAAAATAAAATAAAATAAAATAAAATAAAATAAAATAAAATAAAATAAAATAAAATAAAATAAAATAAAATAAAATAAAATAAAATAAAATAAAATAAAATAAAATAAAATAAAATAAAATAAAATAAAATAAAATAAAATAAAATAAAATAAAATAAAATAAAATAAAATAAAATAAAATAAAATAAAATAAAATAAAATAAAATAAAATAAAATAAAATAAAATAAAATAAAATAAAATAAAATAAAATAAAATTAAATTAAATTAAATTAAATTAAATAAAATAAAATAAAATAAAATAAAATAAAATAAAATAAAATAAAATAAAATAAAATAAAATAAAATAAAATAAAATAAAATAAAATAAAATAAAATAAAATAAAATAAAATAAAATAAAATAAAATAAAATAAAATAAAATAAAATAAAAAAGACGTGTGGCACTCGGGGTCTGAGATCACTTTTTATCAACTTATGCAATTATAATATTTATGAAAACTCAATGAGCACATTTATGACTTTAGAGCAGTACAGCCTTAACCTGTTAACAGTATATCTTATACAGCTCCAATTTTATGTAATCGGCCTGCTGCTAATATCAGTACAACGTCACACTGTTAGTAGTATAGCCCAAATGTAGGCAACGCTTACAGATCCAATTTTAATGTAATGTAATGAACAGCTCCAATTTTATGTAATCGGCCTGTTGCTAACATTATATTTATTTTTGTCAAGTTATGTTGCTAACGCCGAACCTTTTAACATAGAAAAATTCCGGTACGAACTTTTTTAACATTAACATTTTTTTCATTTCACTCCCACCGCCAAGTCCTGCGATAAAATCTATGCAATAGCATTAAAAAAAAAAAAACAAATAAAACTAGTTATAAAAAACAGATAAAAATAATATAAGGCCGAATAAAACAAAATAAAATAAAATTAACTTAAAAAATAAAAACGAATATATAAATCAAATAAACAGCAACAATTAACTGTAATTGGTTAGTCCACATTCCTGCTGTTGCAACGACTACTTCATAATTTCGTTTTCCCAACTTATGTCGTCGTAATCATCCTCAGCTCCACTTTCATCCCCCACTACGGTTGTTACTTTTTCTGTTTACTCAACTTAATTGCGTTAGCATTTATGTTTATGAGTTGTAAATTATGCAGTTGCACAAGTTTGACTCGAACTTTTGCATATGAAGTTGACAATTAAAAACTGAACCAACCAAGCAAATGACAGCTATGGAAGTTAACAAGATAAAATTAGTGCAGATTGCACATGCACAAACACAGGTATGAAAAGGTTTGCAAATATATGTGTTGCAGTGAATCCAACTACATAAGTATTTTTAAAGTACAAGTTACTGGAAATGGGGGCTGAGCTTAAGTAAGTTGTATATTTTTCTGACTAGTATGATCTTTCTTTTTTCGCACAGGGCCTGGATGTAAACGTAATATGACGAATAGTTCTAGGGATATTGCCGGTTCCTCCTGACTATGCAGAATTTTCAGCCTCCGGGTTTAACATACTCACGGAAAGCTTTGCCTTAAAACCAGTTTACTCGCTGATCTGTCGCAAAAAGTGTTTCCTCGGAATGCTGGTTAGCTCAAATTTAAGCTTAGGTACCGTAGTTTTTTAAAGCTTCACTATTGTCAGCTTCTGGCTCGTTTTACTAAAGCTTTGGTTTCTTCAGCTGCACTGCATCTATTACTTCTACTTCAACCCGTCCGTTTGATGCATCACATTTTCCATACAACACTTTACATTTAAATTGCATTGCAAAGGCTTTCATTGGCTTCATTGGCCACTAGGCTTTTTTCTAACCGCTTCAGTGTGCGTAACATGACAACAAAATGGCCAAAACAACAAACCGCTATAATTTACCATATTTTATGACCGCGTTGCAGCAATAAAATCGCCAACAAGCAATATAACTCATTTGAAAAGCGGTGTACAACGCAGCGGTATATGGTGCAATGATGTGGTGGCAAAGAAGCAAAACCTAAAACCAACCTTGCTACAAACTAACTAGCCAAATATGTGCTGCTATATTTGTACTTGCGTATTTAAATACAGGCGTAACATTTTGGGAGCGAGTTGCAATAACATCTTGAGTAAATAAGGAAAAATTTTATTTTATTTTATTTTATTTTGTTTTATCTTATTTTATTTTATTTTATTTTATTTTATTTTATTTTATTTTATTTTATTTTATTTTATTTTATTTTATTTTATTTTATTTTATTTTATTTTATTTTATTTTATTTTATTTTATTTTATTTGATTTTATTTTATTTGATTTTATTTTATTTTATTTTATTTTATTTTATTTTATTTTATTTTATTTTATTTTATTTTATTTTATTTTATTTTATTTTATTTTATTTTATTTTATTTTATTTTATTTTATTTTATTTTATTTTATTTTATTTTATTTTATTTTATTTTATTTTATTTTATTTTATTTTATTTTATTTTAGTTTATTTTATTTTATTTTATTTTATTTTATTTTATTTTATTTTATTTTATTTTATTTTATTTTATTTTATTTTATTTTATTTTATTTTATTTTATTTTATTTTATTTTATTTTATTTTATTTTATTTTATTTTATTTTATTTTATTTTATTTTATTTTATTTTATTTTATTTTATTTTATTTTATTTTATTTTATTTTATTTTATTTTATTTTATTTTATTTTATTTTATTTTATTTTATTTTATTTTATTTTATTTTATTTTATTTTATTTTATTTTATTTTATTTTATTTTATTTTATTTTATTTTATTTTATTTTATTTTATTTTATTTTATTTTATTTTATTTTATTTTATTTTATTTTATTTTATTTTATTTTATTTTATTTTATTTTATTTTATTTTATTTTATTTTATTTTATTTTATTTTATTTTATTTTATTTTATTTTATTTTATTTTATTTTATTTTATTTTATTTTATTTATTTTATTTTATTTTATTTTATTTTATTTTATTTTATTTTATTTTATTTTATTTTGTTTTATTTTATTTTATTTTATTTTATTTTATTTTATTTTATTTTATTTTATTTTATTTTGTTTTATTTTATTCAATTTTAATTTATTTTATTTATTTAATTTTTTATTTTATTTAATTTTTTTAAGTATTTTTTTATTATTTTTATTTTTAGAAATGTTTGATTGCAAAAGATTACAGCTTTGATATACATTCAAGCAAATGGGCACAGATGCATATGAAAATTTACTGTTTCATCTGTGTGTGCGCAATGCTGCATGCCACACATCGAATTGCTGCTGTTGCATTCATGTTGGCTGTAGTAATTTGTAGCTGAGTTGCAATATCTTAAATGCATTGCACTATATAACTGCTGTGCACCCCTTCAACGCAAAGCGAACACTGACCCTGTTTTCGATATTTCCTGGCCTCTTCTCAATACAATTTTGAGCTTGCTTTAACGCAAATTTTGGGTGAAAATATTACACCTGAAAACTTTCATAGAAGGCTGATTCTGAAAAAATTAATTACCCAAGAGTTTCATTTATCGATTATTTATTTATAGCAGCCACACAACAGTGTGAACCATTAAAGCCCCACAAAATTATCAACCGTTTTTCTGGAAAAATTTTTTAATTGATGGGAAAGCAAGCGAATGTTGGCTTCGCTTACTCTGCGCAGCACGCCAAAAACATTAAATTATTGTTAGCGGTTTTAATATTTCAATTTTCTGAAACCTCATACTCGTACAAACATATATGGCTGTCCATTTATGTAATAAAATTAAATTGTTTTTGTGGTTTAAATTTTCGGCGTATGCACAACTTGTGGTGCGCGTGTCGCCATTTTTCATTCACATTTACAAGACCAAAAAGGACATCGGAAAATATACACGAATATACATTGCAGTAAAGAGACATTCGCACAATAATGCAGTTTTATTCAGTTGGTTCGTGGGTGACCGAGCTTACTCTGTGTTTTCGATTTTGTGTAATAACTACACCTTTTCCATATTGAATTCAGAAATCGGCAATTGGTTTTCAGAATTTGTCATTCGGATTTCAGAAAACTAAAATTGGATTTCGGTATGTGTGAATTTGATTTCAGAAATAGACAATTGGATTTCGGAAAACATCTATTGGATTTCAGATCCGAAATAATTTGAAAGCTCAAGTAAGTAAAATATATGTACCTACAAATCAAAGTATTAGCATGAAAAACCCACTTGAAAAATATTTTATGAAATCCATTTGACGATTCTGAAATCCAATTCACACATTCTGAATTCCAATTGAATATTCTGAAATCCAATTTTAGTTTTCTGAAATTCAATTGCTTTTTCTGAAATCCAAATAACAAATTCTGAAATCCAATTGCTTTTTCTGAAAATCTCTAACCGTTTTCTGAAATACATACATTTGGAGTTTTCTGAATTTAATCTGGAAAAGGTGTAGTCTTACCTACCTACATTTTTTCCAATATTCTTACTTACCAACATGAACTTTTCAAAATAGATTTCCGAAAAGTTAAATAGGTGGCAACTTCATAAGCCGCCTCAAGTGGCAAATCCAATTAGAAAATCTTAGAATAAATTATAGTATCCATAAACAAAATTTCATCCAAATCGGTCAATGTACAAAGAAATAAATAAAAGACAGTTGGTATGCGGTTGAAATTACCTGTGATTTGATACCAATACTGGCATACCTTACTCAATATTTAAGAAAACCCTAGATAGGTAGGAAACATGTAAACCGCCCCAAGTGGCAACACCCAATTGGACAGTCTTAGAAACAATCATAAGTACTATCTCTATGCCAAATTTTACCGAAATATTTCAAGCGGTCCAAAATGGCCCCAAAATTATCCCCAAAATGATTCTAAAATTATTCCAAAATGATCCCAAAGTTAACCTAAAATGATTCCAAAATGGCCCCAAAATTACCCAAAAATTGTCCCAAAAACTACTCCAAAATGATCCCAAAACGGACCCAAAATTATACCAAAATGATCCCAAAATTAACCTAAAATGGCCTCAAAATTATCCCAAACATACCCAAAAATTATCCCAGAATGATCTCAAAAGATCCAAAAACGATTCCAAAATGATTCCAAAATTACCCCAAAATGATTCCAAATGAACCCAAAACTACCCTTAAATGATCCCAAACTCACCCTAAACGGACCCAAAAATTATCCCAAAATGACCCCTATGTGATATAAAAAAGATTCGAAAATGACCGCAAAATTATCCCAAAATGATCCAAATAAAAAATTACACTAATTTATCTACTTATGCACTCACTACTTCCACCTTATCTCAATCTAAATGAGGAATAATCAAGTGAATTTAAAGTTCAATGAAATGTCATCTCATCTTACACTAAGCCCTCATTTCACTTGATTTGCTTCGTGCTCAGACCCGAAGGGCATGCGCATGAGCCAGTGAATGCATTTGCAAAAAACCCTTTTCGGTTACTTAATTTGCTTAATACATTGGCTCAAAATGGCTGTAAATTAAAATCAATAAAAATCAAGTGAAGGTAAAAGTCAACGACGCACAAATTTTGTCGCCATCTGCATAAAAGGATGCAACACAAAAAAAAAAAAAAAACTAGGAAAGACAACATCCTTCAAAATGACTGTCAGCGGCGCTACTGAAAGATCACATTGCATTTGTTGTTGTTTTAGTAGTAGCGGATGTAGATAAATCTTAAGAGATTGAATTTTATATGGTGCCATGTATGAGGTATACAGCCGCAACTACAACAACAACACCAACAGGTAGCCATGTGAATAGCAATAACAATACTGTGCAACAACTAAAGCTCGATCAGAATCAGCAGATAAAATGCACGTAAATATCAGTGGCGACACACGATCCCCACCAAATCATTGGCTTAGCACAGAGGTAAAAAAAAAAACAAGCAAGAAAAAATTGGACGGGAAAGGTGGTAGGAGGTGAAAATTAAGCCAAAAACTACAGTCAATGCGTTTGGAAATGAGCAGCGTTTTAGACTGCGATCGAATCCGATTAAATTTAATTGAGCGCGGATTTTGCATTAATTGAGTGCACACGAGTGCTATGAAGGCGCCTGGCGCATCGCACAGCTATACACATTTATATGGGGATGTAATGCGAGTATAGTTAAAATAGTGAATAAAATATTTAATCAAACATACAAACACACATCTGTATCGTTATTGCGATGCTGCCTGCCTTCGTTAAAAAAATCTGCAAATTCTGACACGCAATGTGCGCATTCAGGGTCTTGTGGCTGGGAGATGAGCTCTTGGCGGTGGCGTTTCGCGTTGACAATTTTGTATTGAGTTTTAATTAATTTTATTTAAATATATGTATGTACGTGTGTGTGTGACATGTATACAAAATTAACCAATTTAAAAGTGCATTCGATGTGGCGAGCGTGCAATGTCATCTCAGCTGCCAGCTACTACTGGTGTCCATCGCTGGAGAATGTGTCGCCAGTGCAACGCGTAATTGTAAGTCTAGACATACTGTGGTCCCTACATTTACAGCAACACTTTAATTGTGACACCTTTCAGCCCATTCGCCAAGCTTTGCTCTATACATTACCAGTGGTTTCAGAATTGTGGCTTGATGTCGTTGACCACAACACAACTCCCACAGGATATCTCGGAGGAGTAGGTTCTTTCATTGTTCACAAACACAAAAAAAAAATTCACTGGTAAAATTAACAATTTCGTACTGTTATCCTGAAGTTGACCAAATTCTTTTAAATTGGCAAAATTTTGATTATTTGAACTGAATTTTCTGTTGAAGTAACTTCATTCAATTGTTGATTGAACAGTCATAGATCTGTAAATTTTTAATTAACCTGGGTGACCGATCTTGCTCAATATTCCTCGAGGTTGTCACCAAATTTTACCTACGAACAGTATAAGCTTTCCAAAAGAGATTTTCAATAAAACCAAACAGGTGAAAACCCCGTGACACAGCGCAAGTGACAACACCCAGGTGTAAAAAATTTGAATGAAGCATACTGACACTGTAATAAAATTTCACCCAAATGGGTCAATAGGCAACCGAAAGAGTGGTCGAGATGAGAAAGAATAAATAAGGCTTCAACTCTGCTTAAATACATATGTATGTCATCGTTGGATTACGGCGAAATACATTTTATTTGACAGCCACACTGCCATATATTGCTCAACATTAAAAAAATCGATTAAAAAATCGAAAGTGGCAACCCTGTAAACCTCTCTAAGTGGTAGCAGTGGTATATAATCTCAGAATGAATCGAACTATCTGTATGCCAAATTTTATAAAAATCGGTCAAGCGGTTCCCGAGATATACGAAAAAAGAAATAAATTGCGGTTAGGTGGCAACCCTAAGCGTCCATATTGGCATATCTGGCTCTATATAAAAAAAAATTGGGATAGGTGGCAACCCTGTAAGCCACCCTTAGTGGCAACACCCATGTATATAATATTAGAATAAATCAAATTATCTATATGCCAAATTTTATCCAAATAGGACCAGCAGTTCCCGAGATATACGAAAAAATAAATAAATTGCAACCCTGCCTGAAATTGTCATATTTGGAATACGGTCAAAAATAGCTTTCATTTGATACCCATATTGGCATACCTAGCTCTATATTAAAAAAAAAGTGGGATGAGGCAACCCTGTAAACCGCCTTAAGTGGCAACACCCATGAATTCTGCTCGGCCTAACTACAGCTTTGTTTCTTTCCTGCTAATTATGAATAATAATGAATAATTATTCTTAAAAAAGTGTTCTTTGAAAAAATTAGCAGCGAATTCAGCAGCTTTTTCACATTTAATTGAGAGAGAGAGCGCCAATTCGCTGCAAGTTATTGCTGGAGATTTTTCGTCCAGCAGAAACCAGCAAGCAATAACAGCTGATCGGTGGCATAGCAAAACAACAACAAAAAATGTAAATTCAAATTGTTAGCCAATCAGAAACGTAACCGCTGTTTTATCTGCAAGTTTCTGCTGAACCCTTTTCGACGAAAAATTTGCAGAAATGAGATTTTGACAGCTTTTTACAAGACTCTCTTCTGCTGACAGTTCTTTGCTGCAGATTTCAAGAAACAAAGCTTATTTCAATTTGTGCAATGTTAGCTAGATCCTAGAATTTCACCTCCTATTTGATTTGCACAGCTAAACATCGTGGTGAAAATCGCCTACGCCTGAAAGTCGGCTGCAATTTCTTTCTCCGTTGCATAATTTCCGTTGCATCATCAGCTATTTTCTCAAATTTTGCTCTCAATTAAAACTTCATATCGACGCCTAAGAAGTTAACTTCAAAAAGTTTAAAAACATAACAAAATCGCATCCCCATTCATTATAATTTCCAAATAAACCAATGTTTGCCATTTTGCTTTCACTCTTGACCCTTCCACACCTATGATGACCCCTTAAGTCATATATTCACTTCAAATTTTTTTACCCAACACAATTTGTACACAGAAATTAATGTATTCTCGAAATTCACGCTTATCAATGGATTGCCGGCGGCTTAAATTGCTCATTGACACACATTCGCATGGTTTTTGGATACGTAAATATATTGTCATATGATATAATCCAAATCAAAGTATAACCCTTCAGGTGCGATTTAGCCTGTCAATCCGTCTCATTGCCACTACACCTCACCACTGCATACCGACTCACACTCACTCATTGCGTTATCTAAATCGATTTGAGTGATTGCCTAAGGACTGTTGGGTGACATGTTACAGAGAAATAAGCGAAATAGCCCGAAACTTTGGTCGCGGTCTACCAATGACCAACAACAAAATGTGCGGGATGCTGCATTCATGTATAAATGGGTTTGAAGCACTAACAACAAAAACATAGGCGACATTAGGTGTGTCATTAGCATTTGGAATTGAATCAAACTAATGGTCACAGGTAGCAGCTGTTCAGTTGTTCCAAATCGAATGTTAGAAACGTCAAAAAATCCCCACGGTAAGTGAGAGCGACAAAGAGTAAGACGCATTTATTTAGAAAAGTTACTTTTTGGATCGATTTATTATGTTTTACATATGTATGTGTTGTATATTTTTTTTTCTATGTAAGGTCACCCAATTTACAGGTAGGTAAAATTTTGTACATGTGTAGGTATTTATGTTGTACACGTGCACTTAACTCGTGTTTGGATAATTCTAATGCTGACAGGATTTGAATTTAAAACGAACGGTTAGCATTCATTTGTTGGTTCTGGATGAGTTGGTGATTGGATGTACATATGTACCTCTATGATAAATGAAAATTTTGAGCATTTGTATGTAGGTATGCACGTTTCCTGACAAATTATATTCAATTTATACATTAAATTAAAAAAAGTTTGGTCTGCTAATTGCTTTTCTTGAGTTTGGACTCTACTTCCTTTCACAAATATCCGCGCTATTCACCATTAAAAAAATATGGTAAAAATAACTAAACACAACATATGTACGAAAGAGCTAAAAGCTTCAAGTGCGAATAATTTTCTCTTTCGGGAGAAGGGAGTAATACTACATTTACATTTTTTTTCCCGAAGATATTTTTGATTCACAGTTTCTCAAAAACTCGCCTTTTATGGTTTTTTCAAGAAAATATCTGCCTACATTTGCTGGTATGGGCAATGTCAAATTCAAGATTTCACATAACTTTGACTGTATTTTTTTGTAATTTAATATTTTTTTGTGTAATTTTTAGTATACTTTTTGTGTAATTTTTAGTATATTTTTTGTGTAACTTTTACTATATTTTTGTTAAATTTTTTAGTATATTTTTTGTGTAATTCTTACTATATTTTTTGTGTAATTTCGCTATAATTTTTTGAAATTTTTACTATATTTATGGATCGTTTTTTTTACTATTTTTTTTTCTTTTTTACTATATTTTTTGTTGAATATTTATTATTTGTTTTGTGTAATTTTTACCATACCTATATATGGCTAATTTTTTTAGCATATTTTTCTTTAATTTTTACTATAGTTTTGTTAAATTTTTAGTAGATTTTTTGATAAATTTTTTACTAAATTTTTTGCTGTAGTAATGTGAAAATATGACTTTTGGATTCCGAAGGTGAGGGTTTGACATGAAAACCACCTCGTGGATACGTCCCCGATTGCTTCATTCATCTTCCCGGCAATACTCGAAGTTTTCTTTCCCTATTCTGCCTTGGTTTTTTCCCTTTGGCATATTGGCTGATTTTTAGTAAATTTTTGGTATATTTCTGCCTATAGAAATTTCATGGAACTCCGATGTTTAATAATAAACCTCCTAAGATAATTTCGCACTCAGCTTCTCTTCCGAAATGTGGTGTGCTCCTTTGAATTTGTTCCAACAAATTGGCGCAACCTCCTGTTTTCTGCCGGCTCCGAGCGGCATTTTAAAAACGGATTAATTTTTGTTAAGAAGCCTTCCATGACTAAAATATAATCGAAAGATTTTGTCAAAAACTGTAAAGGCGATCCAAGAAACGACTGGCGAGCTGTAATAGACTACCAAAATCGCTTAGGCGGTTAGTTCAACTCAGGTCTCTGCCATGATGCCATCGTATACTTATGCTTGCCAGTTTCTAATTACAGCTTTGTTCTAAATGACACCACACTTTCTCGCGTTGTTTCGTTGCATTCACCGGGAATCGAGCTCACATTATTTTACTGCTGAACGCAAGTGTCTACCATGACGTCATCGTGTAATTATGCTTGCCGGAGTCTAATTACAGCTTTCATCTATGACAGTGTTGAAAATATCTTCGCTGTTGGATTAACTACAGGAGTTTGCTGTTTCTTAAAATGACAGTTCCGTCGCTGTTGGATTAACTGATGGAGTTTGTTGTTTCAACAAACAATTTTTTTTTGATCAACAAAAACTCTGTCAGTTCTACTTAATTTAATTAAAATTTCTTCGCTGTTGAATTAACAAGAGGAAGTTGTTGTTTTAACATAAAATTTAGGTTGATCAACAAAAATTCTGTCAGCTTTGCCAAATTTTTCAATCACCAATTGAATGCAGTTACTTCAATAAAAAATTCCGTTCAAATAACCAGAATTTGATTAATTTAGCAGAACTTGGTCAACTTCAGGATAACATTACGAGATTGTTAATTTTAGCAGTGCCATTTCTTTCGGCACATGTAAAGTCGGTAAAATTGGTGTGGCTTGTGGTGAATGGAACTTTTTTTCTCAGTAGCAAAACTGTTTCTATCAAGTCATGTGATGCGATTGCGGTGTGATAATATCATGTGATGTGATAGAAAACAACCTATAAATGTAGTCTTTCACTAAAATCTTTATTTTTTAACCACCACTTCCATCATTCCACCATTCCGACCCAAATTCAATTTAGTTACACTTCAAATTCTACCCACATCAAAAACACACATACGATACGGTAATAAAACCATAAATCCTGTCTACAATTCAGTTATCAACAAAATACTGATAAGACAAATTCTGTACTTACGCCGGTACACACAAAAAAATGTTCCCGTATGCGTAGATATTTCGTTGGTATGACATCGCTTGGCGACAAAACTGTTTTCATAAAACAAGCGTACATAGATGATAGCATAGTATGCTAAGCATACTCATTAAAAAGCGGTTTGAGACATCAATACCTGCTTAGTAAAGACATAAATGCGATTACAAACATATCTCTGTGTAAGTATGTTGCTAGCAAAAAATCAACAAAAGAGCCAACATCAGCATGTGCGTAAATAATGATCACGTGCGTGTGCGGTCCACTAACAAAGGACTTGCCATATTAGCCGACAACAAAAACAAAAAAAAAATAGAAACTCAAAGTCAACAAAATACTATCATTGAGTAAAAAAAGGTAAGCCCAATAGCAATACCAATAAAATAAAAGAATCAACGCTTAGACATCAGCAGCAGTTAATCTGTAATAAAATTGCTGTCAATGATCATCTTAGACAACCAAAAGAAAGCAACAACAACAATAACAAGAGACAACAGACACTTTATTACATTGTCCTTTTTGCCGATTCGGCTAAAACAAAAACAACATTAAAAGAAGAAATATTTTATTACGTTTACTGCTTTGATAGTTGCGAAATAGTTTGGAATAGACGGACCGCCTCAGTTTGGCGTCTATCCACATGACGTACTATTGTGTGTGTCAAATTGACTTTTCCCACACAGCAAACTTGTGTCTACTTAGTTTTATAGATACAGGTGCGTTAAATACACAAAACCATTGACGCCTACCCACAAAAAGGACATGCCAGGAATCAGCCAAAAAGACAAGATTGCTGACAATGAAAAAAAGGACTACATACATAAGGCGACTATAGAGCTGAGTATACATAACTATACAAATTTACACACATGCTTAAAGCAAATCCAAATGTCCTTCGTTTGATGTTTGCTTCTGTTTGTTTTAGAATTTGAAGTCCTTTGATTGGTTTGCACGAGCTATTCCTTTGGAGTATTCATATTACCGCAGACAAACGCAATTCACTTTTAATTATATGATACTAAAAATAATAATAGTGTACTTTATTGTATGACTGAATGTATAGGGTCTTAAATGTGGTTATATAGGAGTTTCGATTAGTTGAGCACGTGGTAAAGGCGTTTCGTAGGTATAAACGCCTCTCAGAGTATTAAATTGTGGGTTTTGTTAGAAAAGTAAAGCTGGAAATTTATCAATGAATTTTAGCCAGCTAGTTCCTGTAAGGACAATAATGGCGACCTGGTAGCCGACGCACAGAGTGTACTTAAATTATGGACGGAGCAGTTCACGTCACTGCTGAATTGCGAGGAAGACGTCGAACCCGATACCTTAATCCTTGACGATGGAAAAGTGGTCCCAACACCTGACTATGATGAAGTGAGGATAGCTATATCCCGGCTCAAAAACAACAAAGCGCCTGGAAAAGACGGACTACCCGCCGAGCTGTTCAAACATGGAGGCGAAAAGCTGGTAAAAAGCATGCATCAGCTTTTATGCGGAATATGGTCGGACGAGTACATGCTTCCGGATTGGAATTTAAGTGTGATCTGCCCAATCCACAAGAAAGGCGATCGTGCTAACCGCACCAACTACCGCGGAATCTTTTTTCTAGCCTATTGTGTGAAAGCCTGAAGCCCATCGTAGACAAACTGATTGGACCTTATCAGTGTGGCTTTAGACCTGGTAAGTCTACCATCTACCAGATTTTCACGATACGCCAAATCCTGAAGAAGACATGATAAAAGAATCGATACACACCATCCCTTTATCGATTTTAAGGCCGCTTTTGACAACGCAAAAAGCAGTTGTCTGTATGCCGCCATGTCTGAATTTGACTTCCCTGCAAATCTTATACGGTTCGGAATCATGGACAGTGTCAAGAGAAGGCGAGATGGCCCTTGGAGTATTTGAGATAAAAGTTCTCCGGAAGATTTATGGCCCTTTCAGTGATTCCAACGGCGAGTATCGATGGAAATTTAACTATGTGCTGTACGGGCTTTACGCAGACCTGACCATAGGTCAGCGATTTAAAGCCCAAAGGCTCCGCTGGCTGGGCCATGTTATGTGAATGGACAAAGAAGCTCCAGCACAGAAGGTTTTCCTATCGACATCCGAATTCGGCAGCAGAGGAAGGGGGAGGCATCGACTGACATGGAAACAACAAGTGGAGGATGACTTGAACTCCCTTGGGGCTTCCAATTGGCCTCAGTTATCGCTAAAAATGAATGACTGACGTGCTTTGATACGAAACGGGCAAAATCGCCTAGGCCTTTAATTAGATTATATTGCAAATTTTATAAGAAGACAAATGAAATAAAAATTACCAAAGCTTATGTCGCAAAAACAGGTCTCGTACAGAAAATCGGGCTGTAAGGATGGGCTCATCTGTGCCGTGAGTGGAGAATATATCTGCCGCCATCAGCGCAATTTAAACCAATATTCCCAAATAGCCTTTCCGAAGAAATAATACGCCGATCAGTGGTGCCAGATCGTGGTAAATTATCCTTTTAGAGGAATATTTCACTACAAAATTGTGTAAAAGGGAAAAAGGCACATTTTTAGGTCTCTCATATAAAAAAGGGATATTTTGTTTGCAGAACTGCCTACGTATAAATCTGGGGCTGACCATAAAATCACAAATCGACTGCTGAGTGGATCGCCTATTTCAAAACATTTTGCAGAATTTTCTATTTAAGAATTCGGGTAAAGAGAGTCCTATTGCAGAATTTATTCCAATAACGCCATATTTCAAAATATGATTGAAAGACGCCCTACCGCAGCTGAAAATGTATTGAATTTTCAATAAAATAGGGCTTATTACAAACTCATTCTGAAAACGCCTCTTAAAACGAATTTTGAAATAGGGCTTCTTTGAAAAAAAAAAGCCTGAAATAGAACGTTCTTCAAACAAATTTCGAGATAAGGCGTTTTTGAAAATTATTTGAAACTCGGCAGTCGAAATACGATACGATACATAAAAAGTGATTTTATTCGTTTGGGAGTTTCGCAGGATTTTTTATTAAGGATGTGGAAAAATGTGGGAGTTTTTTCCAATTTTTGTGGAGAAATTCACTGACACCGATGTAAAGTCTACACGCAGCTTGTCTGTATATTACGGTGTGCGTATTACCAACAACCAATCTCAACTCATTAACTACAACACGTCAACGCATCAGGAAGCCGTCTTCAGTGCTCCATGTCTGATTTATTTCTGCAAAAAAGTTTAAAATTATTTTCTCACGATGTTGGTGCGCGTTCTATTTTGAATTTGATGGATTATATGTATACTAAAATAACTAAATAAAAAACAACTACAATCAACAGACATGCCAATAAATATAGCATAAAGAGAGAGGGAGAGGGAAATAGAAATTAAAATGAGTAATCAATAAAACCAAAAAAGGCAATGAAAATTGCACGATCATGGCTACAACTTGCAGACTAAAACATTATTACATGCAGACATACACAAAATAGGCAATCCATACGCACCTTTCATATTTGGTGCGATCGTTTACCAATCGAAATGAAGCGAGTGTGCAATAGACAACAAGTGATACATCCATATTTTTAGACTTATCTAGATACATACACATGTTTTTAGATATGCACAAGTGAGCCTTGGAAATATCTTCAGAACTAGTCTAACATCATTAATCACTGGCCTGTTAAGCGATGAAAAACGTAGAGAAATAGACAAGAAAAACAGCTAGTTATCATTGGGCTGGGTGCAAGAAGGAAGTTTGAGCAGTGTTGATGGAAATATAGGGAGAAAAAAATACAAGGTTAGGTTACAAAACATTAGAGGTAAGAACCTGTGATCATAATGAATGACCTGATGGAGTGCCGAGTCAGCTATACTCTTCTTACCAGGATCTAATGATTACTTCAAATCATTTTATATGCTAAAATTTTCCACACTACTTTATATGCACTTGTATTTGTTGCTGTAGATCAATGCTGTGCCAAGAATTACGCTCAAGTATTAAATTCATTAAGCATATTTCAACACCGAGTGTTGATGATCAAGCAAATAAAAATCATGAAATTGGTACACTCATTCGCAGTTGAGGTCATATTGTGTAGGGGGCGTGGACACAGGTGCAGCATTTCTGATAGTAGTGCTCAGAGGCAAATAAAGAAAATCATCAAATTTTACGTTTCAATATAACAAAGATGGTATAACAGACTTTGAAGGTTTGACATATTGTAATTGCAATAAAACTCCTGAACGTTTAATAGGGTCTATATCAGTGACGATCATTACCTAGCCCGCGGGCAGCCGACTTTATTGCTCTCTCATAGTTTTGCTCACACGCACAAGTCAAGCGCTCTCTATACATTGTGGAAAATTAAAGTGCGTTTGCGAATTACTTAATCAACGCTGTTGACTGCTACGCATGAAAGTAGTTTTATTCTTAAAATATTTAATTATTTACATGTTTTTAATAATTTTAATTTCAAAAATGGCCAAATCTGCAATAGAAATAAATTAAAGTTAAAAAGCTTGTGAAAAGTTTAGGAAAATTCGCCAAGTTTTCGGGAAAACTTGAAACTTCTCGAGTACGCAGTTTTGTAGCTAATTGAATTTTACTGTAAGATACTAATCTTAAGCAGTTAATAAAATTGCCTGATTTTTTGTTATTTTTTTTCTAGTTGTTCTCTACATTTTTTCATCATTTTTTTACTTATAAATTTGTATTAAAAAAATGCATTTTGTTGCTCTACTACTTTACTAATACCCTCTTAATTTTTATTTATTTTTTTTTTATACAAATTTTTGTTAATTGGGTATTTGGAATTTTTTTGGGTGTAGTGAGAAGCTCTCTCATACTTCAACACAATCGCACAGTTTGGTAGTGTGCGTTTGAGCATCGCTGGTCTATATACAGTGCGTCTGACTCGCGAGTCATCTGTGTACGGGTTGACTCGCCGTCATTCTACAAAATATCAAACTCATTTTGATTTTCTTGAGTCATGCTAGAGTCATGTCGGTGTAACTACTGACTCTTGACTCAGACGCATCGTGTATAAGGCCTATAAAAGATAAAAAAAATGGTCCATGAAAAGCAAAGCATGAGTCAACCCGTACACAGATGCTTGAGCTAACATCGGAATGCAGGGTTTTCCATGGGGCTCCATGCCGGTAAGTTCTCCGTTGATCGAAATTCCGCTAGATGGTGGACTGACAATGTATTTCCTCATAAACAAAATTCCGGTAGGTGGCGTACGGATCGTGAGATTTGAAAAATTCGTTTGAAAATGAAAAGCTAGCGATCAATTTTAAACTACTTTCCTGGCAGCCTAAGGATTACAAATTTAGCAAACGGTTCAGGGCATATAAGCAATCTAATATAAAGAAAAGAAAATACCGTTTGATGGCTCGCTGATCGAATCGTGCAATGGATTTCTAAGTAATTTCCGGGTAAGCTAGTTTTAGAGCCCGGTGACAATGCAATAATCAATCAAAAAATGTTCAGTAGTTTCTCAGAGCCCAAAATGGAAGTTCGGAAATTGACGATTTTTTGGAAATTGCCATCAGTCTTAATTTTTATTGACTTCTTCAAATAATTTCGAAAACCCAGTGTAAATCATTCTCTTCACTAGCTCAAAAGTATTTCGACTGATCATATCTAACATGAACTGCTAATTAGCTGGATAATATTAAAGCAAATAAAGAGCAATTATGATAACCTGCATTTGCATATTCGATAATGAACGCACACATATGTATGTATCAGTGGCGGATCCAGGATTTTGTGAAGGGGGGGCGGGTTTTTTCGTGGTTATTTTTGATTCACAGTTTCTCAAAACTCTCCTTTTATGGTTCTTTTTCAAAAAAATATATACCTACATTTGTTGGTATGGGCAATGTCAAATTCAAGGTTTCACGTAACTTTAACTGTATCTTTTGCGTAATTTACTTTATTTTTGTGTAATTTTTACTATTTATTTTGTGTAATTTTTTACTATATTTTTTATTTTATTTTTTGTGTAATTTTCTACTATATTTTTGTTCAATATTTACAATATTTTTGATAATTTTTTACTATATTTTTTGTGTAATTTTTTGTTCAATTTTTACTGTATTTTTGTATAATTTTTTTATATTTTTTTGTTCAATTTTTACTATATATTTTGTGTAATTTTACTATTAAATTTTTTTGAGTAATTTTACTTTACTTTTGTGCAATTTTTTACTCTATTTTTTGTGTAATTTTACTTTACTTTTGTGTAATTTTTTACTGTATTTTTTGTGTAATTTTTACTATATTTTGTGTAATTTTATACCATATTTTTGTTCAATTTTTACTATATTTTTTAAAATAATTTTTAATATATTTTTTGCTCTATTACTGTGAAAAATATGACTTTTTCGAACCCGAAGGGGAGGGTTTGAACCTGAAAACCACCCCCGTGCATCCGCCGCTGCTGTGTATACTTAAATGCACATAACAAAAATCGCACAAGTGCGTAGCATTGGCACTCTATTTGGCTGACGAGTGTTATGAATTTGCCTCATCCTGAGTGCGTATACGCCGTGGTGCACATTTTACCGAAATTGACAATTTCTTGAATGTTCAAGCATTTGCATTTGCTGAATTATGAAAATTAAAAAAAGGATGCAGAAATGTGAAAGCACCAATATGACTGTGGCAGCATTTAAAAAAAGCTTAAGTTAACTTTCAAAAGTTTTTAGGAGGGTGTTTTGAAAATTGAATCGCTACTTGAAATTAAATATTTGGGTTGAGCTAACAACTTTTGGAGTTAAATAAATTTTTTTCGTATGTATAGAGCATCGAGAGATAAGTGGCTGATAGCTCTATTTCAAAACTTTTTCCTAAAAATCTCTGAATTTTACTCAAAAAAGCTCTATTTCCGTTGAAAATATCTTGAATTTTTCTTGAGATAGGAAATGCTGCTTAAAACTCAATTTTGTACTAACTCGACTAAAGCTATTATTGCTAAAAGCCATAGCTGCAAGGGTTGAAAGCAAATTAGCTTGCTCACATATTCGCTTTAAGGGATTTGTGCTACATATTCCTTTTTTTTTGCTTGTTAATACGAGTTATGTATTTATGTAATACAGAAATTTGACTTTTTCAACTTTGAAAATGCTATCCATGCCAACACTCATTAGCGCATACTCATATAAGTATTTAAGTGCATACATACATATGCACATCCCATGGGTGCCATTATCGTAAAACTCTTGCAAATTATACTTTTAGTCGCTATAATTAGTGAAATTTTAATTAGTTGAAGCTTAATGACGCAAATAACCGTGAATCAGTTGTATTAAAAATAATAATAATAAACATTTTTTGCCATTGAAACACCCCATATTGGTGGGTGAACATGATATAAAAATTGTTTGAGTGCAACACTTTTGAAGTTTTGAGTAGAAAAGTTTTTGAAATGGTTAATTGAGTTTATGCACATAATTTTTAATTTGAGTGCTTGACTTTACGGAAAAATTTTTAGTTCACGTTGTTAGATATCTGTGAAAGTGCAAAAGCGCATTTGACTAAAAAATCCACTTTTAAAACTATTAATTAATTTGGTTACAACTTTGAGTTCGATTATCGGTACCTCGGTTAGAGTAGTCGAATAAATCAGCTCAAAATTAAAATTCAACTAATTCCATAAATTTTTTGTAAAATTTTTCCAGCAACCCCTTCCATTTACAAACGGATTCTGGTTGCCCCCAAAAATATTTATTATCATACAATAAATATATAGCTTGATGTACTTTAAATGCATTTTGTGCATTCATCCGTTTTGATAATCGATAAATAATTGATAAGTGCTTGTCACGCGAACAATAAAAAAATAATATTTAATTAATGCATTCAAATTAAAAAAAGTTACCACAAAACGCGGTTTCAAAGTCATAATTAGCACATATTAGGGCATAATGTGAACTTATGGCAAACGACCATCGCAACCACAAATCCGATCCCGAAATGTTAACTGCCTTTTTTTATTGCGAGAACAATGTTAAACTTTTGGTTGATCAAGTTTGCGTTAGGGTTCGAGTATGAGTTTGAGTTTGAGTTAGGGTTCGAGTATTAGTTTAAGTTTGAGTATAATTTTGTGTTAGAGTTAGATTTTAGGTTTGAGTTTCAGTTTGGGTATGAGCTTGAGTTTGATCTCTGGTATGAGTTTGAGTATGAGTTGGAGTATGAAAAATTGTTTGAATTTGAGTTTTCGTTTTAGTTTGAGGTTTGGTTTGAGTTTAGATATGAGTTTGAGTATGAGTTGGAGTATTTTTATGATTTTGAATTTGAGTATCGGTTAGGGTTTGAAGTTAAGTATGAGTTTTGAGTTTGAGTTTGAGTTCGGAAATGAGTTTTAGTTTGGGAATGAGTTTGAGTTTGAGATTGGGTATGACTATGGGTTCGGGTGTTTGAGTTCGGGTACGAGTTTGAGTATGAGTTTGAGTTTAAGCTTG
Organism: Campiglossa producta; assembly: GCA_964058755.1. Taxonomy (NCBI): domain Eukaryota; kingdom Metazoa; phylum Arthropoda; class Insecta; order Diptera; family Tephritidae; genus Campiglossa; species Campiglossa producta. Next base: position 6,360,032 of record CAXKVI010000002.1, on the reverse strand, counting down.
AGTTTGAGTTCGGGTATGAGTTTAAGTTCGATTTTTGGTATGAGTTTGAGTTTGACCTTGAGTATGAGTTTGAGTTTGAGTTTTAGTTTGCGTTTGAGTTTGAATTTGAGTTTGAGTTTCAGTATGAGTTGGAGTATGGGTTTAAGTTTGAGTTTGGGTACGAAAATGAATTGTAGTAGAAGTTTGATTTTGACTTTGAGTTGGGTATGAGTTTGCGTTTGAATCTGAGTTGGGGTTTGAGTTTGAGTTTGAGTCTGAGTTTGAGTTTGAAATTTTGTTTGAGTTTGAGTTTGAGTATGCAAATGAGCTGTCGCATGAGTTTGATTCTGAGTTTTAATGGGTTATGAGTTTGCGATTGAATCTGAGTTTGGGTTTGAATCTAAATTTGGGTTTGAGTTTGAGTTTGAATTTTAGTTTGGGTTAGAGTTTGAGTTTGGGTATGAGTTTGAGGTTAGGTTAGAGTTGGAGTTAGAGTTATGGTTTGAGTATGAGTCTGAGTTTGAGTTAAAGTTTGTATTTGAGTATAAGTTTGAGTGTGAGTTTAAGTTAGAGGTTGAGTTTGAGTTAGATCTTGAATTTGAGTATCAGTGCAAGACCTAGGACCACACCTTCTGTTTTTCGAAAAATGAATGGAGCCAATTACTGTTCTGCGCCTCTTTCGACCCTCAAAAGAAAGATGTATGTCAAAAATTAATACCTATGCTAAACTACCTAAATATCTACCAGATGCAGAACCTCCCAAATGACGAACGTAGCAAGTATGAGAGTTGATAACTCTGGGTTCCAGGCATCGAGTTTCATTAATAAAAATAAAAAATTTCGCATTCCAACAAAAAAATTCCCAATAACGGAAAACTGTCTAGCCAATGTAATGGGGTGTAGTTAAATTCTATTTGCAAAAAAAAAAACGGTGTATTTCTACCGCAAATTTATTAGCAAAACCGTCAATAGGCAAAATAATTTCACAAACCCATAGCTAACTACTTGAAAATTTAGTTCAATTCCAGGTTATAGATAATCTTTTAAAACCAGACAAAATATTCAGTTGCAAGATAAAACATAGTATCGAAACGAAACTAGTTCTTTTGCACTCGTGTACAATTTTTTTGATTTGACGATGTATTGATTTTAGACCTGTGTTATCTTGGCCACAAATTCTCGAAATTATTGAAATAGCCAAAGTCGTGATTTGCCTTTGATGCAAAAATTTTTACCAGCGCTAATATTTATTATAGATTAATAAAAGATTGCAGGTAGTTTAAACCACAAAATGCGGGCGAACAACAGAATTCAATGGCAGCTGACGCTACGAAAAATAAAATGCAAACAAGAAAAAAAAATAAAATAAAATAACGACACAACAAATTTTATATTTAATGTAATATTATAAAAAATAATGCACATATGTAGTTGCTGTCACATGCAATAAATGAATTGTTAATTACACAAATTAACGCAATTTCACAAAAATGCAAGTCTGACATTGTTGTTGTAATTGCATCGATTTTTTTTTTTTTTTTGTGTGTGCTAGCCTTTGTATTTATAAACTCTTTTTTATATTCACAGCAATGGCAATGGCGCTGGTCAGCTTGCCAATTTCACATACAACACAATTATAGTACAGGGTGGTTACCAGAATTTTAATTTTCAGAATTTTGAACCTAAATCATTTTGCCCTTTAAGAATTTTGAAATGCAGAATTTTACATAAAGTAATAAAGTCGCACAGAATTTTTAAAGTTTTTTCCAGAATTTTTTCTCCAAAGTAAATGTGGACTACAGAATTCACTCACGCTCACGATACAAGCAATGGGACTTCTTGGTGGGAAATTTCCACTCAAAACTGTTTCAACTCTGCTCATTATATTATCCACCACCCTGTTTTTAATATTTAATTTATATTTTTACATGTCATTCTCACTCGTATCGTGTCACTAATTTCACGTGTATACCAACAATAAAGATAACGAAAAAAAGATGGCTATAATATTAACAAAAAAAAAAACAAACACAAATTGTATATTAAATTTTAATGCCTAGAAGGAAAACATGTTTTATAGTTAAAAATGCATTTTAATGCACACAAAAACACAATTTAAGTTAAGCGTCAATTAAGCGTTTAAAATCGCAAATGACAATCAATAATCGGTAGAATTGACAACTGACGGGCATTTTAATTATTTTTCAGAAAACAACGCAATTTTTATTGTGTTATTAAAAACTAAAAAATATGTAAATGGATGTACAATTAAAGCCTGTGAAAGTTTCTGTTGGAAACCTGATGTCAATTTATGCATTTCACAGAAAACCTCTGATGTCTATAAGAGACCACTTTACATCTGCCTTTTTTATCACCACCAAAAGTTCTGTTTTGAAATTGGGATAAGCATCTGTAACAGATGCAATATATGATATCACCTCACATGTCATCATATAAGAGTACATCTTTTTCTTCAAGATACATACATTCCGTGATATCATAGCACTGTCTTACACATCACATGTCATATGATATCACCTCACCTAGTCAGATTTCATCAATTAACATCACATCTTTTTCTTTACGATACTTTGCGTGATATCATACACTGTCCAGTACATGACATCACTACCTTCAACTATCATATGAATATCTCCTCACTTCATTAGATTTTATCAAATTCAAGATGCATTGCATGATATCACTTCACTGTCTCATACATCACACCCCACAACCTCCATGTCATATGATATATTCTCAGCACATAACTTTTCATGAAATAAAATAACTTTTTTTCAAGATACATATCACCGTCCAACACATCACATCGCAACGTTCACGCCATATGATACATATCACCTTACCTAATCCCATTTCATCAAATACAATTTTTATGTAAGATGCATTGCGGGATATCACATCACATTGCAACGTTCACGACATATCACCTCATCTAATCAAATTGTAGCAAATAACATCACTTCATTTTTTTAAGATACATTGTGTGATACCATTTCTCTTTCCAACGCATCACATCGCAACTACCATCATATATCACAATATCACATCACAACAATATACATATTTATATTCAGAACAATAGAACATTAATCTAGGGAATTTAGTTCAAATCGATTGTTCACATCATATCACTAGGACTATTTCTCCAGCATTAAATTGTTGAAATCGCAAGAAAGGAAATCACCCAGCCGTTGGTCTTGAATAGCACTGGAGTGCTCAAGATTGATAATTTATGAAGAACACAGAAACGGGGTAGCAAAAAATCCCGAAAAATATCTTCTGTGTAGGTTTACCTCCTAAAACAAAATGCAATATGTAGATGATGAACACAAATGCTTCCCACACATTATGCGGCAGTAAATGTTTAATGGTCATGCCTGTCAGTTGGTTATAAACACCTTTTCTTAAGACATTTCAAAAAACTTCCACAAATAACTTAAATAACTACAAAGCGGCTAAATAGTATAAAATTTAAATACAAATAAAATAAAAGGAAAATAAAAAAAAATGTTAAAAGAATTTTTGTATTTCGACGCAAGGCCTAAACGCAGATGCTTATGTGGTCCCTACGTAAGTTAACAACCAATCGTACGGTCATTTATTTTCAAATTGTCATCAAAGCAACTTTGGCTCTACCTAATTTTCTGCTTTGCTTTATATACCTGCCTGTAAAAGAATTTTTAGTATTTTTTTGGTGTTGTGATCTAAATGAAATGAGTTTTTAATTCTTTTTGCTTCCCTGAAAAACATTTCCTATTCAAATTTTTTTTTCATTGATTTTCTTAGGGTCAAACAAAAAATGTTTTTTATTTTAATTATTATTTTTATTTGTGTTTTTTTTGGTTGTTGTTCATTTTAGTCGAACTTCTTTTATTTGCTTTTAACTGCAGTCCCTTTGGTGCGAGCTCCTCGTACTCTTTATCGACATTAAGTGGAGAATTTCTTGTTTAAAATTGATTGCTTCAATTTGGTGATAATTTTTATTTGCTCCACCGCCTCTACTTGCTGGGACAGATGATGAGCGCAGTCGAAGGTAATGCGAGCGCATCGCGCCGATAATGTTTGCTATCGCGTTTGGCTTTACCGCGCGTCAACGCATTACCTTGCCAGTGACGTTCCTGCCCCGAAAAGGAGAATTCATCGGTACTTTTGAAATATATACCTATAGGTATTTATTCTTCTTCTACTCTTCAATTTAATTACGCGTATTTGCTTTTGTCGTGCTGCGGGCTATGCTTATTTTCAATATGTTCAATGTTTGTTTTAAGTTTTGTTGATTTTTTTGTTTGTTTCTTGTTGCAGGTATCGCCATCATTTTATGCCGAAAATGTAAAATTGATGACTGTTGCATTGGTGCGCGCATGTAGGCCGCTCATCAAACCAAAATGGACCCAGTTATTTACTCATTACCAAATGTACGACTGACTGTCTCGCAATGGAAGTCATTCATTTGTTGGCTTTTGCCGCCTGCTTTGTACCTCGGTACATACTTATTTAGCTTGCTTGCAGCCATAAGCTGTTGCCGCCAAGCTGGCTGGGCAGGCGTTGCGTTCTGAGTAGCCAAGTTCTTAGTCAATGGGTGCGATAATGGCACTGCGACAGCGAAGCGATTGCTTTTAGTCTTTAGCTTTTTTTGTTGTTGTGCGAACTGGCGGCCACTTGGCTGGCCCATTCATTGAAAAGGTGTAACGTACGTAGGTATTCACTTTTACTGCGATAGAAGACTCGTACGCGGGGCGTACTGTCGTGTTATCGTACACGGCAATACACTAAATTAACGACACATTTTAGCTGGCTGATAAGTTTTATGGACGAGCAGGCCATTCGTGTGTTGAAGTGCTGTCATTTGCTTACTGGGCAACAGATATGGTTGTGGAGCGACGATGAAGCAGGCAAGGTGAGACACAAGGCGGGAAGGAATTAACGTCCTAGGTAGTTGTATTGGTTTTTAGTGATTCAACTTTTTTTTTTTGTTAAGAAAAATGTCATAGCTTTTAGGAGTTTGCGTGTGTCATGTCAGTCCTAAGAAAACTGATTTGAAAAACAAATGCGTTGGATTCCTGGAAATGCGGTTTGTATGGAAAATACATAATTGGTAATTATGATACCTTTTTTTCAGATAGAGCGCAAAAGAATAAAGAGAAGTTGTTACGATTATTTTCCAATATAAACAGACATAGCCCCCAATTCATTGTTCTCAAGATTGAAAATTTGTCAAGAACAAAAAATTTAAAAAAAATTTTGTTTTTATTTCAAAAGCTTGCGGGCGAAGAGCAGTTGCAATCGATATGGTATAGAGAGAGAAAAGGGTACATTGTAAGGTTGAAGGAGAGGTGGTGGATAAAGTAGAAGGCAGATGGTCTAGTTGGTATTTTCTTCGCTGCTATGCTTCCTTTGACCCTAGCGAGAACTTGGAGAACTTGGCTATCGAGCGACATATAATTTATTTACTGACAATTATTAAAGAACAAGATCTTTGTTCATCGAGGTAGCATTTTTATCATATGATATCACATCACCTAATCACATCACCTAGTCACATCTCCTACTCACATCACCTAATCACATCCTGTCAAATAACAACACATAATTTTCTTCAAGATAAAATGCGTGATATTATAGAACTGTCCAACACATCGCGCCGCAACCTTCTCGTTAAATGATATCACCTCCCATAAATACATTTCATAAAATACCATTACAAAAATTTCATTAGAATACATTGCGTGATATCATAGCGTACCCTCAGGTCATATGATCACATACATCAAAAAAAATCACCCTTCAAGATGCATTGCGTGATACCATATCACTTTCCAAGACATCACCACGCAAACTTCACGGCATATGATATCACCTCTCATAATCACATATATAGCATCACATCTTTTTCTGCCTCAATTTCAATGTAGGGGCCAAATGCATAAACCTGAGATGCATTTCGTGATATCATATCACTTTCCAAGACATCACCACGCAAACTTAACGTCATATGATATCACCTCCCATAATCACATTTAAATAAATAGCATCATATCTTTTTCTGCCACAATATCACATCGCAACATTCCATATCCAATTCAAATCCAATTAAAGGGTCCAATGCCTAAACCGAGATGCGGTTAATTCGCGTATGTCAGAATTATTATATCTACAAATAAAACCAATGCCTCTCACACACTCATAAGAAAATTCGAGATACAACAAGAAGTTAAGCGACCAGACGAGGACTTAAATTAAAGGAAAACTTCAACATATTTGATCTAGGTCATATAATGCCACCTCACCCAGTCACATTCATCAAAAAACAGCACACTTTATGAAGCATTGCGTAATATCATATCACTTTCCAACAGTGGCGTGCCTACGTGTTTCAATCAAGGCAAGCCCCAGTCCTTATAACCCCAACAAAAGCACATACTGCTGCCAAAGAACATTTCAGACGAAGAAGAAGAGTTCAGGATAGATATTTATCGACTTTTGCACACGGGGAAAAACTTAAAACATTTAGGTTTCTTCAATAGGCAAATTATTATTTTGCAGATTTTTTAAGCTTTTCCAATCCAAGGGAAAAGGTTTACTTGCACTATTTCCCATTTACATACATCGCAGAAGCCAAGGCTCACTTGCACAACGAAAATTTATATTATAATTTATAATTTGACATTAACTCTGAGTTAAAAAGATAACTCGGCGTCGTGCAAGTGGACCTAAGAAACCTAAAAAATATTTTTTATATTTTATAATGCCTAGCAACAAAAAAAAAATATTACAGCAATCACCACTATTGAATTCTTTTTTTCTACTTTAAAATATGCGTCAATAATTTTTGAGTAGAGCTCTTTGCACATTAACATTGTAGATATGTATGTATATACATATCCAGTTTGGCTTTAAAGCTTATAGTAACAACAGCACGAAGCTGGCTTCGTAGTTGCATACAAAATTTCTTCTAAATTCAAAAAAACTGTAGCTTCAAAAAGACATTTTAGTAAGGGATTTGAAAGCCAGGTAAAAGCCAATAAGTAAAAGCGAGATGGCAATCATCGCCTCGGCGGTTAAAGGCTATTTTAAGTAAGCAAGTAAGAGATGCCATCATATGCGCTGAAAAAATTGTATGTTAATTGTTTTGCTATCAGCCGACAGATGGCAGGAAGAGCTTTATTTATATGTTTATGCTATTGGCAGTTAGTGAAACCAAATGTAAACGTTAAAGAAATTGTTACGATACATTTTTGAAACATATTGTAGCTCATAGAGGATTAGCTAGGCAAGCCGGGCTTTTCGGCTTATATGGAAGGCACGCCACTGCTTTCCAACACATCACCACGCAACTTTCAGGTCATATAATATCACCTTCATAATCATACATACCTACAACCTTTGGTAGATGCCAGCATTAATATACAATTAAAACCAAGGAGTTAACGAGACCAGACGAGGATTTTAATTAAACGTACTACATAACTACATATGTATATATTATTAACATAACTACTACATGCGTATACAAAAAGATGAGTGTAATAAAACTGTCATTGTTAAGATACGCACTTCATGAAATCGCATATATGTACATATGTGGCCCGGTTCGCCTGCTGTCCAGTATATCCTTCAGTACCAAAACAAATCAAAATATGGCAACGCAGTCTGCAACATTTCTTCTTGCCTTACCATAATAAATTTGTGCGTACACTCCACTCCACTACAGCAAGAGCCACAACTAACTTGCTTCTATGTACTACGGCCTGGTCACAATTTAGGCACTCAAAACGGTGTTTCATTCTGCAGCCAACTATCCATTGTCTGCCAGCTTGTTATGTATCCCTAAAAATATCCTACGCATCCTGTGCTTGCCTCCTTTTTCCCGGTTGCCTCTACACATAATAAAATTGTATTAGTCGAAAGCGGACAAGTTCATTTTGCTGATGCAATGAGCAAACATCTTGTTGAACCAACAAACAAATGGCTTTACTGGTTTTCGCTTTCATCATCAAATTCAATGGATCCTTCGGCTTATGGCCACATTTCCAGCTCTCCATCACCACACACACATTCTA
>CAXKVI010000002.1:6329472-6346972 GCA_964058755.1 Campiglossa producta | reverse complement strand
GAACTAGTGATGCACGTATCGGCCGCTAGAGTGCCAGCAATGCATTAATGTTGCATATACAGTGATTTTTTCTAATTGGAAAAATTGTACCGGAAGTTGGCTAGTGCGGTAGCGACGGTTGAATGCGTTAACGGCATTATGGGATAATTTTAAAGCGCGACGGTGAGATTAAAATGTGTGAATTGTTGGTAATGCAATTAGGAAATGATTTCTTAAGCGGCGCCCGCGGATTAGAGAAAGCGCTTAGATGAGCGTGTTGCAAATATGTAAAAATTAGGCGGAGCGCACCTCAAAAATTTATGCAAACTAATTTTTAAAGACTTAAAATTGTACGAAGAAAGAAAAAATAACTCAAAATACTTAGCTGTGAATTTTATGGATAATGCGCAAAGCATGTCTTGACAGTAGCAAAAGTTTAAGTCACAAAATAATTCACCGAAAATCCTCCAAAAAAAAAAGAAAAAAATTGTCCGCGCGCTCGTCGCCAGTCAAAGTGTCAAATTACAGCTAAAACAAGTTTCGTTAGTTCAGTTTTGTTGTTTTAAATGTAAAAAGCTGAAAAAGTTTATAGAGTAGTCCATAACCGAGGGGCAGCGGTACCAACTTTGGTTTGCGGTTGAACTGTTTTTGGACAGGTAGAGGCTGGCTGGCCAGAAAAACCTTGACCCTGTCAACAAAAGCAAAAAAAAATATCAGTAACAACAAAACTCACGACAAAACAAAACAAAAAGCACATACAAACTTGAAGCAACAACAAAAACAGACTTAAAGCAACAACAACAAACACTTACGCCATTAGCTGAGAAGCAGTTTGACCTGCCAAAGTGTGAAAAAAATACAAATTTTAGGTTGTTGCTGCTGCTAATGCTTGGCATTCAAATGTCAAGTCAACTGTCAAATAACTATAGAAGCGTACATTTTGACCAACAGCATTTGGGTAGACAACAAACTAAAAATAAGCCAAGAAGAGCGCGCGCGCGCGTGTTCCAACTATACTGGTCAACAACAATCAGCGGTCATTTGGTGTGTCAAACAGTGACAAAGTGTCGCAAAGTATCGCAACTTTTAAATAACATCATCACAGTTAGCCTAGCTGTTGGAATTAGCAAGAGAAGTGACGCAAGTTTGACTAATAACAAGTAGAAAAAAAACAAAAAACAAATTGCTAAAACAAAATAATGTTATTATTAAATATTTATTATTAAGTGAGGATGTCTATTGAGCGACTAGCCTCTCGTTGTTTTTAAACTCACAGGTTTAGTGTTCAAATATGCCGTGTAAATTACTAATATACTGGAGAAAACTTTGGGAGCATAGAAGTCATTGAAAAAGTTTACTAAAAAAAAAAGTAAAAATAAAAACGTGTTTCGATCGAGAGACGAGAAACGATTTCACAATGGCTGCCTATGCGCAGTACAATGGCTGTGGATATCCGACGGCGAATCAAGTAAGTAGTATTTAGTTTGGAGGTACCTAGGTACATATATGATGTTCACCAGCTCACCATTACAATACTCCTACTTGTTGGCAAACGATTTATGCTAAACATATGTACTTCTCTATTTTATCGTTAGACATTCCAAATTTAAGTCATACCCTTATGTATTGAATTGCAATCGGTATCAATGATTTGAGAATTACGAAAATTTCAAATTCATAAAATTTTCGTGTACTTACGCAAAAAAAGTTTGGTGTCACAACAGCACTTCAAGTTGTTAATGTAAGGATGTCTAAGTTCCAGCGGTAGTTTTAATATGATTTTTGAAATATATATTCCATTTCGCCTACTTTTAAAAATTTATCAAAAAATCATAATAGAATGACCTACCAAAATATATCATTTTAGCCATTACCGTTACCGAATTATGTAAATTTAGGTGATTTTCGATATCGAAAGTGGTGCCACGCCCATAATCAGGGGTATTCACCAATAAAATTATATCATTTTAACCATTTCCGTTACCGAATTATGTTAATTTAGGTAATTTTCGATATCGAAAGTGGGTATGGTTGGAGGGCGATTTTATCCAATTTCATCAGGTATACCCCCAATGATACTAGTATTCTTTGTGCTAAATTTCATCGTTCTACCCTAATCAGTTGAAAAGTTTCGACAAGTCTAATGCTATGGATACACACACGGAGATTACCTCCAATAAATCTTCTTTAATCAGATCCAAATTTTACCCTGATACACACAAAATTGAAGATTAACAATCGCGCCATCTAGTGCTTTGTGTTGTATTACTACCTATTTAAAACTAGATGTCGCTGGGAGTTGTTTATTTTATGGTGACTCGTAGTGTGCAGTAGCGGTAAATAGTAATTTTGGTAGTTGCCCTTGCTATTTCTAGCGGCAAATAGCGGTAAACTGCAAGAAATATGCGTTTTCTTGCAGTTTTTGTTTATTTATCTGAAGGGTGTTGTCAGCGAACATTTTGTTGTGGCCGCTCAAATCTTCTTCATTTTTGGGAGTTTATAATGAAGATTATGCTCAAGTTAACTCCCAAAAGCTGAGTTAATTCGGAATTTGCGCTAATGTATCAGCCCTATAATTTTCAAAAATGCTTTCCTTAAAAGTGGGCGGTGCCACGCCCACTCTAAAAAATTTATCAAAAAATCAATATATAATAACCAGGGAATTCACCTAAAAAATGTTCTCATTTTGGCCATTTCCGTTACCGAGATATGTCAATTTAAGTGATTTTCGAAATTTTCAATATCGAAAAAGGGGGCGTGGTTATCATCCGATTTCTCCCATTTTCAATACCAACCTACCTTGGCCAGAAAGTAACCTGTATACAAAATTCCATGCAAATATCTCAATCTTTACTCAAGTTATTGTGTACACGGACTGACGGACGGACGGACATGCCTTAACGAACTTTTTTTTCCAAATTAAGATCTTCCACATATGGAACTCTATATCTATCTCGATTATTTTGTGCCGTTACGTAGTACCGTTTTGTGGACAAAATTACACTGTTCTACACACATTCTGTCCTATGAACCAAATAGACTTTTTCGGAAAGTGGACAAAAAATAAAAATACACGTGTATCGGCGATTTTCATGTACACGTCAGAATTTTTTTTTATGTACGTACATAAAAAATATTCAACTTTTTTGGAAAAATTTTCCGAAAATGTTTGAGTATGCAGTTTTGTAGCCCATTCAATTTTACTCTAAGAATGTGCAAGTTAGAAGTTCTAACTTGAAACTCCCTAAAAATGTTCCCTCAAATATCAGAATTTTTTTTTCAATGCCGTTGAGTATTTTCCTCCATACAAAAGTAAATTTAGTTTGTGAGAAAGAAACCACTCAACACCCTTGTCAAAAAAAATTCTAACAATTGAAGTAGAATCTTTAGCGAGTTCTAACTTGCTAATTCTTAGAGTAAAATTGAATGGGCTACAAAACTGCATACTCAAAAATTTTCGGAAAATTTTTCCAAAAAAGTTAAAAATTTATGTACACGTCAAAATTGGACATGAAAATCGCCGATACACGTGTATTTTTATTTTTTTGTCCACTTTCGAAAAAGTCTATTTGGTTCATAGGACAGAAAAAAAGGACGTGTGACACTCGGGGACTGCCGCACTAAAGCTATTGCATATCACTTTTTATCAACTTATGCAATTATAATATTTATGAAAACTCAATGAGCATATTTATGACTTTAGAGCAGTACAGCCTTAACCTGTTAACAGTATAGCCCAATTTTATGTAATCGGCCTGCTGCTAATATCAGTACAACGTCACACGCCTAAATGTAGGCAACGCTTACAGATCCAATTTTAATGTAATGTAATATACAGCTCCAATTTTATGTAATCGGCCTGTTGCTAACATAAGTACAACGTCGTACTGTTAGTAGTATAGCCTAAATGTAGGCAACGCTTACAGATCCAATTTTGATGTAATGTAATGTACAGCTCCAATTTTATGTAATCGGCCTGTTGCTAACATTAGTACAACGTCATACGCCTAAATGTAGGCAACGCTTATAGTTGTTTTTGTCAAGTTATGTTGCTAACGCCGTACCTTTTAACATTGAAAAAAGTCCGTTACGAACTTTTTTAACATTAACATTTTTTTCATTTCACAGCCACCGCCAAGGCCTGCGATAAAATCTATGCAATAGCTTAAAAGTTCGTGTTTGTAGCACAGTGTTATAATACCCTACTAGTACGCTGAGTATAAAAGGAAAGAAATTGGCGAAAGTTCCATTTTGCAAGTTCGTTCTTCGAAAAAATATGTCAAATATTTCTCACACCTTTGAAAAACTGTAAATGGGTCGTTCCATATCATTTTTACAACTAAAAAATAGATTGGCTTGAAATATTTCTTTTTTTTCAATTTAAATCGACACGTATTTTTTTATTTCCGCATATTATGCGAAATTTGCGAGAAATTAATTTTTAAAATTTTGATATACGAAAAAGTACGACGATTTTAAGGTACTGCAAATCATTGTAATTTCTTAACGAATTCTTATAAAAAGCGAAACTTAGAGGCTATTTACATCATGTGTACTACTCAGGCCCGTGCGCAGAGGGGATCACTATCACTATTCACTATCAGGGCAATTCTAAACAAAATTCCGCACGGATTTTCTTCCCTCTCCCAAAAATTATCCACTAATTTAATAACTTAAACCAAATTTTTAACTCGCAGTATTATGCCAATTACCAAAACAGATAATTTCCAATATTTGAAATTTTCCCTTGAGCAAGGAATTTAAGGAATTTTTGCGAGAGACTACGAAAATTCGATGGCGAAAAATTCCGGCCGAATATTTAGAATTGCCCTGTATAACTATTGGGAAATTTACGATTTACGAAAAAAAAACTTTTTGTTCTCAAAACTTTCGATATAAATCGGTTCCAGTGAACGTGTTTCTGTACTAATGGACGGAAAATTTTATGAGCTACTGCTTTTTCCAAGCTTTAGCAATAGATATACTTAATCGGACTAAAATGCAAATATCTGCGAATACCCTCTGGTACACCAGAAAACTGTTGTGCTTAAAAAATTAAAATAAAAATCTTTTTTTAAGACAGATAAAATACTTATATAGTTATAAAAACTTAACTATGTAACTTCAACAAAGTTCTACGATATTTTTGTGCACACCGGAAGAGAGGGGTTCCATTTGTGAGGAAATACAACGACTTGATATCACGTTTTACCCATATGTTTGCGGACGTTTTTAAATTAAACTATTCTATCGTTTCTGATTCTGTTTAAATAAAGGACAAATGAAGTGGCTCCTAAATTGAATTTGTACAAGAAGGCTCTCTGCGATTTTATGGTGATAAGTGCTTGACTGTTAGTCTAAGAATCAATCAATAAAAAACTAACTTTGTATTACAGGACGGAAGTCAAAACCAAGTTTAATTCTTAACGTGGGGAGGTATTACCAATGCCGCAAGTCACGGAACATTACTGAAAACTCAGGCTGTGACAGTAAAACGTTAATTGCATTACGAGTTTGATAAAATCAACACAACTGTGTACCAATCGCATTGATGCTGTCGCTAACGATCTTTGACGATCACTTGTCATCATCACTGTACCTTTGCCATATCACGCACATCGCAACGTGCTAATCATAACGATCTGTCATAATTCCATCATGCATTTTTGACAAGCATTCGTACAGAATATTTATGAGTCCTCCGGGGATCTGTTTAAGGGACACGCAACTACTTACAGACAAACAGACAAACAAATGGCTGTTGATGTGCTGCAGTACGATTTGAAGTCGAATGTGGAGTGGCACGATCAGCTACTGCACAACGCATTGTTGCACGCCACAGATGCGTTTTATATGAATGTTGCAAGGCTGAAGAATATTTACAGAGGCACCAGAATATAAGTTTTTATTGGTATGACAGTCAGTTATTGGCAATAGGAATGAGTGTTGCAGGTACATACTCTACACACTTGGTAGTTGTGAATGTGATCGCATAAGAATATCACACGATTTTATTGGAATCACGTCGCACTTAGCCAGAGGTAGCCAGCAACTCAATACCATAACTACCTTCTTGTGGCTAAAGTGGAAGTACCTATGAGTGCCTAGCTGCCCGGGATAAGTTGATGGCTGGGCGCGTATGGACTGTGGAGCTGTTGTGAGCATGCGATGAGAATTCGCTTTGACATTTTCTGCTGCATTCCAATTCGAAGTTTTTCATACCAAAAACTGACTGCCGACTGATGGTTAAGGCTGATGATGTTGTTGCTGCTTCCTCGGTTAATGGAAGTATAGGTAGTAGCGGGAGCATTGCAGCCGGCTTGCATTTATTGAGCCTATGGGTTGGCCTGTGTTGAGTTGGATTATTATAGATTTGTCTTCATAAAATTACACAAGGGTGTTTGAAAAAAAAAAAATAATAATTATATATTTTATTCTGATCTATTTCATTTTAGTTAATATTTTTTAATTTTAATTTTTTAAAGTCAGTAGGTATAATCAATCCTCTTGGTCATTTTATTGTGATTTTTTGCTGAATTTTAAAAGTGAGCGTGACACCGCGCATTTTTAAGGGGGGCATTTCTGAAAGTTCGACTGGTCATAACTTTAAAACTGATAATTATTATTATTAATATAACTTATTACACTGCGACCAATAGTACGATCTATTGTGTGACCTATCAGCTTATTGCTGTATGCGGAGGCTCTTTATAAATTTGAGCACCTCCTCAGGTATTTTGTTCTATACCACGAACGGATTGAGAGTGACACCACCTAGGTAGCAAACTCTCTTTCTTGCTAACGCAATGCATTCACAGAGTATGTGAGCCGGCGTTTCATCGTCCAGTTCGCAAAACCGACAAATTGTTGTATGTAGCTGACAGATTGAGTTTACTCAGGTGATAACGTAGACTACAATGTCCCGTGTAATATCCAGTGAGGGTTCTTAGATCCACCTTTCTTAGATTTATGAGCCTGGCCGATGCTCTTTGCGATGGTTCTATAAAGAGTTTGGCCTGCCTCTGTCGTAGGCTGCTAAGTCAATGCTGCCTAAACTGTTTGTTTTCCCAGTTGCTTATGGTCTCCCTTACATGAGTCTTGGTGAGCCCACAGAATGGTTCCGGACCATAAAATGCTGTTAGAGCACCGTGTTTTTCAAGGTGATCCCCTTTTTCGTTACCGTCATGTCCTGCATGCCCTGGGACCCTACCTAACAAAACTTTGTTTTTCTAGATGTAGATTCGCTTAGAGGATAGTCCTCTTCGGAGGCATTCTCTGCAACAGATTTCTATTACATGGACTTCCGCTTGGAAGATAGTGGGGTAGCTACCCATTGGTATCGATTTTTTGTTGTTCGGTCCATAGATACCATCTCACGTTTTACCGTCTTCCATCTTCTTCCCATCCGTATACCAAATCTCCCAATCGGATTCAACATATGGGTTTTCTGTTTCCCAGAGCACTCGATCTACGGTTGAAACCTCAAAGTTTCGCGTGATCCTGAGCGTAAGAGTTATTGCATGACTTACTTGCAATATAGGACCATTTCTTGACTATCTTCATATGTGCTGTCAAATTTCCGATTTTTAGATCGGACATTTTTTGAAGTCTCAATGCAGCAAGTGTGGATTCCTTCTCTATCAGAATAGGGAAGGGAGGTAAACTGATTATAATAGAATGCTGAAAATTGGCAGGTTTGCTAGTGATATAGGAAATATTCCTGATAAAACTGGTAGAAATCGCTGGGTATTTAATGTTCGGTTTACCCGAACTTAGACTTCCTTACTTGTTTTAATTAAAGTTAATTTATTCAATTTAATTTTATTTATTCCATTTTTTTAGTTTAATAAAATTTGATTTAATTTACTCTATTTTTTTATTTTATTATATTTTATTCTATTTTATCTTAATTTATTTTATTTAATTTTATTACTTTATTTTATTTTATTTTATTTTATTTTATTTTATTTCAATTTATTTATTTATTTTATTTTATTTCAATTTATTTATTTATTTTATTTTATTTTATTTTATTTTATTTTATTTTATTTTATTTTATTTATTTTTGGCCTGCTTATTTTATTTAATTTTATTTTATTTTATTTTATTTTATTTTATTTTATTTTGTTTTATTTTATTTTATTTTATTTTATTTTATTTTATTTTATTTTATTTTATTTTATTTTATTTTATTTTATTTTATTTTATTTTATTTTATTTTATTTTATTTTATTTTATTTTATTTTATTTTATATATAATTGGGTACACTTCACTTCACTGCACTCACCTTTTCACTTGATAAATAAAAAATTATTTGATATTTGATTTTTAAATATAAATTAAACTTTAATTGGCGGGAGCGCAAAAGTAAACCGTGTGGCGGGTACAAAAGTTTGAACAATTGTAATGTTTTTTTTTGTAAAGTGTGGGCGTTTTTTGGTGTTGACATTTGGTGTATGTGTGATTGTGTTAGTGTGCGTGTGAGTTGTGGTGAAATAAGTGGGCGCAGGGTTGCTGCGATCACGGCGGTGGTTACGGCTAAGTTAGCCATCCCGGCCCCCCTAGGCGAGTGCTCAGCCTAGCAGTCTCTCCAGTTGCTGCAATGTTTCAACCACGTTGCTTAGCCCGGTTGGGCGTCGGTTTCGTTGCCTAGGAGGGTGCTGATACGACGATGTTGCTGGGGTGCGATAACGAGCACCCGGATGACCCCACGTCTGTTGACGCTGACTCGGGTGCCATGCTGTGCGCCGAGGTTGGGCGGCGCGTGGTGGTTGCGCTCTTGGTCGCGCGTTGTTGTGTATCGCTCGTGGTTGCGATCTTTGTCGCGCGTTGGTGCGTGAAGGCGGTGCTGCTGGGGCGCTACGTCTGGCGGTCCGGTGCAGGAGCGTGTGATGTGGTCTGTCGCACAGCTGGCACAACATTTGAGAGGTGCACGCTTCAGTGGTGTGCCACAAGGCCAAGCAATTGAGGCAGTAGCCATGCGCTTGCGCTATCTGCTGCCGTTGTAGCGGCTGCATAGCCTTAAAGATGCCACACAGACGCAACGCGTGTGGGCGACGACACAGTGGGCAACGAACGTTATGTGCCGCCGCAGGATCCCTTGGGGACGATTCTATAGTGTCCGCGGTATCGGACTCATTCGCAGCCCTACGTGGTGCTGGCGACGGTGCAGCTGTTGCACATGGAGCGTTGGCGCGCGGAGGTGCAACTGGTGTTGCGCGTGCTCGTGGCACGGTAACCGCAGAGCGGATGGATGGTGTCGGGGCGACTGCATCAACTTCCATGTTTGTTGGCATCTGTTTTAAAAAGATAATGGACTTTAGTGTTTTATAAAGGCATTTGGGGTGCTTAATTTGAGCACTATGTATATCTACATATGTATTTCTTATATAAGGCTTTAGGTATTTATTATAAGCGGTTTTCTTTGCGATGTAAGAGGGTATTATTCACGATTTTCAGGAATCTAGTCCTTCGAGCCACCTCTTTAGGAGTAAGATTTTAACTTTTGGGGGTAGCATCGCTTGGTGGATGCATTGCCTTTATTTGATTGGATGCGAGAATTATCGATTTTTAGCTATTCGCGCGATTGAAATTAGTTTGTATTAGACTCGGTTGGCAAAAAGCATAGTTTGACGAGCGGTCGCGTTAACATTCCGGTTTGTGTACGTAGGTCAACTACCCGGATGTGACCGTCGGAACCGTAGTGTACCCTTTCGATGCGGGCTAGCCGCCATTCGGTAGGTGGGAGGCAGTCGTCATGAATTAGGACGCATTCTCCAATTTTTGGAGCTTCTTGAGTGTTTTTCCACCGATATCTTTTATGGAGGTCTTTGAGATATTCCTCCTTCCATCGGCGACTAAATTCATGATGGAGAATTTTGATTCGTTCCCATCGATTTATGAGGGAGAGCGAGTCCACGTTTGGTTCTGGTATAGCCAGAAGTGGAGCTCCTCTAAGAAAATGCCCAGGTGTGAGGGCTGTAAAGTCGGAGGGATCTTGCGAGAGCGCTGATAGCGGTCGTGAATTTAGGACGGCTTCAACTCGTATGAGTAGCGTTGTGAACTCTTCAAATGTAAATTTATGATTGCCAGCGGCTTTTTTAAAATGTGTTTTAAAGCTTTTAACAGCTGATTCCCATAGTCCACCCATATGTGGGGCGCTCGGGGGGATGAATTGCCAATTAATGCCTTGAGGTGCATATTTTTCAATGACATGCGGCGAGACTTCCTTTGCGAACTGTACGAACTCCTTTTCGGTTGCGCGTTGGGCACCGATGAAGGTTTTACCGTTGTCGCTCATGATTTTGGAGGGAAATCCTCGCCGTCCGACAAAGCGTGCAAATGCCGCGAGGAAAGCTGACGTTGTCAGATCGGAACATAACTCTAAGTGCACGGCTTTTGTCGTAAAGCATACAAAAACAGCCACGTAACCTTTCGTTATGGTAGATGACCTTAGCATCGAGGCCTTTAACTGGAAAGGTCCGGCAAAATCAACACCCGTGATGGTGAAAGGCAGAGAAAAATTGCAGCGTTCAGGTGGTAGAGCTGCCATGATCTGCGTGCGCATCTTTTGCTTATGTAGCGTACAGACTTTACACGTAAAGATGCATTTTTTGATCAGAGGCTTTAGTCGTGGTATATAAAATTCTTGTCGGATCATTTGTTGCATTAGCCGGTGTTCGGCGTGTACCATTAAAAGGTGAAGATAATTAATAAAAAGCATGGCAAATGCTGATTTTTCAGGTATTATTATGGGATGCCGCTCATTGTAGCTCAGGCTGGAGTTCGCTAGCCTTCCGTTGGCGCGAATCAGTCCTTTCGAGTCTACAAAGGGGTTAAGCACTAATAGAGCGCTCTTTTTGTCAATAGGTTTTGACCCCATTAGCAGTGTTCGTTCACTGTTATAGTATCGAGTTTGCGTGGACTTGATTAGAGCTATTTTTGCCCGCTGCAACTCTTGATGCGTTAGAGCATAGCTTTCGGTATTAGATATTCCTTGCACTTTGTTCTTTAAGCGATTTACAAATTGAAACATATACGCTATTACCCTTAAGGCTCGGGGGAACGACGAAAATCGCTCTAGGATATCCGTGTCCTCCAGAGTGGCATGAAAGCCTTCGATTTTTCGACTTTCTGGGGCTATGATATTTCGTGCAGGTGATTTTGGCCACGCTTCTTGTGGTTCTACTAGCCAGCTTGGGCCGTTCCACCAAAGTGTGGTGGTTGTTAAGTGCAATGGTTTGCAGCCTCTTGTGCCAAGATCCGCAGGGTTATCAGCACTGGCAACATGCCGCCAAGTTGCTGGTCCTACTAAATCAATTATTTCAGCTGTGCGGTTTGACACGTATGTTTTCCACGTATGTGGTGGTTTTTCTAACCATGCTAGGACGATTTCTGAATCGGTCCATAAATACAATTTCCTATTGCTCAGGTAAAGGTGTTTTTGTACGGTCGAGGTTAGTTTTGCGAGCAGAAGTGCGCCGCATAGCTCGAGCCGTGGAAGGCTTACAGTCTTGAGGGGTGCGACCTTGCCTTTTGCTACTAATAAGTGGCTGGCAGTTTTGCCATTGTGCTGACTTCGCACATAAATCGCTGCGCAGTATGCTTTTTCAGAAGCGTCGCAGAAGCCGTGTAGTTCGACTTGGTGATCAGGGGCGAAATTTACCCACCGAGGTATTTGTATCTCGGATATAGTATGTAGGTTATTTGCAAATTGGGACCATTTTATTAAGCGGAGTGGTTTAACCACTTCGTCCCAATCGGTTCCATCTAGCCATAATTCTTGTATCAAGATCTTTGCTTGAATCATAATTGGCGCAAGCCATCCTGCGGGGTCGAAAAGTTTCGCCACAGAGGATAGAATTTGCCTTTTAGTTTTTGCGGATTTTGCAGATATCGACTCAAGAGTGTATGAAAATTGGTCTGATATTGCATTCCATTGTATGCCCAAGGTTTTGGTGGTGCTTTCTTTTTCAAATTTTAGAAAATTGGTATCTAAGAGATTTTCCTTTTTTATATTTGCCAGTATTTCTGGATGATTTGAAGTTATCTTTTTTAATGGAAACCCTGCTGAGTCGAGGACTTCGATAACTTGAGCTAGTGATTCGCACGCTAAAGGCAGGCTATGGCTTCCCGACAGTATGTCGTCTACGTACGTTTGTGAGCTAAGCACCGGGGCGGCTAGAGGTAATTTAGCTTTTGTGTCCTTTGCCAGTTCGTGTAATGTACGAATGGCTAGGAAGGGGGCGCAGTTTACGCCAAATGTCACCGTTTTTAGTTTGTAGTCGCGTATTGGACTACTAGGTGAATTGCGAAATATAATTCGCTGGTAATCTTGGTCGTCTTCATGTACTAGGATTTGCCTGTACATTTTCTCGACGTCACCGTTGAAAACGTATTTATACATACGCCACTGTAGTATAAGTAGCATTAAATCTGGTTGTAATGTTGGTCCCGTGTATAAAACATCATTTAGGGAATTACCTGAGCTTGTGCATTTAGATGCATTAAACACCACTCTTACTTTTGTTGTAAGTTTTTCCGGTTTTATAACCGCGTGGTGTGGAAGATAAAATGAGGCGTGTTTGCCTTTTGTGATTTTTTCATAGGAATTTACTGATTCCATATGATCAAGTTGTAGATACTCCTCAAGAACATTGTCGTATGAGGTTTTTAGCTCGCCTTTTTTAAGTAGGTTTCTTTCCATACTTAGAAACTGCTGTAGAGCTGAGGTTCGTGAGTGACCTAAGGCGAGTGTATCAGGAAATTGTTGTTTAAATGGTAGTCGTACGACGTACCGCCCGTTCTCTGATCTTGTAGTTGTGGCTTTGTAAAAGTCTTCACAATACTTATCGTCAGCTGTAGTAACGGGAATTGGAGGGAGTTCTTCGACTTCCCAGAATTTTTTCAATTGTGAATTAAGATTTTCGTTTGAAATATCTTCCACTTGCGTTGTGAACGTAGAGATTTTCTCTTTGACTTGGCCGCTTAAAATCCATCCAAAGATGGTATTTTGGGCTAATAGGTTGTTGGAGATTTTCTCAACACCTTCTAGTATTATCTGGGGGATTAGATCGCTTCCCAATAATATGTCGATTTGATCGGGGGTATGGCAATTGGGATCGGCAAGTTTCAGATGTGAAAACTTTTGCCAGTGCTCGCTATTTATATTATAGCTTGGGAGCATGTTTGTTAGTCGCGGCAGAACTATAGCTTGTGCTTTTATTCTTTGATCCGCATTTGAAGACATCAAGGTAATGAGGCAGATTTTATTTGAGTTTTGTACTACTCTTCCACCCATACCTGAGATTTCAAAGTTGGCTGATTTGGTTGGTAAATTTAAGGTTTGTTGGACCTTCGATGCTATAAAAGATCGCTGTGATCCTTGATCGATTAAGGCCCTTAGCTTAAATCGTTCTCCTCGGTGTTCGATGGAGACGATTGCTGTAGGTAGTAAGGTTTTGCTTTCATTTTCTGAATGAAGCGTTTGTATTCTGGCTGCTTTTGAGCAGCATGGTTGTTCTTGACAACTTTCAGGACTTTCTGTTTCGTTATTTTCAGGACTAGCTGTTGCCGCTAGTCCAGTGGTTCTATTGAACGTTCGACTATTTTGAGAGTTGTTGTGATTGTTTATATGGAGCAACGAATGGTGTCTCCCTTGGCAATATGCGCACTTGTATGTACTCGGACATCTCTGTACTGGGTGACTATTCGACAAACAGTTTGTACAGAGTTTCTTAGTCCTGACTAAGTTATTTCGCTCGTTTGTTGATAATTTTATAAATTTCTCGCAAGATCTTATTGAATGGCCTCCGTTACACAGTTCGCATGACAAATAACTATGTTGTTCAGATGTGAACGATTGGTTTTTGGTGAAACTTTTATTGTTTGAATTATAGTTACTCCTGTTATGGGAGTTAAAGTTACTGGCTTGGGGTTTAAAGAAGCTTTTATTTTCATTTTTCGGCTTTGTTTCTTTTGTACCTACCCGTTCTGCTATTTCGAACTGGGTGGTTAGAAAATCTTTCATTTGTTGCCAAGTTGGGCATTTTTTGCGGGATGAGAGCGATTGCTCCCATAAAATTAAAGATTTTTCTGGCAATGTGGCAGCACAAATATTGACCAGAATTGGGTCCCAGTTTTCCGTGGGAATTTTTTTGGTTTCTAGAACCGACAAACAGTTTGTTACTGTTGATTGTAATTTGAGAAATTCTTCGCTAGTTTCTTTTTGAATTTTGGGCAAGTTCATTAATGTCGTTATTTGTTTATCGACTAATACCCTTTCATTTTCATATCTAGCTTTTAACGCTTCCCAAGCCAGATTAAAATTGTCATCGTTAAGTGTGAACTGTTTTACTATTATCCCTGCTTGACCTTTAGTTTTATTTCTTAGATGATATAATTTTTGCGCTTGTGATAGCTTTGGGTGGTTTATGTAAACGGCTGAGAACATGTCTCGGAACGACGGCCATTGCTCATAACCCCCATGAAATACTTCAGTATCACAGGCCGGCACTTTGAGATATATGCCTGAATTTGTTTCTTTGCTTTGTGTTTGGGGCAGCTCTACTCGTTGTAGAGTAGGTGCAATAATTGGCCTTAATAGTTTTAGTTGATCGGAGATCATGGCCTTTGTTTCTTCATAACGGTCTAAGCAGTTTTCATACTTTGAATAAGCCGATTCTTTAAAGTTTTCTGGCAAGTCTGAATCATCAGTTTCGATGATTGCGTCATATGCCGTTTGGAGCCTTGTCCAAAATCTGTCAAGAGATTTGTCCTTGACTTCTAAAACTGATTCTGTATTATCCTCTATAGGGATTGAGGCGAATCTAGTGCAGTATCTTATGATACTGTCACTTTCAGTTATGAATTTTGCTGCTGAAAATTCTTTGCCCTTTTTTTGCTTTCCACCCTGTTTTGAGCGGGTGCCGTCAGCAGGGCTGCCTTGAGGCTTTTCGTCTTCACCCAGCTTGGGTGGCTCCACTACGATTTGGGGAGTTTTTGGGTCGGACATTATGTTTTTGAAATTTAATAAATATAAATATTATTGAACGGTTTTTTTTTTTTTTTTTTTTTTTTTTTTTTTTTATTACCGAGTTTTTGTTTCTATCGGTCGTTATTTTTTCCGCGCGACTGTCGTTTTATAGTCGTTAACGATTTGATCTGTTAATATAAATAAAGATCAATGTCTGTATATTATTCAATAATAGAACTTATTTTTATTGAATCTAGATTTTATTGCTATCGCTGCTTTTATTTTGCACGCGAGTGTATTTTCTACCTTGGCTTTTTATTGTGAAATAATGCAAAAGGCCGATTGAAATATTACCGTTTATTATTTCCTTATATAATTTTTATAAGTACTTACAATATTTTTTGTAAGGTATTGTCACTCTATAAGTACTATCGAAATTTTCTGTTGGGTATATAAGACCGGTTACCCAAATGTAGTTATGTATATATTTGAATGTTTATAAGTTGAATGTTTATGAGTTAGCGGGGTGATTTTTTGCCTATAAGTAGGTATAATGCAATTAAGTGCAAGGAGCTTTGTTGTTTATATTTTTTTTTCTTTTGGGATGCTGGAGTATAGCTTTTTCCCTAATTTGTTAGTCCGTATATTTTCTTTGTTGATATGTAATCGTAGTACTTTAACTAGGAGAACAGAAAATAGCTTCGCTAACAATTTGAATATTTTCGTTTATTTTTCTTTATTCTTTCTACTGCTTATTTTGTTAGTGTAATCCTGCCTTTGCTTGACTTATGTGCGCAAGGGAATGCAAGCTAAAGGGGGTATTGCCGGTAAAATTTGCAAGTCAGACTTGAAACCTATATTTTGTTTTTGGAATATTTATTTTTTGCTTGACAACACGAAAAATAAGCAGTATGTCCGCGGTGAGATTTTTTTTTTTTAATTTCTTTTAGTAAGTATTTGTTGTAATACTTAATGCGGGACTTCAAATGGAAATTATTTTGTAAATATGTATTTAAATATGCAGGATGGTCGGACTTTGACCGGGAATAGAATATTTATGTATATATATTTTTTTTGATCCTGTTATTTTCAAATTTCCGTATTTTGTTGGAAAAATTTTTGCCAAATAAATTTTGATTTTATAGGTATGTATATATATTTTATATATATATCGATTTTGGGAAATACGGATTTGTGAAAAAGTTCCGTAGAAAGCCAAATGAACATATAATAATTATTGAAAATGATACAACTCACCGCTCTTTGCAAGGGTTAAGGGGGAGGTTAGGTACTTATCCTTTTTTTTTTTTTGTTTAAAATTAGATTAGGTTTATTGCTTTTTGTCCTTCCTTCCCTCGCTTATTCTTTTCATATGTGTTGCAACAATTTTAGTTATGTATTTTTGTATTTTTTCCGCGCCCGATCTTATGTTAGTGGACTGTATTTTTGTTTTGTTGTTTTTACTTTAGTTTTTGATGGTTTTGTTTTTTGTTGACCGGCGCGCCCGAATTTTTTATAGTATTATTTTGTTTAAATGTTTAATTTTTGTTTTCTTCGTGCATGTAAAATTAATTAAAAATTTTTTTTTTTTTTTGATCACCCTAATATGGGGTTTCACTTGTGCACGTTTTGTTTTTGTAAATTTTTTGTTCAACTTGTTTCTTGTGGACTGTATATCACTTTTATATTTAATTTTTTGTTCACTTTTGTATTTTCGCACTGTCCATATATGTTTTGCGCCTTTTTTGTTTTTTATTTTATTTTATTGTTGTGGACTTTATTTAATATTTTTTTTTTTGTCACTGTCCATAGGTGCTATTCACTTAGGCGAAGATGGACCATATATAATTGGGTACACTTCACTTCACTGCACTCACCTTTTCACTTGATAAATAAAAAATTATTTGATATTTGATTTTTAAATATAAATTAAACTTTAATTGGCGGGAGCGCAAAAGTAAACCGTGTGGCGGGTACAAAAGTTTGAACAATTGTAATGTTTTTTTTGTAAAGTGTGGGCGTTTTTTGGTGTTGACATTTGGTGTATGTGTGATTGTGTTAGTGTGCGTGTGAGTTGTGGTGAAATAAGTGGGCGCAGGGTTGCTGCGATCACGGCGGTGGTTACGGCTAAGTTAGCCATTTTATTTTATTTTATTTTATTTTATTTTATTTTATTTTATTTTATTTTATTTTATTTTATTTTATTTTATTTTATTTTATTTTATTTTATTTTATTTTATTTTATTTTATTTTATTTTATTTTCTTTTCTTTTATTTTATTTTATTTTATTTTATTTTATTTTATTTTATTTTCTTTTATTTTATTTTATTTTATTTTATTTTATTTTATTTTATTTTATTTTATTTTATTTTATTTTATTTTATTTTATTTTATTATATTTTATTATATTTTATTTTATTTTATTTTATTTTATTTTATTTTATTTTATTTTATTTTATTTTATTTTATTTTATTTTATTTTATTTTATTTTATTTTATTTTATTTTATTTTATTTTATGTTATTTTATTTTATTTTATTTTATT
>CAXKVI010000002.1:6325288-6329272 GCA_964058755.1 Campiglossa producta | reverse complement strand
GGTCGTTCCATATCATTTTTACAACTAAAAAATAGATTGGCTTAAAATATAATTTTTTTTTTTTTTTTTTTCAATTTAAATCGACGCGTATTTTTTTTATTTCCGCATATTATGCGAAATTTGCGAGAAATTAATTTTTAAAATTTTGATATACGAAAAAGTTCGACGATTTTAAGGTACTGCAAATCATTGTAACTTCTTAACGAATTCTTATAAAAAGCGAAGCTAATATAACGTTCACGTTGAGCCATAAACTCGAGTTTATTGACAACAACAAAATGAATTAACTCAAAAAAGCCCCTTTAACTCGAGTTTATGGCCTAACGTGAACGCAGCCTTACAGGCTATTTACAGAATCATGTGCACTATTCAGGCCCGCGCGCATAGGTAGGTTCACTATCACTATTCACTATCAGGGCAATTCTAAACAAAATTCCGCACGGAAAATTATCCACTAATTTATTAACTTAAACCAAATTTTTAACTCGCAGTATTATGCCAATTACCAAAACAGATAATTTCCAATATTTGAAATTTTCCCTTGAGCAAGGAATTGCAGGAATTTTTGCGAGACTACAAAAATTCGATGGCGAAAAATTCCGGCCGAATATTTAGAATTGCCCTGTATAACTATTGGGAAATTTACGATTAACGAAACAAAATTTTTTGTTCTCAAAACGTTCGATATAAATCGGTTCCAGTGAACGTGTTTCTGTACTAATGGACGGATACATTTTATGAGGTACTACTTTTTCCAAGCTTTAGCAATAGATATACTTAATACTTAATCGGACTAAAATGCAAATATCTACGAATACCCTCTGATACACCAGAAAACTGTTGTACTTAAAAAATTAAAATAAAAATCTATTTTTAAGACAGATAAAATACTTATATAGTTATAAAAACTTCACTATGTAACTTCAAAAAAGTTCTACGATATTTTTGTGCAAAACGGAAGAGAGGGGTTCCATTTGTTAGGAAATACAACGACTTGATATCACGTTTTGCCCATATATTTGCGGACGTTTTTAAATTAAACAATTCTATCGTTTCTGATTTTGTTAAAAGAAAGCACAAATGAAGTGTCTCCTAAATTGAATTTGTACAAGAAGGCTCTCTTTTGCTAGAGATTTTATGGTGATAACTGCTTGACTGTTAGTCTAAGAATCAATCAATAAAAAACTAACTTTGCATTACAGGACGGAAGTCCAAACCAAGTTTATTTCTTAACGTGAGGAGGTATTACCAATGCCGCAAGTCACGGAACATTGCTGAAAACGCAGGCTGTGACAGTAAAACGTTAATTGCATTACGAGTTTGATAAAATCAACACAATTGTGTACCAATCGCATTGATGCTGTCGCTAACGATCTTTGACGATCACTTGTCATCATCACTGTACCTTTGCCATATCACGCACATCGCAACGTGCTAATCATAACGATCTGTCATAATTCCATCATGCATTTTTGACAAGCATTCGTACAGAATATTTATGAGTCCTCCGGGGATCTGTTTAAGGGACACGCAACTACTTACAAACAAACAAACAAATGGCTGTTGATGTGCTGCAGTACGATTTGAAGTCGAATGTTGAGTGGCACGATCAGCTACTGCACAACGCATTGTTGCACGCCACAGATGCGTTTTATATGAATGTTGCAAGGCTGAAGAATATTTACAGACGCACCAGAATATAAGCTTTTATTGGTATGACAGTCAGTTATTGGCAATAGGAATGAGTGTTGCAGGTACATACTCTACACACTTAGTAGTTGTGAATGTGATCGCATAAGAATATCACGCGATTTTATTGGAATCACGTCGCACTTATTCATAGCCAGCAACTCAATACCATAACTAGCTTCTTGCGGCTAAAGTGGAAGTACCTATGAGCGCCTAGCTGCCCGGGATAAGTTGATGGCTGGGCGCGTATGGACTGTGGAGCTGTTGTGAGCATGCGATGAGAATTCGCTTTGACATTTTCTGCTGCATTCCAATTCGAAGTTTTTCATACCAAAAACTGGCTGCCGACTGATGGTTAAGGCTGATGATGTTGTTGCTGCTTCCTCGGTTAATGGAAATATAGGTAGTAGCGGGAGCATTGCAGTCGGCTTGCTTTTATTGAGCCTATGGGTTGGCCTGTGTTGAGTTGGATTATTATAGATTTGTCTTCATAAAATTACACAAGGGTGTTTAAAAAAAAATAATAATTATATATTTTATTGTGATCTATTTCATTTTAGTTAATATTTTTTAATTTTAATTTTTTAAAGTCAGTAGGTATAATCAATCCTCTTGGTCATTTTATTGTGATTTTTTGCTGAATTTTAAAAGTGGGCGTGACACCGCGCATTTTAAGGGGTGCATTTCTGAAAGTTCGACTGGTCATAACTTTAAAACTGATAATTATTATTATTAATATAAGGTCTTATTACACTGCGACCAATAGTACGATCTCTTGTGTGACCTATCAGCTTATTGCTGTATGCGGAGGCTCTTTATAAATTTGAGCACCTCCTCAGGCATTTTATTCCATACCACGAACGGATTGAGAGTGACACCACCTAGGTAGCAAACTCTCTTTCTTGCTAATGCAATGCATTCACAGAGTATGTGAACCGGCGTTTCATCGCCCAGTTCGCAAAACCGACAAATTGTTGTATGTAGCTGACAGATTGAGTTTACTCAGGTGATAACGTAGACTACAATGTCCCGTATAATATCCAGTGAGGGTACTTAGATCCACCTTTCTTAGATTTATGAGCCTGGCCGATGCTCTTTGCAATGGTTCTATAAAGAGTTTGGCCTGCCTCTGTCGTAGGCTGCTAAGTCAATGCTGCCTAAACTGTTTGTTTTCCCAGTTGCTTATGGTCTCCCTTACATGAGCCTTGGTGAGCCCACAGAATGGTTCCGGACCATAAAATGCTGTTAGAGCACCGTGTTTTGCAAGGTGATCCCCTTTTTCGTTACCGTCATGTCCTTCATGCCCTGGGACACTACCTAACAAAACTTTGTTTTTGTAGATGTAGATTCGCTTAGAGGATAGTCCTCTTCGGAGGCATTCTCTGCCACAGATTTATATTACATGGATTTCCGCTTGGAAGATAGTGGGGTAGCTACCCATTGGTATCGAGTTTTTGTGGTTCGGCCCATAGATACCATCTCACGTTTTACCGTCTTCCAGATTCTTCCCATCCGTATACCAAATCTCCCAATCGGATTCAACATATGGGTTTTCTGTTTCCCAGAGCACTCGATCTACGATTGAAACCTCAAAGTTTCGCGTGGTCCTGAGCGTAGGAGTTATTGCATCACTTACTTGCAATATAGGACCATTTATGAAGTTCTTGACTATCTTCATATGTCCTGTCATATTTCCGATTTTTAGATCGGAAATTTTTTGAAGTCTCAATGCAGCAAGTGTGGCTTCCTTGTCTATCAGAATAGAGAAGGGAGGTAAACTGATTATAATAGAATGATGAAATTTGGCTGGTTTGCTAGTGATATAGGAAATATTCCTGATAAAACTGGTAGAAATCGCTGGGTATTTAATGTTCGGTTTACCCGAACTTAGACTTCCTTACTTTTTTAATTAAAGTTAATTTATTCAATTTAATTTTATTTATTCCATTTTTTTTAGTTTAATAAAATTTGATTTAATTTACTCTTATCTTAATTTGTTTTATTTTATTTTATTTTATTTTATTTTATTTTATTTTATTTTATTTTATTTTATTTTATTTTATTTTATTTTATTTTATTTTATTTTTTTTTATTTTTTTTATTTTTTTTTTATTTTATTTTATTTTATTTTTTTATTTTATTTTTTTTTCAATTTATTTATTTATTTTATTTTATTTTATTTTATTTTATTTTATTTTATTTTATTTTATTTTATTTTATTTTATTTTATTTTATTTTATTTTATTTTATTTTATTTTATTTTATTTTATTTTATTTTATTTTATTTTATTTTAT
>CAXKVI010000002.1:6317788-6320288 GCA_964058755.1 Campiglossa producta | reverse complement strand
TTCTTTGTTTTTGTGCTATTCTGCATTTACATATTTTTTCCGATGTTTGTCAACCTCCTCGCAGGCACAACAAAAACAATAAACACCTACATGCATGAGAGAGTAGCAGCAAAATTACAAACTTCCTGTAGGGAAGCGGTGTATTGTCAAATTGGAGAGGAATATACAAATAAAAAAATTATTAATCTCATTGATGATTTAAGGATTTTGTTAAAATCAATAAAATGACCATAAATCAAGCTTTCGAATAAAATATTTAATTTTTTTGACAGTTTTGTCCCATAGTTACATTTTCCTTAAACAACTTTCTTGTCTCATAATTTAGTTTTTCCTAGAGGGTATGTGTGTGCAAGCTGACATTTAGCTGTGTTTTTGCACCCGGTTGCCACTTGCAAAAAAAAAAAAACTACCAAAATCTGAAAAAAACTACCAGTTTTACTATATTTTTTTATGAAATCTTTACTTTATATGTATTTTCCGTAACATTTACTTTATTTTTTGCCCTACTGCGTAACTTTAACTAGACCTTAGTTTTTTGCGTAACTTTTACTATATTTTATTTTTTATTATTTTTTTTCAGGTAATTTTTACTGTATTTTTTGGGTAATTTTTACCTTAGTTTTTTGCGTAACTTTTACTATATTTTATTTTTTATTATTTTTTTTCAGGTAATTTTTAGTGTATTTTTTGTGTAATTTTTGCCATACATATATATATATATATTTTTTTTTTTTTGTTGAACTTTAGAAAAGTTAATTGGATTTTGTTTAAATTTTACTATTTTTTTGTGTAATTTTTACTGCATTTTTTGTGAAATTTTTTTTTTTTGCGTATTTTTTCTTTTTTTATATATTTTACTGTCTTTTTGGCGTAATTTTACACATTTTTGGGCAATTTTTTACTATATTTTTGAGTAGTTTTTATTATCTTTTTCGTATATTTTTTACTTTATTTTTTTTTTTTGTAATTTTTACTATATTTTGTGTAATTTTTACTTCATTGTTTTCGTAACTTTTATTTTTCTCATAATTTTTAATTTACTTTTTGCTTAAATTCTACTATATATATTGTGTTATTTTTTACTACTTGGATCCCGAAGGGGGTGGCTTGAACCTTAAAAAGGTTAGGTTAAGTTCAAGTGGCTGCCGCAGAGGCAGACTTAGGCCAGTTTTGAAAGGCCCGTTGTGATACCTAAGTAAAAAAAAAAACGACTAAATTTGGTAGAAAACTACCAACTGTGGCAACCGTGTTTGTGCATGAGGCGAATATGGCAGACTTAAAATGACTCAATTGTTGTGCGTGTTGCAATGCCGTAAGCAGCGCCCCATTTTCACCTTCCCCTATTTGCATTTGCAATGCAATTTTACAATGTAAAATAATCGATATTAATTTTCGCAGCGCCAGTGCAATATACTCAAATTCCAAGCGACACATTCAACAATTTTTGCATACAAAATTAGAAAGCCTGAAAGAATTTATAATGATTTCTGAACTTTGGTGCCTTGGAATAAGGCGGTTAGTGTAGAATTTAAAAAAAAAAAAACAAAAAAAATCAGATAAACAAAAAAGTAAAAAAAAAAACTAAAAAGGTCGTAGAAAACAAGCAGTCACAAGAGCTTTTCTTTCTAAAAATAAGCAGCAAAGTTAGCGAGCAATGAACTTTGTTCGGACAATTTGCAATGAACTAAGAGAACCATTGAAAGATACTAATTTAGAAAGCATTGAAGATTTGAAAATTAAATTAGTAGGCACTCAAATTCCAAATTTGTTTTTTTTTTCAAAAAACCTTGTTATATAAAACTAAATCGTTTTGGTTGTATTTTACACAAAAAATCGGTATGTGAATATTTATGTACTGTAGGCATGTATGTTGGTACTTCGCGCCTCAGTGCATCGTTTTGCAATGCAATTAAATTAATATTATTTTAATGAGAACTAATTCAATTAATTGTTGTTGCAGTCGATGCCACGTACTAAAGCAATATGTGTAAAATAAAATAAAATAAAAATGAGAAACTTTAAATTTGTATACCCCATACCAACCACAATTCAGTTGACTAACTATCACGTGCCAGACTGGCTATGTTGGCCATTTCGTGAGCAGATTAGTTGCTTTGAGCTGCAAGCTGACAACGTTATGTGGCTCATTAGTAAAACAAGCAAAAACATTGAAAAAAAATAGAGAACAATAAAAACAATAATAAAAGTTTGCAAATTACCAATGCAATTTGATTTTATGTTGGCACTAAAGCAAAAGTTAATAAAATAAAGACAAAAATAAAAACCTTGAAATGAAAAAAAGAAACAACATAAAATAAGTTATATCAAAATAAAATAATATCATATGTGTTTTCGGGGTATAGGTTAACCTAGCTTCTTAGCAAACTACACACCTCTGATCGGTATTTACTACATATAAAATTGACTAATTTTACTTTATTTTATTTTATTTTACCTTTATTATTTATTTATTTTTTATTCTTTTAAGCTATTGCATAGA
>CAXKVI010000002.1:6275288-6315288 GCA_964058755.1 Campiglossa producta | reverse complement strand
GTATGCGCGTAAATACCGGTAAGGAAGTTGTAAATTCAACAGGAGTTTTTGTGCTCAGTATATCGATGGGAAACTAGGACTACAGCGACCTAATACTTTATTTCAACATCAGTTGAGTAGCTCGACTGGCTTTGAGCCATACAAGAACCTTCGATGAGTTGCCAACACTTTTTATAGATTTTTGTTAGAAATACTGAAACTACTTATATTCAAATCAATTGAAGTTTCGTGCTTAAATATTTCTTTTTCTTGTCTTCTTTTCAGTATCTCACAGCTGGCGGTGCACTCTCTACGCTACATCCGATCTCACAATCACCCATAGCCGCTACAACTCCTGCGCATCCGCCTGCTTCGATTAGCCCGCCTTCCAATGGTCACGACAGCAATGTCAGCAGCGCTGGTGGTGGTGGTGAACATAATAGCGGCACCTTAACACCTGATCCAGCTTCACAAGCCTCCAATAATGGTACACCCAGCGGTGCGGGTAGCAGCGGTAGTGCTAGTGGTAGTACTGAAAGTGGTTGTTTGGGTGCTTATGCACCACCTGGTGCAATAGCCAGCATACCGCCACCACCATCTCTTGGCGCAACACAACACCCACTTGCCTCCTCCTCGACAGTTTGCTGTGATAATGGGCGTCCAGTTATGACCGATCCCATGACTGGTCAAACGGTTTGCTCATGTCAATACGATCCAACTCGTTTGGCATTGAGTAGTTATGCGCGTATGCAGTCAGTGGCAGCTGTGGCGGCTACAGCGGGTGCTCAAACACCTAGTATGGGCGTTTATGGTACACCATATCCTTCCAATGAGCAGAATCCGTATCCTAGTATAAGTGTGGACAGTGGACCGTTCTATTCGAGTTTGGTAAGTAAAAGCTGTTATTTCTTTTATATTCACTTTTAATTTAGGTTAGGTTAGGTTCAAGTGGCTGCCGCAGAGGCACACCTAGGCCAATATTAAAAGGCCCGTTGTGATACCACCAACACTAGGAAAGTCACATGGAAAATCCCGGTATTATCGGGATTCTCCACATAGCAGAATCCCATTCAGATGACTTGATGGTCCTTTATGTCCAGCTCCGTGACCTGGCTAAGGCTAACCAGGAAGGGAACTCCCAAAAATAAAATAAAATAAAATAAAATAAAATAAAATAAAATAAAATAAAATCAAATAAAATAAAATTAAAAAAAAATAAAATAAAATAAAATAAAATAAAATAAAATAAAATAAAATAAAATAAAATAAAATAAAATAAAATAAAATAAAATAAAATAAAATAAAATAAAATAAAATAAAATAAAATAAAATAAAATAAAATAAAATAAAATAAAATAAAATAAAATAAAATAAAATAAAATAAAATAAAAGAAAATAAAATAAAATAAAATAAATAATATAATATAATAAAAAATAAAATAAAATAAAATAAAATAAAATTAAATAAAATAAAATAAAATAAAATAAATTAAAATAAAATAAAATAAAATTAAAGGAATTGATTTGAGCGCTGTATAGGCTTCGAAACGAGCTTTGTTTCGCTCTTGATTTCCTGTACCTATTTCCTAAATTTGTTGACACATTTTTTCTTGTTTTTGTCAGTTTTTGTTGCACAAATTTTTTTTGCCTTTAGTTTCGCTTTTGAATCTCTCTTTTTCCCATATTTGTCGTTTCATTTATAACCATGTAAGTATTTTGTTTAGTACATTTGTTTAGTTGCTTTGCGGCTAATTCTAACACCCACCCACAAACTAATACTAGTACACTCAGGTATACAGATACATGCCTTTCTGCGCACAGACACCGGTTTTTGTGGGACAATCGCGGCCTCGCTGCAGCGCCAACTAAATGTCAGTGTCATTTTGTCTTTTTTCTCGTTTTATTTTTGTTTTTATTGCTAGTTGTAAACATATTCGTGTGTGTGAGTACGGTTTTCATGTGCAGTCTGTTCATTCAAATTATTGTTAGTGTACTTCTGTTGTTTGGCTGCGGTTTGCGGATTTGCATTTTGCATTTCCCATTTTCACTAATTTCGCTGCATCCTTTCTCCTCAACTAAATTTACTTGGTATTTGTTGTATTTGTTGCAAGTTGAAGGTTTATGCTTCACGGCGCTTTTATGCCATTGACGTTGTTATTACTGTTTTTATTAATAGCACAACTGTTTACTTTTGTTAGCTGTTGTATCTAAGATTCTTCGTTTTCTTATGCAAATGTAGGCTCATACCCTCAGCGAAAAGTTTTTTTTTCTCAAATTTTGAAAATATCTTAGTGCCAAAAAACCCTGTTTAAAGTTCTGTAATGTCAAAAAGCAGGCAAAACAGCTTTTCAATACCATAACAGTACCATTACAACATTAAAAAAAGAAAAACAAAGAAAAAAAATAAAAAAAAAAATAAAAAAATATAATAAAATAAAATAAAATAAAATAAAATAAAATAAAATAAAAAAATAAATAAAAAAAAAAAATTAAAAAAAAAAAAAAAAAAAAATAAAATGAAATAAAAAAAAATAAAAAAATAGAAAAAAATTAATAAAACAAAATTGAGTTAAATAAAAATGTGTCGGTTATAACGTTAGTTGAGGTGAGCATTGCAATGTTGTGTAGGGTATACATTCGAATAGACATAGACATTCAATATAATAAGCGTTGTATTTGCTTACAGCTCGTATTAAAGTTGTTCAGCTTTGACGATTATTGTTATTGTTTAGTGTAGTTGTTTTGTTGTTTTAATTGTTATTCTCTTGACTGCTTCCCTTGGTCTAAGTATTATTTACACATAAAGCCTTTGGAATATATCTTTGTTCGTGCTACTGCTTGCGTTATTTCTGCTGCTTAGTTTTTCCATTTTCTGTTTTTTTTTTCCTGTCCTATGCAACTACTCAGGTTTCCACTCATCACTGAACCGCATGAAGCCGAATGAGTAGCTAAGCTTTGATGCCTATTCATCTACCCCTCCGTCCTCAGCGTTTTGCTATCTAAACATAGCTATGCATCTTTCAACCGCTAACATCTCTGTTGTTTCTACGTGAGTATGTTCATGTGTCTATCTATATCTTATTACATTTCGTCCGTCTGTCTTTTCGTTCGTCTTACGGGTTAATGTGCTCATGTTATGACAACAATTATTGTAAATGTCACAAATTAGTTTTGCAATTAGTTTTGCATGCATTGCATTTGTTTGTATTGGCTTTTTTTCGCTATGGTTAATTATGCCATTGTTTTTGTAATGTAAGATGATTAGACACATTTTGTTGTGGTTTTGTTTTTGCATTTGTCTCGAGATTATCAGATTTAAAGATGAGGACATCTAGAGAGACAGTTTCTATAATATCCTAATTATCATTTATTGGCGCTGAATTTTCTGGGGTCTCCC
The DNA here is from genome assembly GCA_964058755.1 of Campiglossa producta. Classification (NCBI taxonomy): domain Eukaryota; kingdom Metazoa; phylum Arthropoda; class Insecta; order Diptera; family Tephritidae; genus Campiglossa; species Campiglossa producta. The sequence goes on along the minus strand of CAXKVI010000002.1, from coordinate 6,311,912 downwards.
CTTCATCAGGGGCGGAATTCGGTTGTATATAGGAAAACTTTCTTGAACAGTGTTTATTTGTTCATTCTCATAACATGACCCAGCCATCGAAAACTGAGCTTAAATTCTTTAAAAATAAAACAAAATAAAACAAAAAAAAAATAAAGTAAAATAAAATAAAATAAAATAAAATGCAAATAAATTAAAAATAAAATGAAATAAAATAGCAAAAAAAAAATTAAAAAAAAAAAAAAATAAAAACTCAATTAAAAAATAAAAATAAAAAATTGAAAATTAAAAAATAAATCAAAAAAAAAATTTATTAAAATAAAATTTAATTTTATTCAAATAAATTTAAATATAATAAAATTTCTTATATGTTTAAACGAGCTAAACTTGTATATTAGAGCGTATCACGGTGTATGGAGGAAAAAAAAGTTGAAAATGTTCCCCCCCGGTTTGAACACTTACGTTATGAGGTTTTCAAAAAAAAATTGTTTTTAATTTTTTTGTCACCCTGTAAAAACAGCGAAATTTGTTTTTTTCTATAATTGCTATATTTCTCGTTCGATTTTCAAAAGTGATACATTTTTAGAAAGGTATTCACCAAGGCAAGATTACATCCATAGAAACTTTTAGCCCTTCATGCCAAGTTCAGTTTTTATTCTATTTTTACTAAAACGAACACCCTGTATTTGAAAAAAAAAAAAAAAATTCCGGAAAACTAAGAGAAAAAGGGCTAAAAGTTCCCTTGATGAAATATTGCCTTGGTGAATACCTTTCTAAAAATGTATCACTTTTGAAAATCGAACTAGAAATATAGAAGTTATAGAAAAAAACAAATTTCGCTGTTTTTACAGGGTGACAAAAAACCTCATAAGGTAAGTGTTCAAACTGGGGGGGAACATTTTCAACTTTTTTTGGTGATACGCTCTATTGTATATATATTAGAGCATATTACCAAAAAAGTCAGCCGTACCTCCCCTCATAGGAAGTGTTTTTGAAAAACGTTTAAAAAAAATTATTTTTTTCTGGCAACCCTAGATGTCACACAATTACATTTTTCTACATATCTTTGGCATTTGTTGTCGGATTTTAAAGTGTGACATATCAATTTTTTTGTCTCAAAGAGGTGGTTTTTCTCAAGAAAGTATATTGAGCTCATGCGTTTCGTTGTGGTACTTATCCACCATATCTATAATTAGTTTCTACCACCCTAATGTAACGAATGTCAGTTAATTGAAGACCGTAAAAGATTTACGATTTTTTACGGTCTTTAATACGTACGGCCGACTTTTTTTTGCCTGTAAGGCGAGGCACTCTAATATATATATATATTTGTATATCCCGACTATCTCGGGAGCCGCTTGACCGATTAGGATAAATTTTGAATATAGATAGTATGATTGATTCTAAGACTATGCACTTGGGGGTTGCCACTTGGGGAGGTTTACAGGGTTGCCAGTTATCTCATTTTTTTTTTCTTTTTGTACTAAGGTACGCCAATATGCGTATCAAATGAAAGGTATTTTCGGCGGCATGCCAACTTTAATATTTATAATTAGGGTTGGCTCCTTATCGCAATATATCCGGCACTATCTCGAGAACCGCTTGACGCATTTCCATGAAATTAGCATAGATATAGTATACGATTTTTAAGACTGTCCACGTTGGTGTTTCCACTTGGTGGTGTTTACAGGGCTGCCACATATCTCGATTTTTTTTTAAATAATGTAGAAAGACATGCAAATATGGGTATCAAATGAATAGGGTTACCATTTTACCGCATTGTATTTGTATATTTTGGGATTAAATTTGGATTATTTTAGGATCATTTTGAGATCACTTAGGAGTAATTTTGGTATAGTTTTGGGGCTATTTTGGGATCATTTTGAGTTCAATTTTGGATTATTTTAGGATAATTTTAGGGTAAATTTCGCAAGCTCGGTCACCCAGGTATTAGTAAAATAAAGTTAGATAAAATAAAATTTTTTTTTAATAAATATATATATATAAAAAAGAGAAAAATTAAAGAAAAAAAATAAAAAAGAACATAAAATAAAATAAAATTAAATAAATAAAAAATATAAAGTATATCTAATAAAAAAAATCATAAATAAACTAATAAACAAAAAAAAAAAAAAACTAAATAAATAAAAACCTAACTAAACCAATCCAAAAAAAATATATAAATCAATAAAAAAAACAATAAGTAAAATTAAAAAATAATAAAAAAATAAAATGAGTCAAAGTTTACCGTTTTAATGCGGACGTTCTTCCTTGTCTGAGCTGTGTATTAAACATCGCAATGGTCGATTTCTTTCATGACTTTGCGAGCTTTGTTGAAATTCTGCCCTAGACTAGGCTTTAGCTCAACAAAAGTTGGTATCCATATTCGCTTTTTTTTCTTCGCTATATATTCAATTTGCTCAATGCTTCGCCTTCAGTGCCATTTGTTTTACCGCACAGCAGTGTTCCATGTCACTTGGCTTTGTACCTTTTTGTTTAATTTGCAATTTTAAGCACTTGAATAACATACAGTCAAAAGTATATACAATCAACTCACGGCAAACAAGTTGGCATGCCTTGTGGCTATTCATCATTTCTAAAAGACCTAGAAAAAATTCTATCTAAACAATAATAAATATTTATATCAACAACAGCAACAACAATGATCTTAGTGAGGAATGAGAAACCAATTGGAACTTCATTGTTCGAATGCAGTGCAAATGAAAAGCCATGCTTACGTAATTAAATGCTTCAATCATAGCAGAAAATTATACAGTTTTATGTAACACATGCACAAATACAATAAAATACGCAACAAATGCACTAACAAACTTATTATTTTTTGTATCTATATTTAGATTTATGTACACCCTACTAGCAATCAAATGTATTTATATGTTAAACAAAGGTATTGTGAACATATTTTTTTTTTTTTTTTGAAAAAAAGGCAAATTTTGCTTATACTTCTACATACATAAGTATTCGGTTCCTTACATAATGGAGATGTTATTTTTTTTATTTTAGAAAACTGGATTTTTCCACTAAAAATAAGTAAAAAAAAATAGAGTTTATTTAGCCTAACGAAATTAGCAAAGAAACTGTCAGCCTAGACAGAGGTTTATTTATAAAAAAAAAATAATGAAAGTTGTCTTCGGCTGTGTCGAAGGCTATATACCTTTCATGAATAAGCGTCACGATTTTCACTGTTCGATCCCCAGTACAGCCTGTGTGAATTTAACTTTAGCTCATACCGAAATTATCGGAACTATCGATTATATGGGGGGGCGATGTGTTATATATCAATAGTTACGAAATTTCACGTTCCTACCTATCTAATTACAGGAGTTATCTACCAAAATCCGTTTATCGGAACTATCGATTGTATGGGGGCTATGAGAAATATTCATCAAACCTTAATGTTTTTCAACATCGATATTGCTTGTACAAAAAGAGCCTTAGCTACAAAATTTCACGTTTCTACTTATTTTATTACAGGAGTTATAGCCCAAAACCCGTTTATCGGAACTATCGATTGTATGGGAGCTATGTGTAATATCGTTACGAACTAGTTGGTTCAGACAAATGTCTAATCCCACATAAAATGAAAGCTGCACACCAAATTTCAGCCTGATATCTCAAAAATTTAGAGACTAGTTTGCGTTCAAACAGACGGACAGCAGACATACGGACATGGCCCAATAAACTCAGCTCATTGTCCTGATCATATCGGTATACTTATGGGTGGGTCTATCTCTTCTTCTTCTCATACTTACAAACATCGGACCAAAGTTATAATACCATTTCATGCTCATGAAAGTTATAACAAGTTTGCATGTGGAAGGTACTAAACAAAGGCCTAGCTCATGGCATCTCGGGACTGGCATCTCTAATGCACATGTGGGTATGTTGCTTGTAAGCTTACTTAATTATAGTGTTAAAGTGATATTTGCGCGTTAGAATGGCACTGCCCCGTGGTTAAACGTGCGAAAATGTTAAAAAAAAAAATTAACTGCTAAAGATTGGTTAAATGAAGTGTTTTTGCTTCTGTTGCATTTTTGTATGCTTACGCCTTGAGATTTAGCGCAGAATATGAATGCCACCTATTTGGTTTTCATTTTCAAGTTGTTGGGTTAACCATTGCGACTGCGTAACTCGCACTTTAGATTTATTTAAAAATAAATGCAAGAAACTCGTTGATAGCAATTTTTTAATTAATGAGAAAATTTACAAGTTTTTACTATTATTCACATTTTTCCTGTGGAAGACTGGGATGCGTGTACGTTTTTGTTGCTATGTTAGTTCTCTGGTGGAGTAGAAGTACATATCGTCGCTCGCAACTAAGACTAACACGGTTCAGTTTTCTGCGTCGAAGACTAACACAGAATAGGAAGTTGTTACTCTTCGACGCAGAAAACTGAAGTGTGTTAGTCTTCGACGCAGAGAACGAAGTTGTTACTCTTCGACGCATAGAACTGAACTGTGTTAGTCTTCGACGCAGAGAACGAAGTGTGTTTTAGTCTTCGTTGGGAGCGACGATATACGTAAGTATTTTTTTTTTTTTTTTGAAATAGGTTTCTTCTTTCTTTCTCCCAAAGCACTTCGCTTTTTAAAACTTCTTACTTGGTAGGTACCTGCGCTTATGGATTTAAATTTAGTTTCGAAATACCGCTCTTCTAATGAGTGAGACTAACGCCCGTACCTTCGCACGAAGATGAATTTATGCTAATTAAAGATAACAAAGAAAAAAGCAAAACACTGTAAAACTTTTGTTGCAAATTTATTCAAATTTTATTCCCATGTCATACTATGAGTGCGTGACGCTTAATGTATCTTCCATCTAACTCTTGTAAGCCAAATGCAAAATTAAATGCCGTTAGCTGCCACGCACTTTTCCATTAGAGATAGATCAGCAACGCGCCATCAATAACACCCTTTAGCTAATGTAGTTCGCAGATAGTTCAGCGAATAATAAAAGCATCTATAGAACAACAAAACAAACACAGATATCCAGCAAAAAATTATACACATAACGCAACCAAAGAGAAATAAAGCCTTTTTTTGTCATTTTCTAAAAAAGGTCTTATTTCACATTTACTACGGTCCGAACGGTAACGGATAGGAAAATTCCCGTACTTTTACGGATCATAAAATTGCGTACTTTTACGAGGCTTAAAATTTCCGTACTTTTACGGGTCTTAAAATTTGCGTACCATTGATGTGGGTGCAAAACCGCGTATGCGCAAAATTTATAATTCAATTTTAAAAACAATCATGGACTGCACCATGCTAAGTCCTTCTGCGTAGTACACCCTTCTACGTAGGCGGCTTTCGGCCGCGCTTATTATAAATAACGCCATGCCAACTTCGGGTGGTTGCCTGAACCGTGGCACGGTACGCACTCTTTGGGCGGTATCCATGGTTTTTATGTGCAGAACACCTTTCTGAGTTCTTACCTCAAAAGGTCTTATTATTTTCCTTTCCTTTATTTTCCTTCAGTTCCTTTTACTTTCCTTTCCCTTACTTACTTCTCCTTTTATTTCTCTTTCTTTCCTTTCTTTTCCCTTCATTTCCTTTCCTTTCCTTTCCTTTCCTTTCCTTTCCTTTCCTTTACTTCAGTTTCCTTTCCTTTCTCTTCCTTTTATTTCCTCGCTTTGCCTTTTTTCTCTACTTCAACTTCCTTTCCTTTCCTTTCTTTTCATATCCTTTCCTTTCCTTTCCTTTGCTTTCCTTTTCTTTCCTTTTCTTTCCTTTCCTTTCCTTTCCTTTCCTTTCCTTTCCTTTCCTTTCCTTTCCTTTCCTTTCCTTTCCTTTCTTTTCTGTTTCTTTCCTTTCCTTTCCTTTCCTTTCCTTTCCTTTCCTTTCCTTTCCTTTCCTTTCCTTTCCTTTCCTTTCCTTTCCTTTCCTTTCCTTTCCTTCCCTTTCCTTTCCTTTCCTTCCCTTTCCTTTCCTTTCCTTTCCTTTCCTTTCCTTTCCTTTCCTTTCCTTTCCCTTCCTTTCCTTTAATCTCCTTCACTTCCCTTTGATTACCTTTCCTTTAAACCTTTCATCTTACACCTTAAACGTTACACCTTACATCTTACACTTTACATCTTACACCTCACATTTTACATCTTACATCTTACACCTCACATTTTACATCTTACATCGTACACCTTGTACTTTACATCTCACGCCTGACATTTTACGTGTAACTTTCCTGGATGGCCCCCAGCGCAAAGATGTTTACACATAAAAAAAATATGAAAATAAAACTGATACTTCCAACAGATGCCAGGTCTTATATTATAAGCCTATTCACCGCATAAGATAAACCTTATATAAGACGTGCGCATTTTGTTGGCTAGATGTAGACAAGACATTGACGCATACAGTTTATGGAAACTGATTGCCATGACATATCAACGTCAATTTGCAACGCAGTCAAGCATTTAAACATGCGCAATGGCGGTCAGTCCATCCACGTTTCAGCGGTGCAACAGAGCGTATGAGCAATCAAAAATTTATCATATCTGCTTGAGTGGCGGTTACGAGTTTAAAAGAGAAAAGCTACAGAGCAAACATATTAAACTTCGTGGGGATATTTCAACGCATTTGTTATCAGGCAATTCATAAATTCATGAAGAATACTTAAGTAGATACATACATACTTATGCAGTTATACAGAATACAATTTTAAATATTAATTTTACATATTTTTTCTATAATTTTTCATCATTTTCTGCACGACGTTTTTTGCGTACGCCCATTTTGCGAAGCGTGAAAACGCACATGACTTGCTTGGTACATTAGCGCTCATGCAGACTAAGTAAGCTTGTCTTAATTAAGCGATCTAATTGTATTGTCTACGTCAAGTCGCTTCGCATTGCATTTGTTTTCCCCTTAATTCGCGATCATCTAGTTAGTTGCGCTAAATTGCATGCGTGCGGCTAGTAAAATTGCACCAAAGTGCATTGAAGTGAGTGCGCATGCGCAACGCACATTCCAAGCAACTCTTGCGTATTTACCACATAATTTATCTATATTTAGTTGTCTATATGTTAGCTAGGTTAGTTTTTAGTTTATGAAGAATTGTTTAGCTTGTAATTAGATGGTTGCTATTGTGTTTGCTTGATGGACTGACTTAAATGCAACGCTCTCTTTTGTGTATTATTTATTAGGTTTCGAGTCACTGAAAGTATTTTCATATAAATTAATATACCCTTAGACATACTTACGTATATATTTTAATTATTAATATAACATATGCGTATTATAAAGCAAAGCACAAACGTAGGCCACATCGAACGCAGTCGCGTGAATAAAACATATTACCGAAGAGCAAGAAAAAAAGTAATGAAAAACAAATAGTAATATAAATGATAAAAAATAAAATTACTTACCTACTGAAGAAATAATTGAAACGCAGCCTGTAGGCACGAGAAAAGTCGATAAATCTCTGGCGTAACGGGCTACTGTCTAGCGCAATAAACTTTCGCACAATAAATAAATATGAGAGTACTAGATGAGAAGTTAAAATTTTTATAGCACAACTATTTTCGCTAGGACCTGAAATTACTTTATTTACTTTGATTTTATTTTATTTTATTTTATTTTATTTTATTTTATTTTATTTTATTTTATTTTATTTTATTTTATTTTATTTTATTTTATTTTATTTTATTTTATTTTATTTTATTTTATTTTATTTTATTTTATTTTATTTTATTTTATTTTATTTTATTTTATTTTATTTTATTTTATTTTATTTTATTTTATTTTATTTTATTTTATTTTATTTTATTTTATTTTATTTTATTTTATTTTATTTTATTTTATTTTATTTTATTTTATTTTATTTTATTTTATTTTATTTTATTTTATTTTATTTTATTTTATTTTATTTTATTTTATTTTATTTTATTTTATTTTATTTTATTTTATTTTATTTTATTTTATTTTATTTTATTTTATTTTTTTTATTTTATTTTTTTTGAAAATGTGTTTTTTGAGAAAAATTTACCTACGCGCTGCAGGAACCAGACAAGCCGACATATGTTTCGATGATACTGGAGTTACATCTCTTCAAGGACTTTTCTTCCCGGCATTGTGAGAGTCGAACTCACAACACTGTAGTGACTTGTATGCTAGAAGGTCTAGCACCTTAGGCCACTACCCAGCTTGAAGGTAAACCCTTCTCAGTGTCCATTTATGCATATATTTATACTTCCATATAGAACATTTCTTTAATTTCAATGCTAACTTATATGAAAGATTTGCGAATTTTTAGGACTTGGTGTGAAACCTATGAAAGAATTTTCATACTTAATTAAGCACGAATATTTTTCCATTTATAACATTTAACTCTTTGTTGCTTTTTTGACTTGTAGTCTATTGCTGTAAGTACCGACGGTATTTACAAGCAATTTTCGGGATTGTATGATTATTTTTTTTATTTTATTTTATTTTATTTTATTTTGTTTTCTTTTATTTTATTTTGTTTTATTTTATTTTATTTTCTTTTCTTTTATTTTATTTTGTTTTATTTTATTTTATTTCATTTTTTTAAATTTTATTTCATGTGTACCGATGCAGCTCTAATATCTTAAATATGTATGTATGTTTGTACACCTTATTAGATTTGCCCAGCCAAACAACTAACGAGCTTGCATATTTTCATAATTATACACGATTAGCTTTGAGCTCTTTATTCATACCGTCTCATGCCAATTCCATCTACAAAAAGGATTAATACGATGAGGGTCTTATTAACAAGTTGTTTCACACACACAGCTCGCTAACCAAAGGCGCAAATCGCAATTGGCAAATAGTAAGTGGTAACTGGCATGTGGTTAGTGGTCATTTACTTGACGTTTCATACAAATGAAATAAAGAAATTAAACTGGAATGCTATTGCCACCTCTCACCCTCGAATGGCAGCCGGCCTCAATTGGCACAAACAAGAACAACATTTCAGTTAGTGAAATGCCAAAGTTTTGCGTTTGAAATTCAAATTCCACACTAGACGAGTTGTGTATTTTCGTGCGATAATTGGCAGCGAGTATTTTTTAATGAGCGCGTTTACATGCGTACCATGGAAAGGAATGACATATACATACATATAAACGGACAGACATTCATATAAGCTTCGACATGCACATAAAATATTTACAAATGGATTTGCAGGTGAAAAATAGAAAAATAACAACAAGAGAAATTCAATTGTAGGCACATAGTTTTGCATGCTCATACATTTATTATTTACTGATATTCGTTTTCAAATATGGACACACTGCCGCTCAGGTGAATGCTTTACTTGTTTAATTTATTTTTTTTTTTTAGGTTTTTTCTTTCATGTTTTGTTTTATTTTCTTCATTTCATTTTTTTTATCATTCTTTATATTTCTCTTTATTTTATTATTTTTTTTTTAAATTTATTTTATATTACTTAAATTAATTTAATTTTATTTTATATGTTTTTTTTTATTATATATTATTCTCTTTTTTATTTTGTTTTATTTCATTTTATTATATTTGTTTTTTTTTTTCGTTGTTATTTTTTTTTTATATTTTATTTTATTTTTTTATTTTTATTTATTTTATTTAATTTAAATTTTTTTGTTTTATTGTATTTTAATTTATTTTATTTTATTTTCTTTTATACTATTTTTTTATTTTAGCTTATTTTATTTGTTTTATTTTATTTTATTATATTTAATTTAATTTTATTTTATTTAGTCTTATTTTATTTTATTTTATTATTTTTTTATTTTTATTTAATTTTTTTGTCATTTTATTTACTTTTCTTCATTTTATAATTTTTTTTTTAATTTATTTTATATTACTTAAATTAATTTAATTTTATTTTATTTGTTTTTCTTTTATTAATATTATTCTCTTTTTTTCATCATCATTTATTGGCGCTTAACCGCCTAAGCGATTTTGGCCGTCGCCTATCAAAGCACGCCAGTCATTCCTTTTTAGCGATAACTGACGCCAATTGGAAACCCCAAGGGAGTTCAAGTCATCCTCCACCTGTTGTTTCCATCTCAGTCGAGGCCTCCCCCTTCCTCTGCTGCCGAATTCGGGTGACGATTGGAAAACCTTCTGGGCTGGAGCTTCTTTGTCCATTCGCATGACGTGACCCAGCCAGCGGAGCCTTTGGGCTTTAATCCGCTGAACGATGGTCAGATCTGCGTAAAGCTCGTACAGCTCATCGTTAAATCTCCTTCGAGGAGAAGGAGATTCTCTTTTTTTTATTTTGTTTTATTTCATTTTATTATATTTGTTTTTTTTTTTTCGTTGTTATTTTATTTTTTTATTTTATTTTTTTATTTTAATTTATTTTATGTTATTTTCTTTTATACAATTTTATTTTATTTTAGCTTATTTTGCTAATTTTTTATTTTTTTTTGTTTGTTTTATTTTATTTTATTAAATTTAATTTATTTTTTTTATTTTATTTTTATTTTATTATTATTTTTTTTTTCTTATTTTATTTTATTTTATTTTGTCGTTTTATATCTTATTATATTTTATCTTGTTTTAATGACCGTCAGTGTACAACACTTTTTTCATCACCACCTACCTACATTAAATTTTTTTCTTGCGAGCGCGAATGAACATCTGAATCGCTTAATAAATACTGACAACACAAAAAACAATAATTGCTACAAAAACAAGAGCAACACAACTGTAGCAGCAGCAACAGCACGAATATGTTGGCAATATCGTTTTAGTTGGGAAAACGCTCGACGAATAGAATGCGCCCCCTTCGTGAGCGAGCAACAATTAAATTTGAAATCAACAAAAACAATCAGCATTTTTTGCTACTCAAATCGGAAAAAAATTAATTTGCAATTAAATTCGAAGTAGTATAAACGACAAAGCAAAATGCATTGCACTTGACGAAATGTAAAAGCTGGAAATTAAATATGTATGAACACAAACATTGAAACAAAATTGTACACAAAAATGCATGCAAATCATTAACATTGCACTATTTCGCTTCAAAAGCGCTGAACGAAAACGAACAATAGCCTTTGCATGTTCTAGTCATATATTAAGTTAGTAAATTTATAAGAAGCGAACATTGTATTTAGAATATAGTTAGCACATAATACCATATAAGGGGCGATCAATAATTATCTATACTTAGGTGGAGAAAGGGGTAAAGGGTGGCAAAAAGGGCGGTATTAACTATCTGGATGAACTGAGAAGTTTATTTAAATTATGATTTCAAATCTAACATCATAAAAACTAAATTTCTATGGCGGATTTCGATTCAGCATTAAATTCTCTTACGAATCTGTCTTTGTCTTTTTTCCTTCCACAATAAAAAAGGAAAGATGAAAATATATATGGGTCATTCCATGCCAAATCGACAAATTTTTTACCTGAACCCCTGCGAAAAGATTAAAAAAAAAACTTATCCCAAAGGGTCGATTTTTGAAAAAGTTATAGCATTAAAAAAAACATTTTTTTTAGTTCATAACTTTTTTTGATTTGGGGAAAAAAATTTTAAAAAGTTCTGAAAAATGTCTTTCGGGGGGTAGAAAAAGATTTTTAGAATTTTTAGCGAAATCGAAAAAATTTGTCGATTCGATATGATGATTTTATTAATGGCAACTAATTTTGACATTTTTAATTATGTGATTAATATCATTAATGTATAACAGTAGTAAATGATACACGGAGCGAATTTTTTACTAAAAAGAAAATCGAGGAATATTTTTGAACTTGGAAAGTTTTTTCTTAATACTAAGAAAATCCACGATTTCAAAATTTTGAAATAAATACGAAAATGTTTTCTCAGTTCTGCCTTGATAAAAACTAAAATAAATAAGAAATGTTTTCCTAATTCTGCCTGGATAATCACTAAAATATAAAAGAACATGTTTTCCATCTGGAGTATGAAATTTGAATAATCTTTGTTCAAAATTTAAAAAAAAAAACACGTTTTCTTCAAAAGCTTCGACGTAGCTTTTATTGTTGTTTGTCAAAAAGAAAAGTTTCCTTATTTTTATACCTTTCATGAAGATGAAATGGTATTATAACTTTGGTCCGATGTTGGTAAGTATGAGAAGAAGAAGAGATGAACCCATCAATATATATACCGAAATGATCAGAATGACGAGATGAGTTGATTTAGCCATGTCCGTCTGTCTGTCTGACTGTCTGTTTGAACGCAAACTAGTCCGTCAGTTTTTGAGATATTTGGCTTTAATTTTGTATGCGGCCACCATTTTCTAATATAGGAATCATTTGTCGGAGCCAGCAAGATCGGACCGATATTACACATAGCTGCCATACAATCGTTGTTCCGATAAACGGATTTTGGGCTATAACTCCTGTAATTATATAGGTAGGAACGTGAAATTTCGTACCAACGTTCTTTTATAATGTGGAATGTCGATGTTAAAAATCAATGTGATTGGATCAATATAACACATCGCCCCCATATAATCGATAGTTCCGATAATTTCGGTATGAGCTAAATTTAAAAAGACCCTTGGGTTATTTTGGAATCATTTTTTGATCATTTTGCGATAATTTTAAGGTCAATTTGGTGTCATTTTGGGATAGTTGGTGGGTTCAATTATTTTGGGATCATTTTGGGTAAGAGAAGTTAACGTAGAATTGATAGCACCAAGCAAGCTCGGTCACCCAGGTACTACTTCATAAAAAGAGGTTTTAAAAAAGCCTTGTCAGACACCCTAATGTTGTATGTTGGTCTCAAGAATTTCTCTTTGGCGCAACTCTGGCAAAGCGAAATACATAAATACCTTTATGATTATTATTGCTTTTGCTGTTGTAATGACCATTTGGCCAATTTCAACATTGGCTGCCAACACGTAATACAAATAAGTTAGTGCAATATTTTGCTGCTTTTTTTTTTGCTTTCCTTCTATCTCCACTGTGGCGCTGAACGCTGCTGTGGTCGCCGTTTTGTGTATTTCCACATATGTCCGTATGTATGTGGCGACTGCAGTTGTGGCACAACAATTAGTGCAACACCGAAGTGCAGCAGCTCATAAAAAGTGGTTAATTGCATTTTTATGCAAATCGTAAACATTAAAATAATTATAGTTGTTGACTCGTGTTTCGAGCTGATTTCAAATAAACAAACGAAAAAAAAAAATGCAAAATATAATCTGCATAAAAAGCGTTAAAAATGAAAAAAGACCAAACTGAGAAAAACACGCTGGAAAAATGCCTACTAAAATGCATCAATGGTAGAAAAAAAGTGAAAATTCATTTATAGCGCAGGAAATTATTCGACGCAAAAGCTGCAATTTTGCTAATGCCCAAGTAAAATAGAAGAAAAAAACAGCAAAACTGTAATAAAAATTAGCCTAATTTAGCCACAGCCACACCCCGTACTCACATGCTAGACCAAACGAACTGCTGAGGAGCTCGGAGCGCCTAAATGTGCGTTCAATTTGTTAGCTTCTGATAACAGACACAGTCTAACAGCACACACACAGAAATACAAACGTTTGTTGTTATTGTTGTTGTTGTCACAAGCGTGGCGAGTACGCGACTATTTTTACGTGGATCCGGATATAATTTGCTTTGCAACAGATTTAATGTCTTGTAAAAATGCGCGATTAACAGCCACTGGCGCAAAATATCCATACATCGGCTAGGCTACAAACTTTTGAGCATATGTATAGCTGTATGCTGGTGGGTTGTGTAAAAAGTGCACTTGGCCTCAACTGCGGGCCAATAAGTTGTTGTAGGAATTTTTTTTATTGCTTACCTGTCGTTTGCCGTTTGCTAATTGGCACTTGTGCGCCTAATTTTGACAAGATATAAGAAACGAGTAAGAAAATATAACTTTGGTCGAAACCGTGAGTTTCTATAGAGATCTAATCTGAACTTTGACCCTTCTGCGACATGCCTTAACGGTGTCCAATCGGGACCAAAATTTAAATATAATATTTTCGACTATTGTGGGGGGGTTGAGAGTAAGGATATCTCATGTTCGGTTTGTCGCCATACAAATAAGGACCACACTAAGGTACATACATACATATCTATGCCGAATAATACATTTTGTGGAACCTATTATTTAATTTTTCAACTCATTTCTTAAAGCCTTTACTCTGATATGGAAAAAAAAGGAAAAACGATACCAAAGTAATTTCAAAGACCGGAACCGGGGTTGGTACCCGGGCTTCATCGAAGATTGTCGGGCTACAGTATCAACAATTTCATCGCTTCGATTTGAATGAAATTTGGTGAAAGTGATCTGGTATTTAAAAAAAAAAATATCACCAAAGGTCGCGTATAAATATTGGATGGTTACCGAGATATCTAGATTCACAATTTTTTTTGTGTAAGCCTTTTTTTCTTTTTGGAAACCGTTTCCTAAAGTATTTTTTTTTGTTATTTTCAAATATAACTTAAACAAATTTTATTGAATAATTTTAGTAAAAATTTGAGCAAACAAAAATTTTTTATTTTTTTTTCAAATTTATCCATTTTTAATTTTTTTTTCTTCTTAATTTTAGTTTAATATGACGTTCACTTTGGGCCATAAAATCGAGTTAAGGGGAATTTTTTGAGTTTATTCATATTGTTGTTGTCAATAAACTCGAGTTTACTGTCATCGTGAATGCAACAAAAAAAAAATGATATTTTTTTTAATGGACTTCCAAAATTTCTTTAATGAATTTTTGTCTTAAACAAAAAAGCGCCATAAAATGCAATTAGGTTAGGTTAGGTTCAAGTGGCTGCCGCAGAGGCACACCTAGACCAGTATTAAAAGGCCCGTTGTGATTCAAACAAATGTTACGTATATGTCAGGCCAATTTTATGAAAATTTGAATTGACTTTTCTTCATTAAAATAACGTGGGGCGAATATGGGCAAACATTTTTTATCTGAAATCGATAGAAAATATTCCAAACTTTCATTTTATTATAGTTATAAGGTGTAGCACGCCTTAGCACACAAACTTTTTGGCATTTATGGAGTATAATTTTTAAAATCGAAATCAAGATAAACATTGAAGAACAAACCGGAACCGAGTCCCAATTAGAAACGCCCATGGAACTGATACCGGAACTTCAATCCCTTCGGCGTATGTGTTCCATGCGTAGATCAGTTGATATAGGAAAAACTAAATGCAAATATCCAGATCAACATCAAGTAAAACAATATTTTCTGTTTGAAAAAGTGCGGAAACTGATAAATTCAGACATAGTTTATTTTTTTTTTAAACGGTGAACATTTCTCTATACAAAGTTATACCATTCGGCATCAAAATGCTACCATATACATATACGAGCATTTCAATTATAACTCTAAACTCCATCACCGCAAAACAGACTCCCTTGCTATAACTTACTTTCAAGTTGCAAGAAGAAACTCGTCACTCGTGTTTGTATTTTCGAATTTCATTTGAATATTCTAACAACTTTGCAGCCTAATGAAACGTCAGCTGTTGTGCAATTTCTTTTAGTTATGCAAATTTTCTTAAAACCAAATTTGTAAGTATTTTGAGTATATGTATAACACACACACACATATCTATGCACATCTATAAATTAAATTCAACTCTTTATCTATGTCTTTCAAATTACGGTCGATTGCTTTCAGCATTTGCTGCTAGAAATAAACTGAAGCTCAACTCTGCTTGGTCCTGCACAACGCAGGCAGTTCGGTTGACAAAATTCTTTAGCAATTAAATGCAAAATTATTCACTTCGACAGCTGTTTGTTAACTGTACAATGGAACAAATTTCGAAGAGTTACTAAGCCACAATTCATTATTTGCTTACTTCATTTTAGCTGTAGATCTAACAATTTATTAAGTTGAAACAAATTTAATAAAGCTAAGAGACAATAGAAATGTTTGATATTTGTGTAAGCCTTTGAAAAACATTCCGAATATGAAATTATTTAAATATTTCTATATTGCAGAGCACGCCTTATGCTTTAAAGGATGGCAGCTGCGGCGGCAGTGAAGTGACAACATGGACTTCAACGGGCTTGCCACCATCAACCGGTTATTATACCTACGATCCAACATTCGGTGCGTATGGGTAAGTGAAGGGTTAAATAATAAACTGTGTATTGAATGTGAAGAAGGGCCTCGATGGGTTAGAACATAGTAGATTTACATCAATATCTGCGAAGCAAAAGAAGAAATTTAATATATCAATCAAGAATTTTTCTGAGTATGGAGATAAAAAATAATTTAAATAAAAAAAAAAAATTAAAAATTAAAATAAAATAAGGTCAAATAAAATAAAACTAAATAAAATAAAATAATATAAAATAAAATAAAATAAAATAAAATAAAATAAAATAAAATAAAATAAAATAAAATAAAATAAAATTAGATAAAAAATGAAATAAAAAGTTAAATAAATAAAATAAAATAATAAAAATAAAACAAATATGTAAAATTAAAAATTAAAATAAAATAAATTTAATAAAAAAAGGTGAATTAGAATGAAATTATGTAAAACAAAGTGAAGTAAAAAAATGTTATAAAAAATGAAATTGAAAAAAAAAAAATTTTAACATATGCCGATGTGCAATCATGCTTTCTACTAACTTCTTTTCCACACTGCAACCATTCTCAATCATGCTACGTAAAGATCCTTAAGCACAATTCAACATTATTTCTCAAATAAATAAATCTTTCATGCATTCTATCAAACACCGTGACTACCTGAAATCTTTACCAAGTACGTAAGTGATCTGTAAATTGCTTAATACCTTCTAATGCCAAAATAACAACCAGATTTCTTCAAAAAAATTATCCTTCCCAGCGTTTGCTCTACGCACCCAATCTCCTTTACGATGCACAATAGAATGTTAAATTAATTTCTTATACCCACATAATAAAGAAATCGAACTTTGAACCACAAACGCACATCGGCACATTCCTGCTCAAACATGTAGTTGGTACTCCACGACCCATCAATACATGCCATTCGCTCATAAATGCCAACAAGTACAAGCGTTTTAATGTTTTTTGCACTTCATCGTCTGGCTACACAACCAGCACATACATCCTTACAGGCTTGATATTTAGTGTGTGTATGTGTGTGTTTTCAACAACTTCTTAAATTGTTGGCAAAATTCCGAACTTTTGAACTTGCTGCAATAAAAAGCGAAAAGTGAGACGTGAGATAATTCCATCTGGGCCAAGCGAGTGAACTCATTCCTTTGGGATTTTCGGATGCTGCCAAATCTAAGCCAGCCGTTACCGCTGCTTCCGGTTACTTTAAAAGCGCCTGCTGTGCAGCCTTCTCTATGCGGTACTTTAGTTGTTGCCTGCTTCGGTGTTTGGCGAATAGTTTTCTATAACTTCTTCTTTTTCAATGTGACGAAGTAGTGGCGCGCATTGTAAAAATGAACAGATCGCCATGGCGTATGATGAACTTTTTCACACAATGTTTATACGCAGTGGTGTAGTCACAATTCCACGATGGTGGGGGTATATTTTTTTTAAATTTTTTTTATTATTATTTTTTTTAATTTTTTAATTTTTTTTTCTTTTATTTTATTTTATTTTATTTTATTTTATTTTATTTTAGTTTATTTTAGTTTATTTTATTTTATTTTATTTTAGTTTATTTTATTTTATTTTATTTTATTTGATTTTATTTTATTTTATTTTATTTTGTTCTATTTTATTTTATATGAAAAAAAAAAAAAAATACTTTCAAGAAAGTTTTTTTTTTTGTGTATCGCTTTTGCCACCCCTCTCGCCTACGTCTAAGTTTATGCTCACACACAAACACATACATATCTCCTCAGCTGACTTCCAGAATGACTTTCTGTTTTTAGTCGTTTATTTGTTTTGTTGTAATTTTTTGGCAAGTGGTTGCCACTTAAAAATGCGTGCGGCAACTACTATCTGCCTCTTACGCTCACTACCCTCGCTACTGTTTGCTCGTAAAATTGAAACAGGCGACACCAAAGTACAATAATGGAATAGCAATTGAAACTTTGCCAGACACAGCCGGCGTGTGGACGCAGAAGCCAACAAAAGCCAAGAAAGCAAAAGTGGCCAACTTCGTAAAGTTGGCTGCGCAGTAGCAGACTTTGAAAGGAATTTGGCTTTGCAAAGTCAGCGTGCGTGTAGCAAGCGTTGGCGTGGACCGATAAATACCGCCACCAAGTGACAATGGAACAATGCTGAACACACGCGTACTCGATAAGGAAAACTTAAAACTTTAAAGTATTTTATTTCTTTGAATATTTTGCTGTTGGGGTGTGCCTCAAACTGAGAACTTTTTTTTTTACTTGGTAAAAAGTCTGCTCTAAAAGTTAGACAAATGGTGATTGCTTCGTCACAAAAAATTGTTGGGTGAACATTATCTATGTGGTATCTTGCGTTAAAATTTAATTTGGGACAGTGATGAGATTTGGGTTCACTACTTTTAATTTTAGGAATGAAGTGGGGGAAAATTCGTGAAAAATGATACCACTCAGTAAACCCTCTCATATCATTCGGCCACTTTGTAGTATTAGAATGGATTACCCAAAGTCTACGCATTTACCATTATAGAATCGCATTTAATCAGGTAAAATGCACGCATTTAATTACTAAACAATTAGAAATTTGAGTTCACATCAAAACAAATTGACATTCTATCTGGAAGGTGCGTGAAACTTGAAAAATACACAAACCGTTATACTAAAAAACGAATGCGAGAACGAAATAGTGGAAAAAATTCGTACTTAATTTAATTCTCTGCTTTAACACGATGGAAAGAGTAGCAAGAATGACCGTACAGATGCAAGGGCAAATGGCTGGGTCAAAAGTAAGAGTGTGAGAAAAAATCGATAAATGCAAATGCGGGCAAGCATTGTTGTTAACATTTGAATAAAAAAAGGAATGAAAATAGCCACAACAACAAGAATAAAATGTAATGTAATGTGATGCAATTGATGTCAGCGGCCGGCGCGCGAGTACAAGCGAGACAACAAACACGTCGAGGGCCAATTGAAAACGCATAAAAAACGGAATGCAAAAGTAATCCTGAAAAAACAAATTTAAATATATAAAGTTGCACAACAGTAGATTAACCGAGCCGCCAATGGTAGCAATAACATTTGCAACAAACAATTTAAATGACATGATAATCGTAACTGGAGTAAGGCTGCATAAAAACAATATCAAAAACAGTTAAAAAAAATTGGCAGGCATTGCATCGGCGTCAACATCAACAGTATCCTGATGTCAAGCGATTGTCCTTTTCCAGTGCACGTACACTGTACAAAATAAAAAAATAAATAAAAAATAAAAAAATAAATAAAAAATTAAGTAAAATAAAGTAACATAAAATAAAGTAAAATAAAATGAAATAAAATAAAATAAAATAAAATGAAATAAAATAAAATAAAATAAAATAAAATAAAATAAAATAAAATAAAATAAAATAAAATAAAATAAAATAAAATAAAATAAAATAAAATAAAATAAAATAAAATAAAATAAAATAAAATAAAATAAAATAAAATAAAATAAAATAAAATAAAATAAAATAAAATAAAATAAAATAAAATAAAATAAAATAAAATAAAATAAAATAAAATAAAATAAAATAAAATAAAATAAAATAAAATAAAATAAAATAAAATAAAATAAAATAAAATAAAATAAAATAAAATAAAATAAAATAAAATAAAATAAAATAAAATAAAATAAAATAAAATAAAATAAAATAAAATAAAATAAAATAAAATAAAATAAAATAAAATAAAATAAAATAAAATAAAATAAAATAAAATAAAATAAAATAAAATAAAATAAAATAAAATAAAATAAAATAAAATAAAATAAAATAAAATAAAATAAAATAAAATAAAATAAAATAAAATAAAATAAAATAAAATAAAAAAAATAAAATAAAAAAATAAAAAAAAATAAAATAAAATAAAAAAAATAAAATAAAATAAAAAAATAAAATAAAATAAAGTAAAATAAAATAAAATAAAAAAAAATAAAATAAAGTAAAATAAAATAAAATAAAATAAATAAGATGTATTTGAGAATAGTTTAGATTCACAATTTCTTGCTTTCAAGATGTGGACCAGGGAACCTATCCATTCGAAAATATCTTATACATGGTGCGTTATCCTTCAAATTATGCCAAAATTAACAGGAGCCAATACGAATGGGATATAGAGGAAGGGGGGCGTGGTAGAAGGAAAAAGGAATGAAGAGAAAAAGGGAGGGCGATTGTGTGAAAGCGAAAAAAATATAGGAAGGAGAGTTGTAAAAGGGGTAACAGTGAGTTCACATTAAAACAGGACGTCTGCCTCTATTCAAATATTGTATTTGTGTATGTATGCATAACTTCATTTGATACCCATATTAGCATATTTAGCTCTATATTTAAAAAAAATGGAATAGGTGGAATCCCTGTAAATCGCCCCAAGTGGCAACACCCATGTATATAATCTAAAAATGAATTAAATTGTCTATATGAAAAATTGTATCCAAATCGGTCAAGCAGTTCGCGAGATATACGAAAAAATAAATAAATTGCGGTCAGGTAACAACCCAAAGTGGCAACCCTGCTTTAAGTTACCCTATTTTGAATACGGTCGAAAATACCTTTTATTTGATACCCATATTGGCATATCTAGCTCTATATTTAAAAAAAAATTGGGATACGTGGCAACCCTGTATACCGCCCTAAGTGGCAACACCCATGAACTCTGCTCGGCCTAACTATTCCTAGAATTTCACCTCCTAATTGATTTGCACAGCTAAACATCGTGGTGAAATTCAAAACTTCATATCGTCGCCTAAGAAGGTATCTTCAAAAACAAAATGAAATTCTATGAAATGAAATGAAATAAATTTAATAAAATGAAATAATTAAATATACTGTTCTTGTTGAACTTAGAGTGGGTTTTTTGGTTAAACTAGTTCGATGCCATCCAAAAAGTCCTTGTTTCATACTAGAATCTTTCGTGACAGTTTTGGGTCCTCTTTCCTGGCTATGTTCTTACGTTTGCATGCATTTATGTATTCTTTGCTGTATCCGCAAATCCCAGCCTGCATGACAGACTGACACTTTAACATAAATCCATTTTGTGTCGCTTTTGTCGCAAATACTAACAAATACACATACGGGTATTTCCAAGCAAACTGGCATTATCCAAATTACTAATTAAATTTTAAATAATTAATACTCCTTTTACATCTAGATTTAGTATATATATTCGAACTCTGCGTTCTTAAAGTATTTTTCGCCTCACTGTCAACTCAACTTATATTCAGTTTTCGGGTGAAGAGAAATCTGAGCTAACTCACGTTAAATGTGATTGGAAAGCACCATTCAAACATATGTACAGGTGTAGGTGATGGGTGTTGAGCAGTTGAGTACCAACGAGGGGTTGTTTGTTTATCGGTATGCAATTGTGTTGTGTGGTGTAGGCTTTGACGCACTTTGGGCAAATTGTGTATTGTTGGCTCATGTGCTACTGCGATGATTACAAATCAAAATGGCCGTTAATCTTGTAATGCAACTACTATCGTAGTGTGTATGTAGGTTTTGTATTGCTATTTATAGAAGTTCTGAAAAAACGCGATTATCCTTGGATGAGTCGGGATGAGTCCTTTTGCTCCTTCAAATATTGCTCTGATTGTGGATGGCTTCCCTACTGCTGAATTCATTAGCTGACTCTTTTTTACTAGCTTGAATAGAAAGCTAAAATTCAAACTTTCTTTTAAATAAAAAAGTATGACTTTCCATCTGTGCGCAATAAATAAGTTTGTAGTGTAAAAAGCTCGAAATTAAATTCTACAGTACCAGTTTTTCTCAACTTTTCGCCAATTTTAATTTTCTCGCTCAACACTTTTCTTCACTAAAAAATTGTATGCTTGCGTTTAATTTCTTTGTTGATGTAAATGTCCGTAAAATGAGAAAACTAAAACAGTGTGTAAATTTTTTCTTTCCGCCTAGTCGAAAATAAATGAGTGCAGAAAAAAAATGTAGGCATATAGGAGAGTGAATGTTTGCTTATGTATGTATTTGTGCTACTATAAAAACCACTTTCATGAAGAGGCAACACGATGTAGAAACAATGTAGACAACGTGTTTTCGTTTTATGCGAATTAAACTGCCGACGAACAATGCCCAGCAGCCGCAGTAGCAAATAAAAAAAATATATATAAGAGGAAAAGGAGTTAAAGTGCTCAGTATCCCAGTATACTATTTGAAAAGTCTTTATCTATAAAATTTTACACATAATAAAATACATGACCACAAATGTATGTATGTGTTTATCTTCTTACTTTATCAGAAGCCCGCCATGTCGTATGAGTGATTATTATTAATACGCTACGGGTTTTTATGGCCACCACTGTATTCTGTGGCCTAAAAACAAGTCGGTCGGATATTATAATACTAGTACTATACCGAAGTTGAGCAAATTGGAACTACTTAGTTTAGGCAAACTTCGATTGATTATAACGAGGTTGCAGTGGACAGCTAAGTAGTGAAGAATTCATTTGATGCTAAAGCTTCTATATATGTATGGATATTTGCATACGTGTGCATGTGCATGAGACTTGCATACATACATACGTCACAATATAACTTCCTGCCCCACACAATCAACTCACCACTTGTCGTTGATTTGCTTGCCAGTTCGTCTCCATGTCTGCTTTTCCGCCTGTTATGCTTGTCTGCATCCTATTTATTCAGCATTTGCCTGCCTTGGTTAAGTGGAGTACAAAGAGTGAAGTGTATTTACCATGCACTGAGTACCACAATGTGCCGGCGGCTTGTCCTAGCGGCATGTCCCGGCTGTCAAGAAGAGATGATACGATACAATGTCGCGTTGCTTGTGAATATTGAAGGAACGTATGTGAGCTCTGTGCGACAGAGCAAAGTCTACCACTACCACTACCCACATTCTGAGCTCTTTCGCTTCATTGTCAGTACTTTATGTATGAATGAAAATTACTTACCAACATAATAAATGCAACAACACATACAGGAAGGACATTCAGATGTACGGCCATGCCTATGTGTATGTAAATTAAAGATTAGTTTGGAACAAGTGCAGTATACGGACAATGCTGATATAAAAAAACGAAAAGTTGAGATCGATAGGTATTAATAAAAGAAACATAACGGTATATTTTTTTTGTTGGGCAAACAACAACAACAAAAGTTATTGAGGGTCAAAGTTCATTTAAAACATTTTTTAAAATCAAAATATCTTCAATACTATTGCACCGATTTCCAAAATTTTTTTTGCATTGGATAGGTAATTGAATTACCTTTTATTTGAGGTACCACTGCTGTGGGTGCAAAACCGCGTATGTACAAAATTTTAAATTTTTACTAAAAATAACCCCCAAAAAATTTACACTTGCCGATAAGCGACCGGGGGTTTAATTCACAGTTTTTTTGTGTAAAACACCTCCGACGCATTGGGGAAATTTTAGTATAGACTCGCACAGCTAGAAAAAAAACGGGTTTTTCAGGAGGATAGAGGAGCTTTTTCTGAACACAAATATATAATCTTAGCGTAAGGACCCTTATATTTACTGAGATAATGGTTGTTGAAGTTTTGCAAATTTTGCATGGCACTATAGGTAACTAACGCACAATTTTTTAAATTTCATCTATTTTCACAAAATTATAAATTTTCACCATCGCACGGCTATACACAGATATTTCACAACAAATTTGTTGTCAAAGAAGGATGTTGCCACACTTAAACAAAAAATAAAAAAAAAACATATTTTTTTTATTTCAACACCTTTCCGCGTAGGCGGCCTTCGGCCGCGCTTATTTAAAATAACCCTGGGCTACGCCATCCCATGTCCGGACGTGTGCACCAACTGCGGCTACCGCCGCAGTGAGTACTTCTGCGTAGTAAACCCATTTGGCGGAGTCCGGACGTGTGCTCTAACCGTGGCTACCGCCACGGTGAGTCCTTCTGCATAGTACATTACGTAATTTACTTAGTAAATTTAACACTTTTAAACATCGAATTTTTTAAGTATTTTACGGGATAGGAATACAAACAGCATATCAAATGAAAGGTAATTTTACAACCTATTCAATGAAGAAAAAATTTTGAAAATCGGTTCGATACTTTAAGAGAAATTTAGATTTAAAAAATGCTTCATATGAACTTTGACCCTTAATAACTTCTGTTATTATCAATTGCCCACAAAAAAATTTGTGTAGTTATACTCATCTTGACCATGTCTATCAATCCTCACACTCCTTTTTTTGATTTTGGAATTGTCCGTATACTGCACTTAAGCCATTAGTTTTGATGGTGTGTGCATGTGTGAAACGTCGCTACTATATGGCGGTCTAAGTACAATGGGGAATACGATTGGGTAGTATTTTGCAATCGAGTCGAAAAAAATATAAAAATAAAATAAAATAAAATCAAAAAAATAAAAAAGTTTAAATAAATATCATAAAATAAAATAAAAAATTTAAATTTATTATTTAAATGAAATAAAATAAAATAAAAAAATATAAAAAATTAAATAAAAAAAATAATTTAAAATAATATAATATAAAATAAAATAAAATAAAATAAAATAAAATAAAATAAAATAAAATAAAATAAAATAAAATAAAATAAAATAAAATAAAATAAAATAAAATAAAATAAAATAAAATAAAATAAAATAAAATAAAATAAAATAAAATAAAATAAAATAAAATAAAATAAAATAAAATAAAATAAAATAAAATAAAATAAAATAAAATAAAATAAAATAAAATAAAATAAAATAAAATAAAATAAAATAAAATAAAGTAAAATAAAATAAAATAAAATAAAATAAAATAAAATAAAATAAAATAAAATAAAATAAAATAAAATAAAATAAAATAAAATAAAATAAAATAAAATAAAATAAAATAAAATAAAATAAAATAAAATAAAATAAAATAAAATAAAATAAAATAAAATAAAATAAAATAAAATAAAAATAAAATAAAATAAAATAAAATAAAATATAATAAAATAAAATAAAATAAAACAAAATAAAATAAAATAAAATATATATAATATAATGTATAATAATATATAATATAATATTTAACCGGGCTTTTTTTGCATCTTGGTAAATAAAGAATCAAGGTACATATATGCAATAGCAATGGCGGACGCCTTTCATAATGTCTGCAACTCCAGCTTGCCAATGTAATTCTTGTTGTCCTTGTTGGTGCTCGTTACTCCTGTCGGCTTTGTTTTAAATTTGATGTTGCAGATACGTGATATGTGATGTAACTACATGTGGTAAGTGTTGTACACACACATTCATACAAACAGTGATGTATACTTATGAGCATAGTTGGTTTTATCTAAATCTCCTTTCTCTTTATACTTAAATACATATGTAAAGTGTGATTGTGATTACTCTTGCTGTATTTGCTTATATTAAAGCTTTAGATTGTGCCATAGTTACTTTGCCTTTAGGTGTATCAACTACATATAAGTTGATAAGCAGGCATGTGAGAATGCACCTTTATTATCCTCATCGCTTCAAATAGAGTATCCGGCATATTTGCTATTGTTTTTGTAGGATTTTGCTTTTGTTGCTGTTGTGGTTTTTGTTGAAAAGCCTCCAACGACAATAGCATAACGTTGCTACTTAACAAACTTGTATGCGCCATCAATCTTTGGTTAGACTGTACTGAGCGTATGCTGCAAAAGTTTTTTGAAGCCTCAGAAAGCATCATTTACGAAGGTTTTAACTATTTTGGCGCCAACTCTGATGGTCACTGTCATTGTGGTGCCAGTCCCTGTTTGGACCCAGAACTCTAACAAAAACTAGAAACCGGAATTGAAATAGCTTTAGAAGCGAGACGAAACCCGACAATGGAACTGAGATAAAAATCGCCAAAAAAGCTGAAATTGAAGAGGCAACCGAAACCGGGACCCTAAAAAAAATTAGAAACCGGAATTTGAACAGAAAATCGGAAGGAATGAGACTGAAACTGAAACAGAAAAAAGAAATAAGACTAAACCAGAAAAAAAAAGAAATTAAATGTGACTGAAACCGAAATAGAGATTGGCAGAAATTTGAGATGAAATGAGATTGAAACCCGAAACGGAGACTGGAAATAAAATGAGACGAATACCGGAACAAAGATTGGAAATTAAATGAGACTGAAACCTGACAATAAATTGGAACAGAAAAGAGACTGAAACCGGGGCAGAAATTTAAGATGAAACCGGAACAGAGATTGGAAATAAAATGAGACTAAAACCGGAACAAAGATTGAAAATGAAATGAGACTGAAACCTGACAATAAATTGGAACAGAAAAGAGACTGAACCCGGGGCATAAATTAGAAATGAACGGAAATTGGAAATGAAATGACACTGAAACCGGGACGGAAATTGGAAGTGAAATGATACTAAAACGAGGACAGAAATTTGATAAAAAATGAGAGTGAAACCGGAGCTGAAACTAGAAATGAAATAAAATGAAAATGAAACCGCAACCAAAACAGAAACTGAAACCGAAGCAGATACTGGAACCAACACTGAAGCCGAAACTGGAGTTGGAAACGAGATGAAGCTGGAGAGGCTGTATGAAAAAGTGTACAGGAACGAAAATACGTAACCGTAACCGGAACTGGAACAGAAGTTTAAATCTCTAGTTTTTAAATTTTCCATTTTCTTACAACTGCATGGTTCCGATTTTTCTCAAAATAATTTTGGCAAAATCCTTTAAAACCCGTTGCCTTATCGCAAATCGAATAAAGTTCATGTATGTGTGTGTTGGTATTTTATGTGTTACATTGCTATCCTTTAAACAATTGTCAGTCTCCTTTCACTTGCTACAATCTCACTCACTTACCGTCCTCAATTGCAACATACCAAAAGTGAGTACCTATTTATTTGTTTCATTTTTGTGCGCTTTGTTGCTAAAGCTTGTTTATAGCCACTTTAAGTTGTTTATAACATTCACTGTTGGTGTTGCACTTTTTGATTTCCGTTGTTGCTTCTTCTATGTGCACTTCTACTTATATGTATGTACATATGTGTGTTGGTAGTTGGTCATGTTGCCTGAAGGAATAAATGGAATGTCACATAAGTGATAACATATTTATTAACATACATGTAAGTATGTATGTAATGTTGTACTAAATG
Organism: Campiglossa producta; assembly: GCA_964058755.1. Lineage (NCBI taxonomy): Eukaryota > Metazoa > Arthropoda > Insecta > Diptera > Tephritidae > Campiglossa > Campiglossa producta. Next base: position 6,284,821 of record CAXKVI010000002.1, on the reverse strand, counting down.
TAAATATTTATGGCTTGTTGGATTAGTGTTTTGGTGCCACATTAAATCCTGTCATGTGAAGAGAAAATATGCCAAAGAGGGAGTTAACATAAGCTAAATATAAATCAATAGTAAAAAGCGATAACTCTCAAGAGTTTTTTGAGATTAACTATAAAGGCAAAGGTGTTGATGAAAGTAGACTTACCTCTTAAAAGTAAAAACCTTAAATTAATAGAACTAATACACCAAAAAATAAATCAAGAATACACAACAAAATTCTTAAATTTAATTTTACAATTTAATCTAATAAATTTACAAGCCGTTAAGCGTTCAACAATTGCTCTAAATACAGTTAAAAACGGTTTGAAACTCCCTTTCTCTATGCCATTTCAAGAAAGTTACAAAATAGTTGGGTATTTTAAATGCCAGACGTCTGCAGTGGCAACAACCGTTAAGTGCACAACAATGAATTATCGCCAGCGCGTGCTTTCACTACACAAACGTATGTATGTGTGTGTTAGTGTGGTTTGTAAATGTAAAAGTTGGCGTCCATTTGGAGACCACAAATTGAAACTTTTTCCAGCAATAAAATGGCGTGAAATGCACAACAAAGGCGTTTAGTATAACAAAACGAATGAGTTTGCATGATTTGAGTTTGGTTGTTTTTTTTTTTTGTTTGCTGAGAATTCTAACAGAGGTACAGATATCAAGTGCATGTCAGTAATATTTTATAAAATAAAATAAAAAAAAAATAAAATAAAATAAAATAAAATAAAATAAAATAAAATAAAATAAAATAAAATAAAATAAAATAAAATAAAATAAAATAAAATAAAATAAAATAAAATAAAATGAAATAAAATAAAATAAAATAAAATAAAATAAAATAAAATAAAATAAAATAAAATAAAATAAACTAAAATAAAATAAAATAAAATAAAATAAAATAAAATAAAACAAAATAAAATAAAATAAAATAAAATAAAATAAAATAAAATAAAATAAAATAAAATAAAATAAAATAAAATAAAATAAAATAAAATAAAATAAAATAAAATAAAATAAAATAAAATAAAATAAAATAAAATAAAATAAAATAAAATAAAATAAAATAAAATAAAATAAAATAAAATAAAATAAAATAAAATAAAATAAAATAAAATAAAATAAAATAAAATAAAATAAAATAAAATAAAATAAAATAAAATAAAATAAAATAAAATAAAATAAAATAAAATAAAATAAAATAAAATAAAATAAAATAAAATAAAATAAAATAAAATAAAATAAAATAAAATAAAATAAAATAAAATAAAATAAAATAAAATAAAATAAAATAAAATAAAATAAAATAAAATAAAATAAAATAAATTAAAATAAAATAAAATAAAATAAAATAAAATAAAATAAAATAAAATAAAATAAAATAAAATAAAACAAAATGAAAAAAAAATAAAATAAAATAAAATAATATTACAGAAGTAAAATAATATATAATAAATAAATAAAAAAGGACGTGTGGCACTCGGGGACTGCCGCGGTAAAGCTATTGCATATCACTTTTTATCAACTTATGCAATTATAATATTTATGAAAATTCAATGAGCATATTTATGACTTTAGAGCACTACAGCCTTAACCAGTTAACAATATAGCCTAAAAATAGTCAACAACCTATTTTATGTAGTGTACAGCTCCAATTTTATGTAATCGACCTGCTGCTAACATCAGTACAACGTCATACTGTTAGTAGTATAGCCTAAATATAGGCAACGCTTACAGACCCAATTGTAATGTGATGTAACTTACAGCTCCAATTTTTTGTAATCGGCCTGCTGCTAACATAAGTACAACGTCATACGCCTAAATGTAGGCAACGTTTATATTTATTTTTGTCAAGTTATGTTGCTAACGCCGAACCTTTTAACATTGAAAAAAGTCTGTTACGAACTTTTTAACATTAACATTTCTTTCATTTCACTCCCACCGCCAAGGCCTGTGATAAAATCTATGCAACGGCTTAAGAAAATAAAAACAAAGAAATAAACTAAGAATAAAAAGGTTAAATTAAACTAAAAAAATAATAGAACTCCACAAAATTTTCAAAGTTCGTAAAATAAAGAATAAAGAAAAATTTAAATTAAAAAAAAAAACAAAATAGCATTGAACTGCTGAATCAAATTTCCAATCGATAAATAACGCACATATGAAAAATAAATCAGCTGCTGTTAATATTCGCAACATCAATAATGGTTGGTCACTAATAGTAATACATGTTTGCAATAAAAAAAATATAATATATATACACAGAGAAAAATGAACTGCTTATATCCACAGCATTTAAACTGTTAACCTTAACTTAACTGTTGTTGTAACAGAAAATTTTGTTGTTTCAAAAAAAAAATATATATATATATATTTTTCGTATTTTGACTTCATTAAGACTCGAACTCAGGTGTGTTGAACGCTCAACTCAGATGTCTACCATGATGTCATCGTATACTTATGCTTGCCAGAGTCTAATTTTAGCTTTGTCCTAAATGACAGCACACTTTCTCACGTTGCTTTGTTGCCTTCACCGAGAATCGAGCTCAAAATATTTTACTGCTAAACGCAGATGCCTACCACGATGCCAGCTTTGTTCTATAACAGCAATGATAGCATCTTTGCTGTTGGATAATTTGTTGTTTCAATTTCAGTTCTACCAAATTTAATTGGTTGATGCAAAGAAGCAACGACAGTTCCTTAGCTGTTGAATTAATTAGAAGAAATTGTTTTTTTAACATAAAATTTAGTTTGATCAACAAAAACTCGGTTAGTTTTACAAAATTTAGTTAATTTAAAAATGTATTGATCTATGACTGTTCAATCAACAATTGAATGAAGTTATTTCAACAAAAATTTATGTTTAAATAACTAAAATTTGATAAATTTAACAGAATTTCGTCAACTTCAGGATAAAAGTACGACATTGGTGATTTTACCAGTGTCATTTTATTCTGTGTACATACATATATACGTATGAAGAGACGCAACTGATAAAAGGTCATCCTCTCATACACATTCGAAAAAATATTGCAAACTCAATTTCATGCAATCACACACACTCGCACCAAATTGCGATATTTATTAATTGTAAACAATAAAAATAAACATAAAAGTTATTGAATAAAAGTGCCTATTAATATTTTACACTTAACAAGCACTCCCATTGCAACGATGTTTACACTGTTCCATTAATTTGGCCAAGAGAGATGCATGTTTGAGTTGCACGCTGGTGATAAGAAAACAGAGGGGCAGTTCAGACAATAAAAGCCGAACAACAAAGCGTTTCAATTCAAATTTCGCGCTTGATTGTCAGAGTTGCAGTTTTTTATTGTTATTGTCTGTGAATTTGTCGGTATTTTTGTTTGCAAAAATGTGTACAAAAAAAAATTAATAACAAGTGTATACTGGTTTTGAACTATATTTTCATATATGAACTTGTATGGCAACAACACTAAGAGCATGAGCTATCAAGGATGCGCTTTCGTTTATTAAAATTCATATATATTTGTGTGCTGTGCGTTTTAGCTACGCTAGTTGTTTTTCATTTTCATTTTTGCACTTGTGTGAACATGAAATTTATTTGTAAACAAGTTTGAAAAGGATTCGCGCTTTGCTTTTTTTTTTTAGTTCAGGATTAATGTCTGCCATATTTATAGACGAAGCTCATCCTTAATAATTGTACATATATGCGCATGAGCAAATAAGTTTTGCATTTGTTATTGGTTTACACATGTGCATATATATGTGTCATGTTTAACTGATGTTCAGCATATAACGCTGAGAATGCTTTCTTAAACCAACAAATAATTGATTTTCTGAAACTACTCAAATGGTGCAAGTTTGGGGGGACACCACCGCGTATGATTAACTTTTTTATGTAAATTTCTATTGAGATCCAATAACTTGGAACTTGAGCTTACGATTTCTCGAATTTGTTCGACAAGAAAATTTCTTACACTTACCGGCTTCTCGCGAGTCTCTTGTATCCTGAAGTCTCGATATTTGATGTAGTCGCATTGATTAATAAAATTAAAATAAAAAATAAAAATTAAATAACATAACATAAAATTACACTAAATTAAATCAAATTAAATTAAAATAATAATAAAATCAAATTAGGTAAAGTAAAAAAAAACTCATCAGCGACCTCCAAAATCAGCCACCTGCTCCTGTTGTCTGCCGCTTTGTGCATTGGGTAAACAAATTGTGCTTGCCCTTCTCATATGCAGTTGCAGCTCTAAGTAAGAAAGCTCTTTTTACGTACATATATGCAGTGCATGCGTACGTTGGCTCATTCATTTAAAATGCCCATTTCCATTCCATTCGTTCTTTCGTTCGTTTGTCTGACCATGTGTACAATTCGCATCTCATTTTCAATTTGGCTCATACTTTGTGGAGATTTGAGATTGTTTTGCATTTTCATTACACTCATACCTCAGTCACTTGTTTATGCACCCTTTGTTGGCACATATGCATTTACCAAGCCACATACATACATACAAACGTATTGATCCACTGGGACGCAGGTGGCACGATAAAGGATTGCCAGAACGTGGCACGGATAAATGTCCAGGATAGACTTGAATAGCTTGAACTATATATTTTACTAGCCAAAAACGTGCACAAGCGCACAGGGGATAAATGTAAAAGCTTCTATATACACATGTATGTATATGCGCATATATAGCTCCTATTTACATCTTTTTGCCCATTAATACATCAAACGCATACAAAAGCGCACATCCATACATATCTACGCATACATTAACATCATTCGGAATGGATTCATTGCACTGCACAGGATTTCACTGCTCACTCACTTTAGCCAGCAAATAAAATGTGCACCTTATAAAAGGTTTATAACAAAGGATCTATGAAAATTTCCTTCTTATTATACATACCTAGTACTACTAGTGCATGAAAATAACGCCAAATAAACACATTTAAAAAAAAACTTGAAAAATTTTAGTTAAATTCAATTCAAAACAAAAAAAAAAAATTAAATAAAAAAAGTTAAATTAAATCAGGCATATAAAATTAAATAAAACAAAATTAAATAAATTGAAATAAAGTAAAAAAAAATGAAATAAAATTAAATAAAATAAAATAAAATAAAATATAATAAAAAAATAAAGGAAAAAAAAATAATATAAAATAAAATGGCAACACCCAATAATAAATAAATCAAATTGTCTATATGCCAAATTTTATCCAAATCGGGCAAGCAGTTCCCGAGATAAACGAAAAAATAAAAAAATTGCGGTTAGGTGGCAACTCTAAGTGTGTTGCTTCAAATTATATTATTTGGAATACGGTCGAAAATACCTTTCATTTGATACCCATATTCGCATAACTAACTCTATATTTAAAAAAAAAATTGGGATAGGTGGCAACTTTGAAAACAGCCATAATAATTCTGCTCGGCCTGACTATTACAATTTGGGAAATATTAGCTGGATCCTAGAAGTTCACCTCATTTTTGATTTGCACAGCTAAACATCGAGATGAAAATCGCCTACGCCTAAAAGTCGGCTACAATTTCTATTTTCGTTGCATAATTTCCGTTGCCTCATCAGCCATTTTCTCAAATTTTACTCTCAATCAAAACTTCATATCGCCCTCTAAGAATTAACTCCAAAAATGAAATAAAATGAGCTAAAATGAAACAAACAAAAAAAAATACAGTAAAATAGAATAATATAAAAAATAAAAAATAAAATTAAATAAAATGAAAAACAAAAAATAAAATAAGGTAAAATAGAACAATATAAAAATTGATAAAAACAAAACACAAATAAATTAAAATAAAATAGAAAAAAACATAAAATAAATTAAAATAAAATCGCATAAAATAATCTTCTGACACAAATACAGAAATTCGGACCAACAAAATTCGGAAAATATTTAGTATTCAACTTCTTTTTTGAGGATTAACCCTCTAAACGTGGAAATCTTCTGTTTAAGACAGATATCTAATAGCCCATGAAAGTAAGCCTTTTACCCCCACTTGCTTATCGGAGCAAACAGCGCTTCCACTATACTTTTCATATCATATTTGCACCTAGAGCATTTTTTGTTGGGCATTTTCATATGTGCGCTTTACTCGCCATCATCTCTTTGACTCATTCCCAACAGTCTCCACTTTAAACTCTATGTATGTGCGTGTTTTATTCTCCATTGTTGTTCTAGTTGTTGCACCCTGAATGAGTTAACTCTGAATACTTTGGTTGTCAGTCACTGCAGCAGCCGTATGAGTAATTTAAATTGAAATTTAAATTTTATCCAATGTGGCAAAATAAATGGAGTGTATTTATTTACATAAAAGCCACGTTAATTCAAACGTAACTTAATGCATTTCAAAATGTGAAATGAAATGCAAAAATAAAAAAATTAAATTTAAATAACTATGTGAAGAAAAACCAACAATGCAAATGAAAAAGTGCAAATCGGTTAATGCGCCAAAATGGGCTTCAATTGCACGATTGATTTATTAGTGTGTTGCTGAAGGGCTTTAAATTTAATTTGGAAAATTGTCTGCGTGGAGGAGTTTGGAATTTTGATTAAATTTTGCTGCGATAAAGAATGATGAATTAAAGCGACCATCATTTTTTGCCTATAAGCAAATTTTTCATGCTGATTATCCTTCATGGCAGAAATATAATCAAACCACTTCCGAGGGGCTATCCAGTTTAGAAAAACGTTTTTCTAGAAAATTTTGATGTTATATTTTTCGGAATGAGAACCCGGAAACCTCGGTGTAACGGCAGTGTGCTTGGCCTAGAACACCAAGCACACTGCCGTTACACCACCGCCATTTTTTCCCTGTCTTTTCATATTTCTATTCTTCTTACTATGCGTATTCCTCCTGTTCCTATAGAACTTCTTCCCGTTTCCAGTTACTATTCTTCTTTCGGTTTAACAGCCTAGATCTGTTTTCGTTCTTAGTTCTGTTACCCTTCCTGTTTCGATTCCTGCTTCTAAACTTGTCCGTGTTCATGTTCCTCTTCTATTCCTGTGCCTCTGTTCCTCTCCTATTAATATTAATATACTTCTCTTCCAGTTCTTGTTTCTCCTGCTGTTCCTTTTCCAACCTCCCATTTTCATTTTCTTGTTTTTGTGGTTGTTGCTTTTCCTATTCTTCTTCCCATTCTTGGACCTCTGTTCCTGTTCTATTTCTATCTATAAGAATACCTCTGTTGCTGTTGTTGTGACTCTCCTGTCTCTGTTCCTTTCCTTATAAATATGCCTCCGTCACGGATGTTGTTTCTTGTTGTTCTTCCAATTTTTGTTCTTCCACTTTTCCACGTGGGTTCTTGGAATATTTGTATACATAACTTAGTTCCTACAGCACATTCGTCACATCGTCTCGGATTTGCATTTCCTATTATCCACAACACTTTCTAACTTCACCAATTTCATTGTGGTCCTTATTGTTGGGGCTGGGCGTTACGTAGTCTTTATTTTTGATGCGTGTGGCGCAACATTTGCATTTCATTCGTTTTGCATTTTCAAATGAGCACTTTGATGAAGCTTCCGTATTTAAAGCATGCAGCCACCCGTATGCAACGCCGAGTACCAATGAGTGGGTGTTAACGCAAAATGAAATAAATCACAGCAATGCTCAAAATTCCAACAATGTGTACTACCTATTCCCCACTCCATCAGTCACATACCTATAGTATCTCCACAAAAAACCCCACTACTACTTACTTTCTTCAACTCATACACCATCTTTTTTCCTGGTACTACGCCATTTTCTATATGACAATACAACCCCAATGGAATCCAAATGCAACTCATCCATTCTAGCTATTAAGTAAGCTCAACAGAGCTGGAGCAGCTGTTTGCGCCGCCAGTGTGGGTCTCAGTAGTGTCTAAATAAATGACTGAATGAACTCATCGGACACATTTGATAATGCTCGTCAGTCAGTTGTTCTACTTTAATGTGTGCCTCGTTTATATGGGGTGTGTCAGTTTATTTACGCTAACGATACACTTTTCTACCATCACATCATTTTGAGTGATGTCAATTAGATTGATTTGATCAGCGAAAATATGTGATTTATCAGCCAAGAGCGAATATGGAAGTGCCACCAAGCTCCCTATACTACATATCTTTCATACTTAGTCAATGGCAGCTCAGAGCTACACTGCTTAAGTGATGTACAGTTTCGGGTATTTTAAAAATAAAATAAAATCAAATAAAAAGTAAAATAAAATACAATAAAACAAAATAAAATAAGATAAAGTAAAATAAAATAAGATAAAATAAAATAAGAAAAATAAGATAAAATAAATTAAAATAAATTAAAATAAAGAAAATAAAATGAAATTAATTAAATAAAATGAATCCAAAAAATAAATAAAATAAAGTAAAACAAAGTAACATAGACTTAAATATAATAAATAAAGTAAAGTAAAACTAAAAAGATAGAAAAAAGTTAAATAACAAAAAAAAATAAAATTAAACAAAACCAAACCAAATAAATGAAATTGAATAAAGTAAAATCAAGTAAACAAAAAAATAATTCAAATTAAAAAGTTAAACTTCTCTTCCTGAACCGATTCCATGCATCACTACTTACACAAATAGTATGTACGAGTATATGTGAAAATAGAGACATTTAGTGATTTTGTTTCAGGCGTCACAGCTGCTGTTGTAGCACTCATTTGTGAGCTTTTTTCGTATTAACTACATCTCTGTAATTCGACAACTCCACTCCACTCCACATCTGCTTTACCACCCAGCACTTTCTCGTCTCTTGCCTGCCATCTATATTCACATCCATCTCATCATCAACATATGAATAAGTAATTCGCATTTTGTCGATACTCTCTGGTTGGTGGTGGTGGTAGCAATGGTAAGCAGCATTTTTAACGACAAAGTTTTGTGCAAAGTATCAGCCATAGATTTCCACGCTGCTGCTCATCTTCATCATCAATCAGTCATCGATAGATAGATACATGTCGTCGTCGTTGCTCCACCCACTTCCCAGCTGCAATGGCACAGACATAGCTGAGTGCGACGCGTAGCATTGCCTTAAGCACTGTGAATAAAAATTCTTGCGTACTTTTGCCGGTTTTGTATTTTTTTGCGTTTTTTTTTTGTTCGTCATTCCTATTTTGATTTAATACCCTCGAGATAAATACTTCACTTTGAGTTTGCTTTTATTTGCTAGGAAAAATCTGAGCAATCTTGTGCTCTTGTTTGCCACTTGAACTGTTTGCTCATTGTTTTTGTAGATGTTGCGGATATGCGATATGCCAAATGATATTTCCTTAGCGTAATTCTTATCTCGCTGTTGCTAGCGGTAATGTATGGGCACGTGTTCACGTGTCAGCCATATCCTTGGCTTCAGGCTAATGGCAACATTTGAGTTATTCACAAAGCAATTTGTCACTTTAGACTTTAAATTTATTTCAACGTGATAGATGCGTTTGCATTGAAATGAAAAGTGAATTAATATATTGCATATGGGCGTCAAGGGGTTAATACATCTTTTTGA
>CAXKVI010000002.1:6205288-6270288 GCA_964058755.1 Campiglossa producta | reverse complement strand
GCTATTTTTTGTGCATATTAACCCATTAACGCGTCGCGAGTAATGCATTCGAATGCACTTTTTTCATCTTGCGAGCGCGTAGGACGAACGCGCCGTTTAGCATAGCAATAGTTCTTACAATTGAACCAATAAACAAGTCAAAGTATTCAATTTTCAACATTTCTCTTTACCACTTCTATGCGCTTGCAAAGATTATTAATATTTCCTTTATTTCTCTTTTCTGATTTCATTCGTTGCAGTTATGGCGCCAGTTATGATTTAGCATCACGTCGCAAGAATGCAACGCGTGAGTCCACCGCAACGTTGAAGGCATGGCTTAGCGAACACAAAAAGAATCCATATCCAACCAAAGGCGAGAAGATCATGCTGGCCATTATCACCAAAATGACGTTAACGCAGGTGTCTACGTGGTTTGCGAATGCGCGCCGACGGCTGAAAAAGGAAAACAAAATGACTTGGGAGCCAAAGAATCGCACCGATGACGATGATGAGGATGCGCTCGCTTCGGACGATGAGAAACAACAACGGCACAGTGAGGATAATATTGGCTACGCGGAACGCAGACGTCATGATACGCTGGATTATACCAGCGGTGGTGGCGCCATGGGTGCAAACAATGTACCAGGTAGTGCGGCGACGTCAGCGTCAGCTTCATTAGCAACAGCAGCAGGTGGCGCACATACTGGTGAGGGTAACGTGGGCGCAACAATGGCAATTGCAGCGGCAGCGGCGTCGGCGGCAGGAGCGCCACATCATGCGCAAGTTGGTGCGCCAGGCGCAGGCGCGAGTGTGGGCGCCATCGGTGCAGTGCAACCAGCAAAAGGTAAGCAACAATACGAAATAAACCACAACCCAACGAGACAGCCAGACAAACCAGCAACAAGGAAGTGCGCGGCACGAAAACGCGTTGGTTGAAAAGCTCCAGTAATGGCGTTTGGCCACAAGCATTGTTTGACGCTAGCGCGTGGGTGGCATGATTGCATCGCGGTGCTCGTATGTTCTGTATGCTGCATTGTGATGTGTGTGTGCGTGTGTTTTGTGTGCGTGCTTGTGTACTTTTGTGCTTGATTGTTTCACTTGTTCATATCACAGTCGAGAATTTCAATGGTGCAATTGTTTTGCTACTTGCTTGCTTGTGCCTCTTCTTTGGAGCGTCTATTGTTTCCTTTGAAAGTTTTGTGTGCTGCACAATTGCTGCTTCTGTGGCGGCATCTCTGGCTACCGATTTGGTGCATTGTTTTTTGTGTGTAGTCACTTTGGTGGCTGTTAATAATGAACTGGTTTTTTTTGTTACATTGAATAGTGTGTGTGTGCTGCCAGTCTGAGGCACCACATACCATTGTTGAACACCTTTTTTATGCGAATAAATTCATTTGAGTTTCAACTCTTTGATCGTTTTTTCGATTTGGCATTGCAGTTTCGGGCTCGAGAGTTAAAGCTTTAATTTCTTCAATTTGAGGACATTTTAATTGGATGTGGGAAGAATCAGATGACCGAACATTGCCCGAAATGCATCTTGCTATTACACAAACTTGGATTTAATTAACATTACTTTAGTCTATTTAATTTTGTTTTATTTTATTTTGTTTTATTTTATTTTATTTTATTTTATTTTATTTTATTTTATTTTATTTTATTTTATTTTATTTTATTTTATTTTATTTTATTTTATTTTATTTTATTTTATTTTATTTTATTTTATTTTATTTTATTTTATTTTATTTTATTTTATTTTATTTTATTTTATTTTATTTTATTTTATTTTATTTTATTTTATTTTATTTTATTTTATTTTATTTTATTTTATTTTATTTTATTTTATTTTATTTTATTTTATTTTATTTTATTTTATTTTATTTTATTTTATTTTATTTTATTTTATTTTATTTTATTTTATTTTATTTTATTTTATTTTATTTTATTTTATTTTATTTTATTTTATTTTATTTTATTTTATTTTATTTTATTTTATTTTATTTTATTTTATTTTATTTTATTTTATTTTATTTTATTTTATTTTATTTTATTTTATTTTATTTTATTTTATTTTATTTTATTTTATTTTATTTTATTTTATTTTATTTTATTTTATTTTATTTTATTTTATTTTATTTTATTTTATTTTATTTTATTTTATTTTATTTTATTTTATTTTATTTTATTTTATTTTATTTTATTTTATTTTATTTTATTTAGTTTATTTTATTTTATTTTAGTTTTATTTGAACTTTTTTCAAGCTTGAATGTAGTCAAAGGCTTCATAGAAAACTTTAGTTGTACATATTATTATTATTATGTGAATTGAAAAATATTTTTAATCCGATTTTTAAAACGACAAAGCGTGCGGGTTCGTCCTTTGGGACATATTTAAACAATAACAAAGGGAATCAATTTCAGCACACGCACAAAAGTTGTCCTTAAATTAAAATAATGAAATTCATTCACAACACCTTCAAATAATCCACCTCTACTTACAAACATACACCCTTTTTATTTAGATCAGTTGTCGCCACGTAGTGGCTCGCTGTGGCCTTACATCAACAACATGTGGCTCTTTAATGGCTTTTTACTGTGTTGTTGTAGAAAGTATGACGTTGTTGTTGTACGACTAAGTAGGTTGAAAGCCCTGGCGACCCCTGATTTAGATATTGATTTGCATAAACAGTTAATTTGCTAAATGTCAGCGACCTCATCAGCCAAATGTAGACTTCATAGACGATAAAAGACGAGTGACTCAATCACTGGGCAACTTTCAGCCTGCCTGACTGAATGACTAAATTCAAATAGAAGCTACTAATGCCATTTGGGGGCGCATTAGATTTATGCTGATGGACGTGAGTTGCATATCATTATCGGCTCTAAACGATCGTAGAATGAGGCTCATACAAAAAAAGCCATCCCAACGAATAAGCTCACTTAACTTTGGGGTTGCATAAGAAATAGTCAAGTAACTGCACACACAGAGAGACAAGAAGACAGGGAGCCATGGGGAATACCGATGCATAGATGGTTGGTTAACCAAAAAACGTAGCCGCCAGACACGCGCCACATGAAAGTGGAAGCCGCAACTACCGTTAACGTCTGCTGGCAACACCCTCATCTCAACAGTTATTCATCTTCTTCTCCTGCATGCCACACAGCTCAGAAGGGTTGCTAAGCCGACGAAAGCGCCAGTCAACAGCAGCAAAAAGCGCAAACAAACAAAGAAGGAAGCACCAGCGAAAGTGTTTGGAAGCTGCTGCGACAATGATACTTGCGTCGCATTGTGGTAGTGCGTTTTTGTTAATGCGACTCAGAACGGTTATTATTGGTGTTTTTGTACACGCGGCCTTGCAACAAACTGTTTGGGTAATAAAATGTTAGAAAATGTTAGCCTACCCTGTGAGAAATGCTTAAAAAGCGGGGATACACTTTTTTGTGAATGGCTTAGGTCTTTCAGATACCTCATCTTGGAGTTGGAGGTTTTTGTGGATTCCTCAGATGATCTTAGACCATTCATCGGAATTTTCTATGTATTGAAAGTAAAGTAAAGAGTTTAAAGAAGCATAGAAGCATTCTTTTTTTAGTTCTTCCACTGAATTTACTGAAACATTTCAATGTAGAAGTGCTACCTCGTCAAGGGTTGTACGACTGTAAAGTTAGAACGACCATAAGTAAAGCAAGAGAGACTATAAAGAACCTACGACTGTAAAATAAAACCGACTTTAAATTAAAGACTATAAAGTAAATACGACTATAAAGTGAAAACAACTATGAAGAAATTATGACTTAAAAGTAAGAACATCATTAAAGTAACATAAACTATAAAGTAAGAATAACTATAAAGAATATGAGGTAAGAATGACTATGAACTAAAAAATACTATTGACTAAGATCGACTATAAAGAAATAAAGACAATAAAATAAGTAAGAACGACTATAAAGTAACTTACTATAAAGTAACTACGACTATAAAGTAACTACGACTATAGAGTAACTAGGGCTATAAAGTAACTACTACTTTCCTTGTAACTACTACTATAAAATAACTTACTATAAAGTAACTACGACTATAAAGTAACTACGACTATAGAGTAACTAGGGCTATAAAGTAACTACTACTTTCCTTGTAACTACTACTATAAAGTAACTACTACTATAAAGTAACTACGACTATAAAGTAACTACGACTATAAAGTAACTGACACTATAAAGTAACTACGACTATAAAGTAACTACGACTATAAAGTAACTACGACTATAAAGTAACTACGACTATAAAGTAACTGACACTATAAAGTAACTACGACTATAAAGTAACTACGACTATAAAGTAAATGCGACTATAAAGTAACTACGACTATAAAGTAACTACGACTAAAAAGTAAAAGCGACTATAACACAACTACGACTATGAAGTAAGACCAACCTAGCTTCACCATATCTCTTTATAGTCTAACTCTGTGAAAAAAGTGATTATTTGCATCCTTCCTTCAGCCAGGCGACGACCAGGTTTCACAACACCAACTACAAGTAGAATGCGACATCAACTTTCCTACAGGACGAGCTCTGCCTATGCGTATGTGGAGTCTACGAGTTGAGCTGTTGCGACGCATAAAATTCACACTAACGTAATAAAGAGCTCAGCGACACTTAAATTGAATGCCACACCCAGGCATTGTTATTTTCATTCATCGGTCACACACAAGCACTCTGTGCGACCTCTATACCCACTCCACCCGTCCACATATAGCCTGTGTTGTTTGCATGGTGTGAATGAAGTAATGATTTTCTCAGTTTTAGCCCTTTGTTTTCATTTACTTACAACCTTCATTCATTTCTTCCAAAAGTTCTACAACGAGAATGAGTGGGGTCCTTTGGCTGCTGGTGGTATAATGTCTCACTGCCCGCCCTCAATCATTTCCTGAGCATTTATAACTTTATTATACTGTTATGCGAGTGGTTTGTTATTGTTGTTATTGCACTTTATTTTTGTTTTGTTTGCGTTTTGTGTCGTAAATGAAATTAACCCTCATACGCACGAGCGTTCATAATAATTTGGCTTTTTGAGTAAATGAAAATCAGTTTGAGAATTTAATTTGGCGCAAAATGATACACCAAAATATTTGAAAATCTTTATGTGTTTGTGAGGGAGGGTTGTTTTGTTGAGAGTTGTATAAATGAAAGCAAATTGAAGTGATGACTGACAAGTGGCATTATTGCTATTATTGTTGTTGTTATTGATGTGCAAAGTTGGTTTGTGTAGTCATGCAGTGCGCTAAAATGGGGTGGAATTTCCGTGGAGTGGTTTGTATGACACAAGTTGACATTGAGAGGCACTTCGATAATGGGCTCAATGTCATAAATTGACATATTTTCAAATTTACACTCAGTTGTTTTTTGTTCAGGGGTTTTCCTTTTTGTTTTGGGTTTATAAATGCTGAATGAATATTTTAGCATTGTGAATGTAGCGAAACGTGCCCTAGTGGGCATACAAATTGACAATGCATTTTATATATTTTTTGAAAATTATCATAGGTACATGACCTTGAATTCTTTTTTTAAATTGGGTTTAATGGAAAGAAAAATTAATCTTTTTTAAATAGTTAACGAATAAGTCCTCAAAGCATTATTGTTATAAATAATACCTTTTTTTCTTTCTCCTCTACCCTTAACAAAGCCCCAAAAAAACTAATCCAAGAAACAAGTTTTCAATCAAAATCAATAAAAACAGCAAAAATAAAACAATGAAGCAGCGGCATCAACTTTGCTTTATTTTTATTTTCTTTAACTTTTAATAGCTTGTTTGTTCCTCTTTCATATCAGTCACATCATTCAGCTATCAGCCTTCATCTCAAATTCATACATATCTCCGTTGAAGTAAATCATAGCCTATCAATGCTGGCTATATTGACACGATATAAACACCAGAGATTTTTTTCATTTGGGAAAGCGGCTGCTAGCACCGTTAGTTAATACCAGGATTCGGAATTATTCATTAATGAATATTCAAGTACGTTCTTTTGCGCTCGCATTCAAGAACATGAGCATTAAATCGTGAATAAGTACGCATCGAAAAATCCACGTTCACGGATGCATTCGCGAATCAGTTTCAAATGTAGCATAATCGTAGACGGTTTCCGCACACAAAAACATTGAAACAAAACAAAATCAAAAATGCAGAGTGAATGTTTCCGAACCCTGGTTAATACTACTAAAACATTGATTTCGTTATTTATTGCACTTTATTTTTGTTTTGTTTGCGTTTTGTGTCGTAAATGAAATTAACCCTCATACGCACGAGCGTTCATAATAATTTGGCTTTTTGAGTAAATGAAAATCAGTTTGAGAATTTAATTTGGCGCAAAATGATACACCAAAATATTTGAAAATCTTTATGTGTTTGTGAGGGAGGGTTGTTTTGTTGAGAGTTGTATAAATGAAAGCAAATTGAAGTGATGACTGACAAGTGGCATTATTGCTATTATTGTTGTTGTTATTGATGTGCAAAGTTGGTTTGTGTAGTCATGCAGTGCGCTAAAATGGGGTGGAATTTCCGTGGAGTGGTTTGTATGACACAAGTTGACATTGAGAGGCACTTCGATAATGGGCTCAATGTCATAAATTGACATATTTTCAAATTTACACTCAGTTGTTTTTTGTTCAGGGGTTTTCCTTTTTGTTTTGGGTTTATAAATGCTGAATGAATATTTTAGCATTGTGAATGTAGCGAAACGTGCCCTAGTGGGCATACAAATTGACAATGCATTTTATATATTTTTTGAAAATTATCATAGGTACATGACCTTGAATTCTTTTTTTAAATTGGGTTTAATGGAAAGAAAAATTAATCTTTTTTAAATAGTTAACGAATAAGTCCTCAAAGCATTATTGTTATAAATAATACCTTTTTTTCTTTCTCCTCTACCCTTAACAAAGCCCCAAAAAAACTAATCCAAGAAACAAGTTTTCAATCAAAATCAATAAAAACAGCAAAAATAAAACAATGAAGCAGCGGCATCAACTTTGCTTTATTTTTATTTTCTTTAACTTTTAATAGCTTGTTTGTTCCTCTTTCATATCAGTCACATCATTCAGCTATCAGCCTTCATCTCAAATTCATACATATCTCCGTTGAAGTAAATCATAGCCTATCAATGCTGGCTATATTGACACGATATAAACACCAGAGATTTTTTTCATTTGGGAAAGCGGCTGCTAGCACCGTTAGTTAATACCAGGATTCGGAATTATTCATTAATGAATATTCAAGTACGTTCTTTTGCGCTCGCATTCAAGAACATGAGCATTAAATCGTGAATAAGTACGCATCGAAAAATCCACGTTCACGGATGCATTCGCGAATCAGTTTCAAATGTAGCATAATCGTAGACGGTTTCCGCACACAAAAACATTGAAACAAAACAAAATCAAAAATGCAGAGTGAATGTTTCCGAACCCTGGTTAATACTACTAAAACATTGATTTCGTTGTGGTTGGAGCTTTCGGATATTATCGTGTTGATGTATATATTTACAGCTGACATTTGTCTGCGCTTCAGGAATTTTATATGATTTTTTTCACTGTTTCCTAATTTTTTTTTTATACTTTTCGGTTGTGCATATGGCTGTTTTTAGAGTAGTTGGAGTTGGTAGTTTGATACCGCGCAACGTAATCGAAAACAAAATCAAAGTCAGTAAAGAATAACCACCCTTACACAGGGTATCCTCACAGGGTGTGCCATAAAATAAAATAAAATAAAATAAAATAAAATAAAATAAAATAAAATAAAATAAAATAAAATAAAATAAATTAAAATAAAATAAAATAAAATAAAATAAAATAAAATAAAATAAAATAAAATAAAATAAAATAAAATAAAATAAAATAAAATAAAATAAAATAAAATAAAATAAAATAAAATAAAATAAAATAAAATAAAATAAAATAAAATAAAATAAAATAAAATAAAATAAAATAAAATAAAATAAAATAAAATAAAATAAAATAAAATAAAATAAATTATTAAAAAAATTTTTTTTTTTTTTTCATCTTTTTAAAAAAGCCCCTTATTAGGCTACCCTGCATTGCAAAAACTTCTGCTATAGAAGATAAATGATTGGCAGTAACTATACAACGCGCTGTTTTAGTATTAGTCTTGGTTCACACTATGGCGTATGATAAATGTAAGCTGCACACCGCGTGCTGAGCGCTCAGCTTTGAACTCGTAATCAAAGCACCGCAAATAGCTCACTTCTTTTGAAGTATTTAATTCATGAAAGTTAAGTGCTTTGTAATTGATGTTATAAAATATTTATGACAGGCATTGTCTGTTCACAGAGCAACAACGTCATTTCTTTGCTCCCTCACTGTCGCAGCCAATGTGTTAGTCAGTGTTCTGCAGCTAACAAGAGTTCTCAGAATTTTATTAGCTTTAATTTTGTCAAGTTGCCACTTTGGAAAATCCTCCCAAAGTACTAATGGCACACATATTGTGTGATACTTTTTTTTCAGATTTTCTTGCTTTTTTGAACGCTGCACCGACAGCTGTTTCAGTCTACAGCTAGTTAGCTCTTCCCTCTCTCTTTCACTGTCTTTCTCTCTCTCACACACCCTGCTGGCTGCTGATGAGCAAAGTTGCCGCACTTTTGCCACCGGTAATTGACATTAATTATTTAAAAGGACTTTTTGAAAGTTTTTGCCAACTATAAGTGACATGATGGCCTCGCGTTAAATATCTAAATTTGTCTGAAAAAAATCTTGTTTTGTTGCTTGAACTTTTGTATGGCGGGGTTAGTGGTAAGAAGAGCGTTATTGTGTAAAGTTACTGACTTAAGTTATGCTGAGCTGTACAGTGCTTTAGGATAGTAGTGTTTGGCTTACAAGCATTTGACATGAGGATAATACAAAAAAGTGCTCGCAAAGAGTAATATCATTAGGGAATTTAAAATATTTAATGTGAAATAATTTGAATTGTGACAGATTTAGTTAGCGTGATATAAAATTCGTTAATAGCATGGCAGAGAATATTCATGTAAGTAACATTTCAAGTAAATAAATAAAATAAAATAAAAATTAAATTTAAACTGAAAAAAGATAATAAATAATAATAAAAAAAAATTAAAATATGAAAAATTCAAAAAAAAAATAAATAAATTTAATTAAATTAAATTGCCAAAAAAAATAACTTAAGTAAAGAGAAAAAGGAAAAAAGTTTACATAAAATCTGTTTTTTTTTTGGACTTTTGACCAGTCGAATACTTTTTATCAAATTATTCTGTTGAACTTTTGGTGTAAACAAATTAAAAAATGCTACAAACAATACCAACTACGATGATTGCAATTTCTATCTTGTTGAAGGATCTTGTCAAACTGCTTTGTATTGCTGCTTAGAAATTTTTATCAGCTTTACTGGTCATCGAACCCAAGGGGATTTAGGAATTTCTAAACCGCAGTGTGTAAATGATGTGATGAAAAATTTCTAATCAAGAATACAAAGTGATTTGACAAGATCCTTCAACAAGATCGAAATTGCAATCATCGTAGGTCTGACTGGTCAAAAGTCCAAAAAAAACTTTCAAAGTTTGTAAATATATCTAATGACCAATAGGTAATAACAATGACTAAATTAAATTAAATTAAACCGTGACCCAAAAACAATAACTTAACCCTTCCACTACCAGCTCGATCGGCAGGCCCTTCATCAAAAATGACATAAAGACATATCTGAATGACACTTTCACCAGAAATTCACTGTAATGACATTTCAACATACATAGCTATTGATGTCATTAGCAGTGTTGCCAGACATTTTTTTCATGGGGGTCACAGCATGCTGTTATCGTTGTTCTAATGCGCTTTTAGGTATTATCCCCGACATACAGACTTTCATACAAGTAGACGAGTGTGTGAAAAATGATGAATTATATTTTAGAAAAACATTGTCACACTCACCAAAAAAAAAATGCATAAACATCCAAACACGAATACAAACATATACACACACTTCTAAACATTTGAGTGTTTTCATTCACATTTATGTGCACTTGTGCAACACACGTGCTGGGTGCCTGTCATATTAAAGTAATATTTATTTATATACAAACGTGCAAAATGTCAAAAAGGCACAGTAACGATAATAGGATCAAAGTAACAGTGACAACAACAACAACCAAAGCATAGGTACATTAGACTGGGCGCCGAAAAATTCTGGGAGAAAGTTTCTTAAATAGAGCTGTTCAACGAGACTATGAACATTGGTTGGTCCAGTCTAATAAACATACATAACAACCTTATAAAAGTTTATTTTCATCAACGACAACTCATGCAAGTGTGCACTTCAACTACTGTTCGTTGGGGGTGAAAGTTGAAGGACAATATGCTGTGGTTATTGTTTTTGTTTAGTTACAATGTACATATATCAGCCTCGTGTGAGCTCCTTTTATTATTGTTTATACAAGTTCACGTGACGCTTAATGCCACCATGCAAATATTTTTACAATTTATGCCTGTGGATGATGTGCTCTGCTTTTGGTTAAACTTTTGAATATCGAATAGATAAATATGTTTTTAAGTGAACGAATGACGGTACATGCGTCACATGTGATGATGTGATGTCTATTTGACAACGCATAACAATCACTCAAAGTCAAAAGTCTGCTTAGGGTCGAATGCGAGTGATGTGGGAATATTTAGATTTGGATTTGATGAGAGACTAATTTGGGGTGAAATAGTAAAATGTTAGTTACTTTCGAAAATGGATTAAATAATATAGAAATTCAGTTCAAGAAATTTGAGATATTAGGCTAATTAGAATTGATTGCACTTGTTTGTTAAATCATTGATACATATGTATGTACATTCACATTTATTTCTTGACGCAATAACTTCCTTTGGGAGCAGAAGTTGAACTATTAATTTAGTTTAATTTAATTTATTTAATTTAATTTACTTTAATTTAATTTAATTTAATTTAATTTAATTTAATTTAATTTAATTTAATTTAATTTAATTTAATTTAATTTAATTTAATTTAATTTAATTTAATTTAATTTAATTTAATTTAATTTAATTTAATTTAATTTAATTTAATTTAATTTAATTTAATTTAATTTAATTTAATTTAATTTATTTTAATTTAGTTTGATTTAATTTAATTTAATTTAATTTAATTTAATTTAATTTAATTTAATTTAATTTAATTTAATTTAATTTAATTTAATTTAATTTAATTTAATTTAATTTAATTTAATTTAATTTATTTTAATTTAGTTTGATTTAATTTAATTTAATTTAATTTAATTTAATTTAATTTAATTTAATTTAATTTAATTTAATTTAATTTAATTTAATTTAATTTAATTTAATTTAATTTAATTTAATTTAATTTAATTTAATTTAATTTAATTTAATTTAATTTAATTTAATTTAATTTAATTTAATTTAATTTAATTTAATTTATTTAATTTAGTTTGATTTAATTTAATTTAATTTAATTTAATTTAATTTAATTTAATTTAATTTGATTTATTTAATTTAATTTAATTCAATTCAGTTTAATATGGTACCTGGATGACCGAGATTGTTCGGCGTTTTCAAATTTGTCCTAAAGTCTTCCTTACCAACATTTTTTTGCAAAAAATGATTCCAAAATGACCTCAAAATTATCCAAAAATTACCCGAAAATGATCCCAAAATTACCGCAAAATTAGCCCAAAATTACCTCAAAATTATCCCAAAATGATACAAAAATTATACCAAAATGAATCCCAACTTATCTAAAAATCATCCAAAAACTATCTCAAAATGTTCCCAAAATAGTCCTAAAATGGCTCCAATATATATAGAATTCGGTGAAATGGCAACTCTGGTCAGTAACCCTAGTTATAGCACCCAAGTGGGAAGTCTTAGAAACACTATATCTACTAGCTATCTTTATGCCAAATTTCATCGAAATCGGTCAAGCCGTTATCGATATAGTACCGGATATACCGGTAAGGTAGCAACCCTAGGTGGTAACCCAGGTTCAAAATATTTTAGTTGGTATGTTGGTATATTGGTAGTGTTGATCTTCACATTGCCATGTTTAGCCAAATATTTAAAAAATTGAGACAGGTGGCAACCCTGTAGTCAACCTCAAGTGGGAACACCCAATTGGGAAGTCTTAGTATCCAGTATAACTACTTCTCTATGCCAAACTTCAGCGAAATCGGCACGGCAGTTCTCGAGATAGTACCGGATATACAAATATACTGCGGTAAGGTGGCAACCCTAGGTGGTAACTCTTGTTCAAAATATTTGGGTTGGTATGTCGCCGAAAATACATTTCAATTGATACCCATATTGGCATATCCTGCTCCATTATTTAAACAAATTGAACCTGTGTACCGCCACCAATGGCAACACCCAAGTAGTCTTTTAGCCAAGCATATTTATCTATGCAAAATTTATAATATAATTTCATTAATTTGTTTTTTATGTTCATGTGGGCGAGATTTTTGCAGCTTGCCAAATATTTACATTTACTTCATTTATACATTTAGCATTAAGTCTTCCCAACTCATCTGACTTCCATTTACTTTTCAGAGGCCTTAGATTTAGTGCATTTAAACCGAGTGACCTCAACCTCACCATTAACAGCAGAGCAACCACATTCAACAACTACCAACTATCAATCTTATGAAAGTCCCAAATTTACATCAACAACAATGATTGAGCCATACATCAGCAATGGTTACAACTACATAAAAGAAGAATTTAGCTACAATCCAACTGCAAGAGCACGTAGTACGAGTATTTGGAGTTTGGCCAACACTGCTGCCGAGGAGAGGTCCCCACAACAACTCGGCTTAGGTACCAACACCGCCGATGCAATGCAACGTGAATGGCCAGCAAGTTATATGGGATCGGCTTATGCAACGCCTGCAGCTTTGAAACATAGTACCTCGGTGGTTGCAACCATTTCTATGCAACCCACCGGGCTTGCATTGGGTCCTAATCAACAACGTTACAATAGCGGACAATCGACAGCTGTGACGACGCCACCACAAACACCACCAAATCAATTGCATAACCTAACTGGCAACTTTGCGCAGAATTTTGGAGGAATGCAACAAACGAATGGGGAGACTGTGGCTTGTAATGGGAGAGGAAATGTGCCCAGCGCTGGATGTGGGAATAGTGGAGGTGGTGCTGAGGGGCTTTATTGTAAGGGTCAGGATTGTGCGTGATTTTATGCTGAGTGTGAGCGATAGGTAATTTTTCGATTTTCAACGCGTATTTAAACTTAAAAAATTCAAATATTAACCCTTTTCTTCCCCTTCTTAACGCATGCTTACCTACCAGCAGGAGTTCATGGTGAGTTCGTTAAACCTATTTTTCGTTGATAAATAATTTTCTTGGATTTACGGTTTTATTTGCGTTTAATTGCCTGCGAATAATTTTTGATTTTGTTTTGTTCTTCACCCATTCGGTTAACCCTATTTAAGCCAACAGCCAAAGCAATTAGTGTGCGCGCAAAATCAATTAAAATGATCTGCCATAGATAATTGCTCAAGAAATTAGTCACTTCATTAACTACGCTAGCAAAAGTCGTGCGTTTGAAAGAGGGGTAATGGGCACCCTTTGAGGGTTAACTCAGTTATCTCTTAGTCGCGGTCAACTAGCAGTCACATCACTTCAATCATTCAATTACTTAACAGACGCTTTTTAACACTTTAGTCTGGCAGCTTTTGATCTAAGCATCAACGAAAAGCTACATCGTGTTTCCACCCCCATCATCTAACCCGCTTAGCTGCTGACACCCATGAGTGAAGTCAGCTAGAAAATTAAATGAAATAATTAAATCTCAATCAGAATCCATTAAGCTTAACTGAACGCGCGCAGCAGCGTTGGCCGAGCAAACTGTAGTCTCTGAAAGCCTGTGCGTCCACTTTTCCTTAGAGACTATTTG
Organism: Campiglossa producta; assembly: GCA_964058755.1. NCBI lineage: Eukaryota > Metazoa > Arthropoda > Insecta > Diptera > Tephritidae > Campiglossa > Campiglossa producta. The sequence continues at coordinate 6,256,358 of CAXKVI010000002.1, read as the reverse complement.
CAGCAGTATCAGCTATCCCCCAGACACTTTCGCCCTTAACTCATAGCAGTCCGCCTGCCTGTTATCCTGCTCGTTATTGAAGCAAGGGTGTGCTGTTTCGCTCGTATTGGCACGTATCGCATGCTGCTGCTGCCTTTTAATGGAGTGCGGCAGCTAATCTACTCGCGCGCCCAGGCACTTCCTTCCTTACTGCGTTGCTCTGTGGTTCCGCCGCTGCCCTTCTTGCCAGATACTTTGCATTACTAGCCTAGTGTAGCAGATATTTAGAATGGAACACTTGAGCAATATGACTTGGCGTTGTGCACACACAGCGTGGGGTTAATTCGTTGCGGCTCACGCAATTTTAATGCCTGCTTAAGTATTTAACCACATCTAAGTCTGAGGAGTGAGTTGAATGCGAGGGAAACTGAATTAATTTTATTTTGTGATTTGTGGATTTATTTGGAAACGAAAAGAAGAAGAGAAAATAAAGATAAACGTTGAAAGAATTTGAGTAGCAGCAAGCAAACATAAGATCTCTATACCAAATTTCATCGAAATCGACCAAGCGGTCCAAAATGACCCCATAATGACCCCAAAGGATTCCAAAAATAGTGATCCCAAAATGATTCCAAAATTACCCAAAAATAATGCCAAAATTACCCAAAAATTATGCCAAAATGATCCTAAAGTGACCCTCGAAATGATCCCCAAATGAACGCAAAATGATCCCAAAATGACCCCGAAGTAATCCCAAAATGACCCGAAAGTCAATCCAAAACGACCACAAAAAGGACCCAAAATGACCAGAAAATAATCCCAAACAGACCCCAAAATGATCCAAAAATTGTAACAAAATGATCTTAAAATGATGCCAAAATGGACCCCAAATTATCCAAAAATTATCCAAAAATGACCGAAAATATAAATGGTCTGGGCCGCAACCCTACATGAAAATATTTTAGTTGGTATGTCGCCGAAAATAGCATTCATTCGATACTCATATTGGCATATCTTGCTCAATACTTAAAAAAGTTTACATTAGTGGCAACCCTGTAAACAGCCCCAAGTGGCAACCCCCAAGTGGATAGATGTGCCAAATTGCATCCAATTCGGTTAAGCTGTCGCCGAGAGAGTACAGGATATACAAATATACACATTTACTTCGGTAAGGTGACAACCCTGCTTGAAAATATTTTACTAATTAAAAAAATTGAGATAGGTGGTAGCCCTGTAAACCCCCCAAGTGGCAAGCACCAAGTGGAAACTCTTCAAGGTCCGGTAAACACAAATGAGCTCAGAGTCAAACTAAGAAACAATTAAAATCAACAAAAGATATTTTCGCACTTTCATACAAAAACTATTCTCCAACACGCCCACTAACTGAGACAAAAAGTGAAGAAAACTCAATAACCCAAATCCAGGAATCCTTCCGCTAGCAGCGCCACTCCGCACAGCTGGAGCGGAAATAGAAGCAAAGGCTTGCTCGGATATGAGACGACACAAGGCCAACAGCTTAGGAAGGACAATCCGCTCAGCCTATAAACACGTGTGTAACATATAAGCTTCATTTATGAAGAAACATTACTATTTTCTGAGTGTGTGCATTTGGCTGTGTGTGGCGGCAACCACTGAGCTTTTTGAAAATTTATTATGCGCAATGCAATCATTTATCAGTGACGCAGCATCTTTCATAATCAGAAGACCAGAAATGAGGCCGCACAATATGCAAATGACTCACCATCACAGACACCACCGTTACGTACACGGGACTATAGTCTCTTTTCAGGCAATGAGCTGCATGCACCGTATCGCGCGAAAGTGGCAGCGGTAATTTTTGAATTTATCACCAAACTCATAAACTCCTTACTTTTTTGTTCAAGTTTGACAAAGGCGCAGCGCAGAGGCATACAAACAAACAAACAAACTTAGATTGTGCTTGCCACATGTGTATTTGACGCTGATGTGTGGCAAGTATTAACAGACGTGCACATTAGCCGGGATCGGTCCCCATACAAAAAAAAAAAAGTTTTTCCAGTCCACGCCTAGGATTTGAAGGCGATCCCAAAAAAAAATTTTTTTTCCACGAAAATAAAATAAAACAAAATAAAATAAAATAAAATAAATTAAAATAAAGTAAAATAAAATAAAAATAAAATAAAATAAAAGAAGATAAAAACAAGTAAACAAATTAAAAAAAAATAAAAATAAAATAAAATAAAATAAAAAAAAATAAAATAAAATAAAATAAAATAATATAAAAAAATGAAGTGAAATAAAATAAAATAAAATTGAAAAAAATAAGATAGATATAACAAAAAAAAAATAAAATACTATAAAACAAAAAAATAAAACTAAAATATAATAAAATAAAAGTACTCTTTGGGCAGATTTTTGTTTAACGTTTAAAATATACTTGTTCTTTTTTGTTTTAACATAGCCCTATGATACTTCACAATCCACACTATTGGTCCAAGGTAATTTTGTTCTAATATAACGCCTTTTACTTTTTCCTGCATCTTTAAATTTTAAAAACTGTCCACTAAAACGAGTTTCCACACAAAAGAATTAGATCTGCTTTTCTTTGGACGAGAATTTGATCAGGCTTGCTTTTTTGAGTAAGTTAGTAATAAAAGGAAAGAAACCACCTTTTACTTGAAAATCGAGTATGAGCAAATGCTCTCGCTTTGTAGACATTCTGCCCTAGCGGGACGGATATCCGACCATGACGAGTCACTCTAACAGCACTGTTCCAGCAACATAATTCCGACACTTCTTCAGTCTAGGCGGTAGACAACGAAGCCCTTGGCACGCCGCCCTCCCGTATACGCCCACTCCTGTTACCTCCTTTTGTCTTTGGCTACTGCTCTGTTACCGCCACATTTGGCTTTAATACTTTCGCTGCTGGGTTTTCTTTTCCTTTGTTGTTTGTTTGTTTTTGTAACTTCAAAAGTTGTCTCTTTATTGTCTTTGCCGTGTGTGAGCTGCAATGCCAGACAAAAGGTCGACATATACCAAAATGAACGACCGACCGACTTAATTAATTTATGCACACACGGCAGACCCCCCGCCACCCGCACACACACACGCTTTTTCTGAGCCAATATGCCATCATCAACATCTATAAAATATTTTACGTCTCCTCGTACCGCTCACACTCGTTCGCAGACTTTTGGAATAGGGCAGAGAAGTGAATAGTCCGTCGAACGGTCTGTCATGCCACACAAATATGCCAAGTGCATGGGAATGAGGTTTGAAGGAGTTCGGTTGAAGTTTTATTTGTAGCATTTGGAGCTGGAGTGGAGGCCTTCATTCATTTCGAAAACGCGCCTAATTTTAAAATTAATGAGCAGCACTTTAATGGGCGATGCGATGAGATAACGCACACACACACACAGAAATGTGATTGCATATGAATTGGTCGCATATTGCCTGATTGCCTGCCAGTGAACCCTTCGGTATTGTCAAAGTAAATCACGTGTTTATTGGCACTTACGACACCAAAAGTAAACAAAGAATGGCAGGAAGACATGTGATGAGTGGGACCACGACGATGATGCGCTTCACATTAGTACAAACAAACAGACGTTCTTCCACGCATAGACAAACAAACAGACATATTCGTTCGACATAGGTCGTTGAAGATGTTGGAGCAGCAGTATTGAACTTTGCGACAAATGAATATTGAAAGACTCGCCGGAATGTGAGTGGGTCATCATTAATTAAACGGACGGACACTCGTGTACAGACGGACAGTGCGGCAGTTGTTGCCTTAGCTTGGGGTATGGTGGATGGAGTACCTATGGTCCGAGTGAAGGTACGATGTCTCAGAGCGGCTGCAGAAGCCGTGAAGGCCGTTGACTGATGGACGTAGCGGTCGCTCCTTTAGCAGCGAGCTTGTGGGGCTACATTAGCGGTCGAAGACAGACTTTCTGACTGCTATGTGGTTTAGGCTCCAAAAGATGTGAAATATTAAGTGAATTTTTAACACTGGTGGGCTAGTTAAAATTATCAAATTATCTTTTCACGGCTTAACTGTCCTATTGATAAGGTTGAGATTTTATTTTATTTTATTTAAGTTTGTTTTATATTTTTATTTTATTTCATATTAATTTTTTAAGTTAATTTTACTGTATTTTATTTTATTATAATTTATTTTATTTTATTTTATATAATTTTTTTTAAGTTTATTTTATTTTATGTTACTTTACTTAATCGTTAAATTTTCATAGTTCTTATCGCAGCGGAGATTCTCGACATTTCAAAGTTAGCCTTTGACACATTTTTCTCGCTTTCCATTATTCCCAGTCACTACTGTAATCTTCAACATGCCATAACCATAGAGTGCAGCGCTGACAATCAACTAAAAGCGCTATTTGCATGCGTGCTTTTTAAGGTTTGACCGGAAACTTGTTATCTCAAGGAAAATCTTGGATGCGCAAAGCTTTAGAATCCCAAATCTTAGCAGCATCGAAATAATAAATAATTAAATAAAAGTGATCGCACCGCAGCCCATTGCATTGCAGTTGCTTTCAACTGCTCGGATGCTGAGTTGCACTCAGGTGCCATTCATTCATTAAATCGTGCATTTATTTATTTCCTTTTCTCGATTTTATTTCAACGCTTTTCATTAATTTACTTCAACATAAAATATGGACAGCTTGTCAGTAACTATGTGAATGTGTAATCCTGATGAACGGGACCTCCAATGGACGATTTATTTTGTTTTATTTCTTTTAAATTTATCTCGTTTCATTTTATTTTAATTTATCTTAATTTTTTATTTCTATTTTATTTTTAATTATTTTATTTTATCTTATTTTTTTTTTTATTTTTTGTTGAAAATATTTGGTAATTTTTACTACATATTTTAGGTAATATTTACTATATTTTTTGTAATTTTTTGTGTAATTCTTACTATATTTTTTATTTAAATTTTAATATATTTTTTGATCAATATTTACTATAATTTTTTGTGTTGTCATTACTTAATTTTTACTATATTTTTTGTAAAATTTTTACTACACTTTTTGTGTAGTTTTTACTATTTTTTTTAGTAATTTTTACTACAGTTTTTGTGTGACTTTCACTATATTTTTTTGTGTTATTCTTTCTAAATTTTATGGGTAATTTTAAGTAAAGTTTTTGTGTAATTTTCACTTAATTATTTGTGTAAGTTTTACTATATTTTTTGCGTAAGGTTTACTACATTTTTTGTGTCATTTATTATTAATTAATTTATAAAATCGATAAATTTGGTGGCACATCCCTAATGCAAGTGCAGTTAACGTATTTTGTATAGGCGACTCACCGTCTTCGCCTGAAGGCAGTAAATTACTTAAAATTCCTTAAAATGTTTCTCGCATGTGATTTTCGTGGAAAAAGTTTCTCAGAATCAATCAAGGCTTTTTTTATTATTTGGGCATCTTTAGATCTTCCTGCATCTCATTTGGGTACAAACGTTATCTGCCGGTAGAATCTTCGTTATTTTATTAGATAAACGAACAGAGCATTTTATTGTAGGTATGTAGGTATTTATTTTGACTATGCGGCAGCTGGTTTTTTTTTTAATTGTTGACGACAGGTTGTTACCTAATACAATTAAGGTCCGTTCTCACAATATAAAATTTTAATTAGCTCTAACATTTTCAAATCTGAATAAAAAAAAAGTTCGATATTTTTTGAGTTTTTTTTTTTTGTTGAGTTTGTCCAGCTAGGTATGTTCCTTTCATTTTTTTCGTTGCATTAGTTCAGAATTTATGTGTGTTTATGTATGTGTGTGTGAGAGATTGCGTATTGCGAATGTTGAATATACATACATATGTATTTGTTGATGTAAATAATCTAATATTTAATTTTTTCTCCTCGTCCATTCAATGCCTGCGCAGGATTTCCAGCTAATGGGTTTAGTATAAATTCAAAAGATTATTTAATCAAACCAAAATGTCAACAAATTCACTCATACCTTCTTTTCTCTTGCAGATCTTTACCAACATTCTCAACAGTATTCGAGGAGTCTCTTTTATGGCAACAACAATAATGTTAGCAACAGCAGCAACAGTTTGCATGCGCATTTTCAACAACAACAATTACATCAACATTCCCAACATCTGCAACAACAACAATCAGCGCTATCTGCACTATCGCAACATGTTGCTGAGAGTGCAATATGGCAGCAACATCAACATCATCATCACACACAACAATCACAATTGCAATAACAACACTGTAAAAGAGCAATTTTGCGAAAGGGTAACCATAAAATGAGGTTAAGTTGAGAACGCCTAGTTTCGTTTTAAGCCGGAATTAAAGATTAAACGGGTCATAAGCGGTCCTTAGATTAAATGTACAAGAATTTGAAGAACTTTACTACATTTGATCCAAAGACCCCACGGGACCCAGTAGCTATTTGTGCAAATAAAAAATGATTGAGTTCCTCTTTCTAAAAACATTATGGCTACTCTGTAAAAATAATATATCTAAATTGTTGAACTGTATACCTACTACATAATTATAAGTTGTACATATATGTATAATACTATGATACAAAATTACAAAGTTTGTTCAGTATTAAATGGTAACAAATGCAGGTCATAGCCAAAGATGTCAATAATATTGAGTTAGACCTTGTTTTTTTCTAACAAAAGGATCCTGAAGTTAAATCCTGAAAGTACTTGGATTAAGAGCCACTAATGGTAGCATAAATCGCGCCAACTAAACGGGGCAAGTGACTGTTGCAACAACAACCCCAACAAACCAAGAAGTTAGAAATCGATTGGAGGTACATTAGAGAACTAGCCCCATTCTCCAATCTCTAATGTTAGACAAAGACTCAAGAAAAACTGGAGAAACATAGGTTCTCTAACAAAATGGGACATAATTCTCAAATCGAGAAAACCATAGATCTCTAGTCGAGCTCTAATGTCATTCTCTAATCGGACTCTAATGTGACTTGTGTTTTTGCCTAGTTCTCTAACATATCTCTAATCGAATTCGAATGTAGTTCTTTACTGTCGCCCTCTAATAGATAATAGTTTGATTATTACCCTACTTATGTAACGTGAAAACGAACATTTCTACACCGTTAGAGACTGGGTTTATTGCGACAAGACCAAAGCATTTTAAAAAATTTTGTGTGTCTGTCTGTCTGTCCGTATGTTTGTGGCCGTATCACTCTGAAAGTAATGAATGGAATTGAATGAAACTTTTTTCGTTGGATTGCTAGACGCTCAACTTAAAGTTTAAGATATTATTTTTTGCGATATCTCAACGGGTTTTGGGGTTATCGCCCAATATGTGGATCAGAGATGCCCCAAAATGTCTTAGTACAATATGGGTGTCAAACGAAAGGTGTCAATGACTGCTATAATATGCGATGTGATTCATTGAAATATCTGAAATGGTTTGCGAGATATCTTGAAATTTCTATAGCTCGACCGGTTTCGGAGGTATCGACGAATATTTCCACAAAAATGTGTTAGTACATTATGGGTATCAAACAAAAGGTGTTTTATGTGGGTTCGTTTTTTATTAAACTTTTAGCTGTATCAGTCCGATGAAAACATTTTTTGTGACCGAAATTTGGGTTTATCGAGCAGACAAACTTTAAAGCTTACGTGACAACACGAGCCTTAAGTGCTGAACTCCAGTCTTTTTGTTGGATTTTATTCTTTGCTAACCCAGCTGCAAAAAAAAACAGAAATTATATGCATACGAAGTCTCGGGGACCAGCTAGTTTAATATAAAAAAATGGGTCAGAGTGCTTCCTCAACTGAAACTTGCAATATTATTAGAAGTCATATGGACCGGTTATAACATAGTACCATGACCTGCTTTTGTTTTCACTTAATACTGATCTTTGCTATAACAGATTGTAATAGATATCCTTATATAGTGTATATAAATAATAAAATGACTACACACAAAAATTAAAACTGTAATGGGCATTTGTGCATATAAACCAAATATAAACGCAAAAAAACTAGCTAAAAAAATTCGAAATTAACTAGTTTAATAACAGCATAACATTAAGAGAAAATGTGTATTATTTAATTATTAGGACAAATAAGCCTTAAAAGTTTAGCAATGAGAATTTGTATAAAAATTATTGATATACCCAAGTAGCTGTTAAGCTTGTTTGTAATTATTATTTTAAGTTGTATTCAATATTATTGAAACATTATTTGTATAATGACGACTCTAGAAACGCTGGAGAACTATAGTGTTCTCCAACAAAATGGGACATAATTCGTAAATCCAAAAACTCTTAGTTCTCCAATCAAATTCTAATGTCATTCGTTAATGGGATTCTAATGTGAAATAAATTTGATTTTTTTCTAATCATTCTCGAGTCGTTTTCTAGTGCAGTTCTCTAGTATCTTTCTCGACTCGAGAATCACACTAGTTGTCTAATGTATCAATGAAAATTTCTCTAACGTAAGAGACTGTGTTTCTTGGGTTAGCATAGTTTGCAAAAGTTATTCAGAACAACCAAAATATATTTTAAATCTCCCACAATACTTAAAAAATATGTCAGAAAAAATGGTATGTTTTAATCTTCACTACTAAGTTCCTGTTTAATTCGATTTTCTTTAAAGGAACACCTACTCTCTCAGTGGAATAATTTTTTTGAAAGTCTTTGGAAAGCATTGTCCCGGATGTTAGGTTAGGTTCAAGTGGCTGCCGTAGAGGCACACTTAGACCAGTTTTGAAGGGCCCGTTGTGCTACGACCAACACTAGGAAAGTCAATCCCGGGACTCGGCCATATGGAAAATGTCTGAGTTGTCGGGATTCTCCACATAGCAGAACCCCGGGATTGGCACTCCTAAGCCGACACCGTTACTCATCCTTGAACCATTTAGATAACTTTAATTGAAGCCATCAAGTCCTTTATGTTTAGCTCCGCGACCTATCCAGGAAGGCAACCCCCAAAAAGCGCCGTCTAGCCCCACTTACAGACGGGCAGCTGCAGATAAGGTGCTACTGTTTCTCAATCTAAATCTGTCTAGATCTTTTAGGATCCCATATTTGCTAGGTTGGTTTGGATATCCAGCATCCTCTTGATTGTAGCCATTTTTCGTTAGTTTGACAGAGTGTGTGCTCCTTCAGCAATATTTTTCATGTGGCAAAGGGCATATATACCTAAGCGTTTTTTATCCTAAAAAAACTGCTTCGTCGTGCCCTGTCTAGCAAGTTCCAAGTCTGCCCAACAGCTTTCCTCGATGTCCCTGTGTTCCGGGCCCCTATGAGGTTCACACTTTGAATAGACAAACGACAGCTGAGAGTCAGTTTAGATTTGAACGAGCCAGAGCCAAGGTATTTGATGGGCGCTTAGCTGTCGCTGAAAATATAGATATCCTATCCGACAGTGCGTTTACCTATCCAAGCCGCGGCTCGGCGTCCATGATTGCTGAGACTTCAACCTGGAAGACGCTGCAAGTATCAGGTAGTCTGATGGAGAGCTCAAGGTCCATGTCCTGTGAATAAACCCCTCCTCCGACTCTGCCGTCTTATTTCGAGCCTTTCGTGTATATCGCGGTGCCGCCATTAGTAGCGGGACACTCTCCTAGGACAATGGCAACTTTTTTTCAATGAGAATTATTCGTTCTGAGTATTCTGATTCTCCTTAAGGCCATAATAGGTACTTCCGTTTCTCTGATCCTTGTACTACCTACGTATAAAAAAATTAAATAACATAAACATGCAATTAAAACCTTTCAATGCTAATCATAATAAACATCTGTAAAAAAATAAAGTAACATATCTATTTTTATTTGTAAATATGTGCATAAAAGAAGTATTAAATACAAATTTCACAGATTTAGCTAAAACCCGTAAAACTTAGTATAAGCTGAGTATACTGTACTTAATAATTATATAAGTACCTAATAGTTGGAATTAAAATTGTTAAACAAATATTCTGGGTCTCTCTGAAATATAATCCTTCACAGCTAAGTCTATCATTTTATAACTACAATTGGCTATATTTTTTATAAAAATTACTGATATGAAATATAGTACCGGCTTAAGTTGTATTTGGAGAAAAAAAGTTTCGGTTTAAATAAAAAAAAAACAGAGCTACTTAAAATTATTTAAATTCAAATAAATAAATAAATTGGTATTAAATAGTTCAATTGATCCAATTTTCTTATGTCTCGATAATCGAAAAAAAAAAATAAAAAAAAATATTAAAAAACACGTATTTGACCATTAATGGAAAATTAATCAAAGAGCATCATTATAATCGTTATTTTCTTAACTGCTATTGTAGGTGAGGCTCTACCTCATCATCCTATTCCTTTGGGAAAATTCCTTCAAATCCTTTCTCTAGGGAAAATTTCAAGTATTGGAAATCATCTGTTTTGGCAATTGACATGAATTGAATTTAAAATTTTGTTTAATTTATTAATTTATGTAGTAGATAATTTTTGGGAGAGGGAACAACATCCGTGCGCAATTTCGCATATCGCTTTTGCTAGTTCGTTCGTTACTAATGATAAGGCACTCAAACTTTATTATACCCAGCGTACTAGTTCTAGTACTAGTAATTTTGTCCACTTAACGAAACTACGCAACGGCACAAAATAATCGAGATACATTTATGAAAGTTCTTAGGTTGAAAAAAAAAGTTCATTAAGGTATGTCCGTTCTTCTGTCCATCTGTCCGGTTTTCCGTCTGTCCGTGTGTACGATAACTATAGTAAAAATTGAGATATTCGCATGAAATTTTGTATACAGGTTACTCTCTGGCCAAGGTAGGTTGCTATTAAGAATGGGCGAAAGCGGATGATTACCATTCCCCCTTTCTCGATATCGAAAATTTCTAAAATCACCTAAATTGACATAATTCGGTAACGGAAATAGCTAAAATGATATAGTTTTATATGTGAATCCCCTAATGATTTTTTCTTAATTTTTTAAAGTTGGCGTGGCACCGCCTACTTTTAAGGGAGACATTTTTAAAATTCGATTGGTCGTAACTTTTCAACTGATTACGGTAGAACGATGAAATTTGTCAAAAAGCATACTATTATGGTTGGGAGTATACCAGATGAAATTGGATAAAATCGCTCAACTACGCCCACTTTATATCGAAAGCTTCAAAAATCACCTAAATTTATGTATATAATTCGGTAATGGAGATGGCTAAATTGATATAGTTTGGTTGCATGAACCCCCTAGTCATTCTATTATGATTTTTTTTATAAATTTCTAAAAGTAAGCGTGGCCCCGCCCACTTTTCCGTGATGCATATTTGAAAATTTCACGGGTCAAAACTTTTAAACTAGCATAATAGGGAGTATACCTGATGTAATTGGACGAAATCGCTTCCCAACCACCCCCAATTTCGAAATGGAATATTTCGAAAATCATATGAATGAGTGTGGTTGCTAAGTGACCTTGCTCAATCCCGACTCTTGCGTCCTCGTTCGTGCACTCTGGGCAACGGGAGCTACCTAGGCTCGCGGCAGAAAGAGAGGGAGCCCCGGTGGGGCCACTCTGACATACTTGGTTTAAGGGCTCACCGAGGTTTTTGCGCAGCGTCTGTTCACCATGAGGTGCGGCTGCAAGCGGGCGTCTGTCTTGAAGCAAGCGGCTCGCTATATAAATGTGTAAATATTTTCCAAAAACCCCGAAACGGGTTGTGCGCTGGGTTTGGGACCCGCCACGTAAAAAATTTAGTCCAATGAAAAATAAATTAAAGCCTCGGATGAGAACCCCCTTTAATGTTGACGACCCGGCAAAACGAATAAGGCATAATGATTTGGATATTAGGGCATGTACCGGGAATGTCCGGACCCTTTCAAGGGACGGTACCGCTGCCCGACTGGTTGATGTCCTCGTTAACGCAAAGGCTGACATCACCGCCCTGCAGGAAATGCGATGGACGGGACAAGGAAAGACGACCATACCTGTCCTGATGTATGGCTCAGATTCATGGACAATGTCAAGAGAAGATGAGATGGCCCTTGGAGTATTTGAGAGAAAAGTTCTCCGTAAGATTTATGGTCCTTCCCGTGATGCCGACGGCGAGTATCGAAGGAGATTTAACGATGAGCTGTACGAGCTTTACGCAGATCTGACCATAGTCCAGCGAATTAAAGCCCAAAGGCTCCGCTGGCTGGGTCACGTCATGCGAATGGACAAAGAAGCTCCAGCCCAGAAGGTTTTCCAATCGTCACCCGAATTCGGCAGCAGAGGAAGGGGGAGGCCTCGACTGAGATGGAAACAACAGGTGGAGGATGACTTGAACTCCCTTGGGGTTTCCAATTGGCGTCAGTTATCGCTAAAAAGGAATGACTGGCGTGCTTTGATAGGCGACGGCCAAAATCGCTTAGGCGGTTAAGCGCCAATAAATGATGATGATGATATGAAAACTACCGCTGGGTATTTAATGTTCGGTTTACCCGTCTTACTTGTTTTTTATCAATTACCTACCTACTTCTTTCCAAGATTATAGCAGGCAAAAAAGTTGGACTTTTCGAAAAAACTAAGGTTGCTACGAACCAACAAATAAAAGTTTCTGGAAATGATTACATGTAACTAGATGCCTGAGATATGGCACCTTACACCTCTCACTATCAATATCTAGCTTTATTTCCAGCGACTTCTCCATCTTAATTTTTAGTCAAGTGAAAAGGCGGACAGATATGGCTCAATCGAGTTCCCGAGCTGTGAAATTTCGAACTCCATTCCAATCAATAGAAACGATTTTAATTACTTTGTTGACTGTGTGAACTAGAAGCATTTTTTTCAGTTAAAACAAGAAATAACAGCCAAAATTGAGATAAAAACAATAATGTTCTGGAAAACTCTATAAACTGACTTTGGCTGTTATTGCTCATTGCTACAGTTTTGTATATACGCTTGTGTGGAAATACAATTCATAAATTTACGATCTCAGCCTGCATGCATGTTACAAATTACGATATAACCATGCTCTCTTCGCTAGCGATCTACTACATAGGACAAAAAACGTTGCGTGATTTTAGGCACCACCATTAAGCAAATAATGTGTTCACTAAAAATGCATTGCATACATTCAGGCTGAAACTAGTTGTGTAACTAAAAGGAAATTCTTATAAGACCATTGTGCATTTTCAAATTGGACTTAAGGTGGGGTTGGTTTTTCACGATATGTATTCGCATTAGACTGCGCAAAGAAAAATTTGTTTCGAAATTTATCCTCCTACTTTTTTCCAGCGTGGCAATCAAAATACCGAACAATTCTAGATCTTGGTATATATGTACAATTAAATATTGGTTAGAGATCTATCATGGCTATATTACACACAAAAATGGAAGAAAACCCTGGTCAGCCAGACCGTTCGAAGTAGTCAAGCTTTAAACAACGGCATGGTGTTTTGATTTCACGGGTTTTAAATTTTCCAAAAACGAATAGTCCGGTAAAAAAACACCTGAAAAAGTGGTTAAACAACAATACGTCCCAATTCTGCAAAACCGCACATACGTAGCCGCACAAATTTTACAGGAGACACTGAAAACTGATTAACTTTTGTATGAGCCACTATGTGGTGGGTCAAATTCAAATGTCGTTTTTTTGTAATTCTTTTGCACAAACCCCTACTTTTTTGTTACTAATGAATGGATCCGGGTACCCATAAGCCCGGGTAGGAAAATCTCATTTTTGAAAGAAATGTCGTTTTCTTTTACCGTTTATTTGTCACGAAGCTCGCCATCGAAAATATTAATAGTAATTTTTGTAAAGACTAGAGTTCTAGAGCTAGAGCCAACTTTTTTCCATGAATAATATCAAAAAATAGATACTAGTCCGGTAAATTTAGTTTATCTTCTATAAAAAAAAATTATCATATAGCCATTTTTTTGTCAGTAAATTTATGAATTGTATATTGTTTTGTCAGGAGCTTAGGTTCACCCCTGAAAAAGTTATTCGGGAACCAAAGTCGCAAAAACTAAAAAAACACTCACATTCAACCATATTTGTCAAAAAGGTCGACAGCTTGGTCTCAGGTAATTTTTCGAAAAAACTTACCGTTTTTGATAAAAGTCCATAAAACCAAAAATTTGACCTCTGACCCCGATTTTTCGGGTCACCCTAGGCTTTCTCTCCAGAGGATGGTTTGCAAAGAAACATTTTTTTTTTTAATTTAACAATTTTTCTGGGCCAAGGAACATGACTTAATTTTGGTTTTTATATTTGTCGACATACAGATGTTCCACATTGCAAAAAATTGGAGTATAGTTATTAAGCAGACATTTTTTATTACTACTGCCGATCTCTGAACAAACTACCCTCTGGAGAGAAAACTTATGAGGACTCGGATTCAGCACATCCAAAATCTTTAGAGACCAATGAGAAACCCTCTGGGTTTTTTTGTCTGTTAAAACATAATTAAATTGGAAGAAAAGTGGTTGTGCGTCAATTATTTTTCCTTGGGTTTTCTCTGCTATTAGGCCAAGCTTTTCGACTTCAAAGTCGTTATAACAAGTTAAGTGTTGGTATGCGCATTTTAAGCTCTTTAAGAAGGCACCTTTTGTCGTTTTGTCGCACTTCTGAGCAGGATTCGCTATCCAGTTTCTGTTTTCAGTTCAATTATGCTAACGGAACTATTGAGAAAAACAAAAACGAAATTATTGCCCACAATTCAATGATGCTAAGCAAATATGCAAATCATCCTAATTGCATGCTGAAATGGATCGCATATGCTATTTTTTTTTTCGTGACTCCAGTAAAGACACTGTCCAATATCCCAGAGGAAAAAAAGGACTAAACTAAACTTTTGGGAAACAATAGCCAATTCAAGAGCTTGGACATTGCTGATCGTGCACTTTCATGTCATAATCATGTTGCGGCAATCATAAAACAATAACAATTACACAAACAAGTAAGAGAACAAGACATTGTGACTTTGGATAAACCCAGGAAGAAAACATTAGTCTGGAATGAAAACGGAATGAGTCGCAACTGAATTGTTTCCCTCTGTTTGTGCATGTTCCATAAAGAGACTATTGCCCACTTTTTTCTCTATAAGATGGAGTCCTACATACAAACTCACTATGCCTAAAAGTATGCTACACAAATTGTAATTTACTATACTTATAAGGGACCAGTTGGGATTAATTATAGCCCACTCCAGATGGATGGGAATAATCGTTGACCACTCTCTTAAGATATTGGTCTCACAAATCTATACTGACCACTGTTTCAAAGCCCTTAAACGCAGAAAGAGACAACAGCTCTGTACTAAGCAGATGGGGAGTCAACTCAACTTTCCTTGCAAAAGCCAACAACAAATTGACTCATACGCGAATTCAATTTTGCAGCCGTAGAGACTCATGACTGGGGCTCAAGCTATTCATAATTTTATGCAGATTTACATGCGCATTTGGTTTGTGACTGGCGCCACCTGTCATGCCAACACACACACCCCACTTGTTGGTGGATGAGATGTACCGGGACAATGTAGTACACAAAGTAGTTTTGCACGATCGTGCAACATAACTCGAACAATTGTTAAACATGTTTTTGTCGAGATGAGGAAGCTTGCGGACAACTGGAAGAGACTACAGCCGCTAATCGTGGTTATTGTTGACTGCAATAGGAATTCCTCGCGCGTTATATTCAATGTAATAGCAGCTCGCTACTGGGATCTTCGTGTGAGGTCGTTGATCGCCAAAATGTTCCCATAGCAAAGACAAAAAAAAATATATAAAATGAATTGGCATTTTTTGTTGTCCAAGGAAGAATGACAACAATAAAGTCATGTCTTTTGCTGTGCAAACAAGCAGAATAAATGGGTAGTGAAGAAAAAGTAGAACAGTTGGAGAACAGCGTTTCCTTTATAACATGTTTGAAGGAGGAAATGCCAAAACATTACTTTTTCTACGTATAAAAATATTTAACTCAGAGCTCCAAAATAAGAGTAAACTAAAAAATTAAAATTTGGGGTAATTTTGTAGCCAATTTGGGGTCATTTTAAGGAAATTTTGGAGTAATTTTGAAGCCATTTTGGGATCAGCTTTGGGACGTTTTGGAGCCGTTTTGGAAATATTTTAGGGTCATTTTGGCATCATTTAAGGGTCTTTTTGAAGTAATTTTGCGGTCATTTTGGGATCATTTTTGGGTAATTATGGAGTCATTTTGAGGCCGATTTGGGATTATTTTTTTGAGGTCATTTTGGAATCGTTTTTAGGTCATTTTGGGGCCATTTTGGGAACATTTTAAAGTAATTTTGGGATAATTTTGGGGTCATTTCGGGATCATTAAAGTTTTTTTGGGTTAATTTCAGGATTATTTCGTGATCGTTTTCGGAAGTAAAAATATTGGAAAAATTGTAAAAATCAAAAATACCGGGCAAATTCTGTCACCCAGGTACTTAGATGAATTAAACTAAATAAAACTAAAAATTAAAGTCTTGAGAGTTATTCAGAAGCTCTGCGAAAAATATATATAAAAACATTTTCTTCTGCATCTAAATCTTCATTCAGAAGAGACAACTGTTACCCTCCTCTTAATTCTCTACACAAATAGTTATACCGACCTCCCACTGACCCGACCCTCTGACCGACGCCCCGCTGTTTTGCGTAGTTTCTTGCCCGTTGCGTACGCACTTTCCAGTCGATTGAGTTGTAGTTAGGAGCTGATTTGTTTACGCTCACTCAATGCTCTTAAAGTCCAAACAGTTTTGTGTCTACTTCTGTGCAAATACTTACTCAAACACACATTGGCATTTTGCTCATCTATCGTCCATTGTCTTTGCTTGTTTTGACATTTATTAATACCTGAATAATATTTAAGTGATCGCATTTCATTGCCCAAACAAATTTGGGTGCCTTCTTCACATACCCTCTGTCATATGCGATTACAGTTGGGTTTTCGATTCGAAACCATCTCATGAGCAGTCTTAGTCTCAGTCTCGGCCTTACCTTAAGTTCGACGCAGCTCTGCTCACATTGGCTCGTCCATGATTTATGGAGTCTTGATCTTAGCTCCAGTTTGTCTTTTTGTTTAATATCACTTTTGTGTTTTTATTTTCTTCAATTTCTTGCTTTGTTATTCTTTTTTTGTTAAATGCTCTGGTATGCGCCTGCAGTTCATCTATGAAGATTACGTTAGTGCAGACCACATGTGGCGCCTTTGTTTTTCGTCTCGCATTAGAAGTTCCATTGGATTGAGTGTCTTGATCGGTTGGCTGCTGTGCTAGTGGCGCTACGCAAATATGATTTCTATTTTGCTGATTATCAGTTAATGACTCGTCAACTATTTAGGAGTATAGAAAATAATACAATAGTTGGAATGAACAAAAGACTTAGGAAGGAAACTTCCCTGGTTGTCAATATAACTTACCCCTTCATAGCATTAATTTTCCAACAATGAAATGAAATAAAATAAAATAAAATAAAATAAAATAAAATAAGATAAAATAAAATAAAATAAAATAAAATAAAATAAAATAATAAATAAAGTTTAGTTCAGCCGAGAGCACGCGGCAAATAGCACTGTTGGAAGCAGAATGTTTCTTCGCTAGTAGGCAATGGGCAAAGAATACCAACAAATAAATTGATTGAAAACTCCAGTTAAGCCAGCATACAAACATACACGGTACAGCCTAATGGTTAGACTGCCGTCACTAGAAGTTGAAGCAACCGAGATCAAAACCCGCTCGGAGGCAAAACACTTCTGTAAAATCATTACGAATTAGTCCGTAGATCGCTTTCGCCAGCGTGAAATAGTACTATAACTGTAGCGTGTAATATTGTTTGTAGCTTTTCTTTGAGTTTTCTTCAAAAACAAAAACATAATAATTCAACATGAAATTTCAATAGGAATTATTATCCCGGTCTATAGCTCACAAAATTCTTACTTATCTATTTTTATATATAAATGCGCAATTCTTAAAAGTTTTCTCCCTTTTTTGCAATAACCACAATTCTAAGGTATATAAAATTTGATATGCATCGATAGGTCTCCCCGAGCAGGGTGTGTGACAGCAAGCCAAAAACTAAAAAAAATTAATTATAATATGATTTGAAAGTCACACCACTACAAGTGCTAAACACGCATTCACTTTATAGAGCCGCTGTTATGTGTGTATGTAGGTACACTTGCATTGTTGTGCTTGCATTCATTGCAGTTGGGGAGAGTCCGAGTGTGAGTTGTTTTGTTGGCAGCAATAATAAACATGAGCCAGGACGTAAACTTTATTGAGCGTAGGTACAAACAGTGTTTACAAAAACAAAATCTGTGCGTGGGTATTCAGAGAAGCAAATGCTTGCTCAGACATGATGTTTTGAAAAAAAAAAAAGCACAAAGCCCTTCGTGGCTAGACTTAGTGAAATAAAATAAAAAGAAGAAAGAATATAAAATAAATAAAAATAAAACAAAATGAAATAAATAAAAGTATAAAATAAAGGAAGGAATGGGAAAGGTAATTAATGGATAAAAGGAAAATAAAGGTAAGATAAGGTCAGGAACGGAAAATATGAGAGAAAAATCAAAGGCTAATAAAGGTAGGGAAAGGAAAGGAATGAAAACGAAAAAAGGAAGGGAAGAAAATAGAGAAAGACAAAGAAAGGAAAGAAGAGAAAATGAAAGGAAAGAAAAGGTAGCGAGGAGGAAGGTACGGAAAATAAATGAAAATAAATAGAATGAAAAATAAAGAAAAGAAAGGTAATAAAAAGCTAAAAAAAATAAGTAAAGGAAATGAATGGAAAAGAAAGAAAAATAAAGGAGTTACGGAAAGGAAAAAAAGAAAGTAAGAAAACGGTAGGAAAGGAAAGGTGGGAAAAGCAAAGGTAAGAAAAAAAAGTGCAAGAAAATAAAGGTAAGAAAAAAAAATAAAAGAAAAGAAATGAAATGAACAAAAAAATTAATAAAATCAGAGGAAACTAAGGGAAACGAAACTAAAGCAAAGGAAACGAAAGGAAATTAAAGAAAAGGAAAATAAAAGGAAAAAGGAATGTAAAAGGCAGGAAAATAAAATAAGCTTTTGTGGTTGAATTCAACCACTGGGCGAACTCTAGTATGTAAAAATGCAAGACCACTAAAACAAAAACCAGTTTAAAATAAAATAAAATAAAATAAAATAAATAATAAAAAAAATAAATAAAATAAAATCAAATAAAATAATAAAATAAATAAAAGAAAATAAAATAAAATAAAATAAACTAAAATAAAAAAATAAAATAAAACAAAATAAAATAAAATAAAATAAAATAAAATAAAATAAAATTAAATTAAATTCAATTCAATTAAATAAAATAAAATTAAATTAAATTAAGTTAAATTAAAAAATAAGTTTAAGTAGAATAATAAAAAACAAAAACAAAATAAAATAAATTTAAAAAAATAAAAAATAAAAATAAAAAAAAAAATAAATAGAAAAATAATATAAACTAGAACAAACAAAATCAATGCAAGTACAATAAAATACAATAAAAAAATAAACTAAAACAAAAAACAAAGCACAGCAAAAAATAGTCCATCGCAGTCGTCGTCAACCGATTATTATCTATCAAGGATTAAACAATTAAACTCGTTGACGCCAAAATTCTTCCATAATAAAAAATGGATCATTAACAATGCTATGCTCGGAGTCCTTAAAAACTTGTAATAAATTGCATGCTGTCACACACATTTTGAGCCAACTCAAAAAAAAAGTCGCCTGCATCATAACTTCGCTATAGTACTGACCATTCAACTGGCGCTAGCGCTAACTGGTCAATTTATGAATGATCATTACTTTTGTGTGTAGTACGGTACATTTAATTTTTACTTGGCTTATCTTATCGTGATTACGGTGTGTGTCCTTTCTCTAAGCAGGGAGTCTGTATAGTAGGTATATCCATTACATTTCCCATAGCCTCTGCTATCTTCTTCAACGACATATCTACTTAAAATTTAACCCAAATTATATTAGACTCGACGACATGAATTATTCGTCGACTGAGATAATAAAAGTAATGACGACTGCAAAACAACAAAAAAAAAAACACGACGAACGACAAGTGAGGAAATGCCAACAGATTTATGGTAAATGCTTGGCGCCGGTGTCCTGTAAAATATAGTTTTGTGTTCTTTATCCTTTCGAACGCTCAGTTATGCACTTGTTTTGGGATTTTGGATTTCAAATATCGGTCATTTATTTTAGCTGTGGATTGCGCATTTGGCTTATCTGATGCAATGTAGGATGGAATGTATACATGGCGAAGCCGCGCCGTCGCACACAAAATCTCGTTGACAAACGCTGAATGACGCCAAATGCTGTCAACATACAAAAAACAAAAAAATAATTACGACTTTTAGATTAACATTTGGGCAGGAGGAATGTAATGATTTTAATTGCGTTTGAGCACACGCAGAGTTTTAGAAATATTCGATTCATTTATCTAACTTTCGAAATATGTACCTGCCTTTCCTACTTACAGTCGCTAACAAGCCAAATGGAACATACTAAAATAAAAATAAAATAAAAATAGGTAAATAAAATAAAATAATTTAAATTAAATAAAAATGAAATAAAATAATATAAAATTAAGTATATTAAAAAAAATAAATATTTCAAATAAAATAATAAAAAAAAATAAAAATAAATAATAATAATTAAAAGCAAACTAAAATTATGTATTAATAAGTAAAATAAAAGAGGATAAAGAAAAATAAAAAAATAAAAAAATAACATAAAATAAAATAAAAAATAAGAAAAAATAAAAGAAATTAAAATAAAATAAAAGAAAATAAAAGAAATTAAAATAAAACAAAAAAAATATATCTCTTTCCAACTGTGATCGACTGTAGATAATCGTACTTAGTTAAAAACATATTTACAACACCGATTTAGGCACTGAAAATTTGTTACGCTCACCTCAGCACCTAATACCCAAGTACGTCCTAGTTGTGCCTTTCATGTTTGAGAGCGTGCGCGTATCTTGTACTACATGTCTCCTTAAGATAAACTCGATACCTACTTAAGTTTGTTTTTATATGTATTTTGGTGTGCATTCAATATTTTGTTGAATGAATTGAAATGATGAGATTTTTAGTGCCTCATAATCGGTGTACAATACATTGTTGTTGTTTTTGTATTAACCTTTTCAGTCGTGTCTGCTTTGCTTTACTTTTATGAGATGTTAAGCATTGCGGTTTTGCTGTTTATGACTTTGGTACGGCGTCGAACTGCTGGACCTGTTGACCCAGCCAACAAGCGTCAAGCATAAAGTTGTAATTTAATATCAGCTCTTTTTTTGGCGACGACATTCATTTCACATTTGTATAATCACATTAAGGATATTTATAAACCAGCTCGACTCTTTGTTGTTTTGGTCGTCTTCTTGCATTGATTGTTCGCTAGGCTGGTTGGTGGCTTGTTCTTACCGCCACATGCTCTCGTACATACAGAAACATTGGTATAGTTCCATAATCTACCTGCCACAAATTGTCGCAACCGGCACCATCATAACAAGGCGTCCAGCTCATAAAGCTGCTCGACTTTTTTGTTGCAAACACCCTGCAGTCAAATCATATAGTTGAATCTAGACGAAAACTAGTATGGTGAGTAGTAATAATATAAAATAAATAAAATAAAGTAAAAAATAAAATAAAATAAAATAAAATAAAATAAAAAATAAAATAAAATAAAATAAAATAAAATAAAATAAAATAAAATAAAATAAAATAAAATAAAATAAAATAAAATAAAATAAAATAAAATAAAATAAAATAGAATAAAATAAAATAAAATAAAAAAATAAAATAAAATAAAATAAAATAAAATAAAATAAAATAAAATAAAATAAAATAAAATAAAATAAAATAAAATAAATTAAAATAAAATAAAATAAAATATAATAAAATAAAATATAATAAAATAAAATAAAATAAAATGAAATAAAATAAAATAAAATAAAAGAAATAAATGATAGAAAAAAAAAGAAAATTAAATTAAATTAAATTAATTTCGACTTTTTGGACTAGTTTACTATCACTTTGAAGTTTTGCTGTAAGCTATCTACAGGTATTTAAATACATAAATACCTACCTACATTCATAAATGGCGGCAAGCGGTTTGACATGATTTCTTCTTGTTGTCCAATTCATGTTTATTCGCACAGTTTAGATTTCTTTTAATGGCGCATTCAATTTCATGCTTTTAATAATTGCTTTCGTTTCTGATTTTTCGGCTGTATTGTTGTTGTTTTTGTTTGTCTGTCAGTTATCTTTATGTGGTACCTTCATATTTATTTTTAATATCTACATGTGGGTACCTACATAAATGATTTTGGCCGTCGCTTGTCCTTTTTGTTCTTTTTTCACCTCGATCGCGTTCATTTTATTATCACTCGAATAAACACGAAACATTTGTTACCAATCAGGGTTTTAAGTTTATGTTTTGGCGTATAAATACACATGTTTATTCGCTTAAGATTATGTATGTATGCATGAGTACTTATAAGTCCAATGGAAGTACTGACGTTTTATCTTGGGCTCATATTGTTTAGGACCAAAGATAGACGGGGGTCCATCAGCTATTCCGACACCGCCCTGGTGGAAGAAAATATAATAGATCATGGTTGTATATTTTGATAAACTCAGTGGAATCTATTACAATACAATGCGCTTAGGCTTGACCCACTTCTTTCACCTCTTTGTCCATGCCATCGTTAAACTTATAGGGCTGATATATTGGCGCAAATCCGGAATTAACTATGATTTTTGGGAATTAAGTAGGGCATAATCTTCATTATAAATTCCCAAAAATTAAGAAGATTTTAACAGATATAAGAGACAAAAAAATTTTCGTTGACAACACACTTCAGATAAAAAAACAAAAACAGCAAGAAGTGCAACAAAAAAAAAGTGAATTAACGAGTTTCGGCGACATCTAGCGCCGGTAAACAAACAAAAACAGCAAGAAACACAACCAAATTTAAAAATTGACAGTATCAACCGCTAGATGTCGCCGCTAAATCAACAATTATTGGCGATATCTATGTAGCTTTAAACGGCAACAAATTACGGATTGGACGCTAGACGGGGCCGAGATGGTGAAATGTTAATCTTCAATGTGTATCAGGGTAAAATTTCGATTTGATTAAAGAAGTTTTATTGGAGATAATCTCCGTGTGTGTATCCCTAGCACAAGGGTTCTTTAAGCACCGTTTTATACCGGTATATAGAACACCATTATAAAAAAGTTAAAGGGTGCCTAGGGTCAATATTTGAAGTTCGTTTCTTTTGGTCCACCCTAATGTACATATGTATTTTTTTCTTCTTCAACGTTTCAACTTTCGTTTACACGTTTAATTTATGCAAAGTGCACCAAGTGCCCAAACTGACCCTTAAACACATGTAAGTGAATGTAGAAGGCTTTTGGACGCATGTGAACGCAATAATTTAACGGAACGCCACAAAACTGTCAAGCAATGAAATAATCAAATAATGGGTAAATGTCAAATTATAATAAATATAAAAAACTAAATAAAAACATAATAAAACTAAAAGTAAGAACGACTACAAAGTTGAACCCATGAAAGAAGGATGCCATCAAAACGGAAAGTGAGTGAGGGGTCGTATGTAGGTGAACATGTCTGATATCAAAAACTGCGTACCTGCATACATATATTATATTTAGTATGAATGTATTCAGGTAGATATGTTAACATTGTCTTTTGCTATAATCGCTTGTTTGCATATATTTAAATAGTTCCAGTATCTACGGACTGCATAAATAAAACGGGAGCAATGAATTGAACCGCAGCGTAACAAACAAATTATCAACAATATGTCAAACAAATATCAAGAGACGGGGACCACTTGAAGGCGAAGGCAAGGTAGACAACAGAGTCGAACTAGCTGCAAGTGTGCCAAAGAGCAGGGTTGAATTTCACGGCCAGTCAGGCAATTTTGACAAACACATTTATGCAGATTGGCCGCTATGCAATGGACAACCGGAAATAGAGTCAGGTCGTGAATGATAAGTAGTCCACACAGGCTGGTTGCAAACTGTTTGATACAATTTGGTTAGAAGTAAGACAAACTGATCAGCGTACAGTGAGTGGACAGTTGTTGCAGCAATATTTTATTATTTTGCCCATTCAATGGACATATTTATAGATCAATTATTCACACGGTAGTTAAAAAAATATAATAAAAATACAATTTAAAGAAGCGTAGTGGACTGGTGTCATGTGATGGTTATTGCTAATAAATTTTCCTTATTATTGGAGCAATTACTCAATAAAGGTACTAGATCTATGTACATATGTACACTCACATACACGTTTTGGTACAATAAAATGAAATTTGAACATGTCGTAATAAAATGTATAAATTGTGCAAACAGCGAAACAATGGATGTGAGTTTATAACAAGAGCGTAGGTTAATATTTTAGACGCTATCAAACCTAAGTGACCCCATTAAATGCGAGGCAGTTTAGAAATTCGATGAATTTTTGTATACGAAAATATTTTTTTTAGTCATATTTCTTCCTTTTGGCTCTATTAAATTTTTGCTGCATAAATTTAAAGCTTTTTCAATTTTTGAATCACTTCCATTTAATTTTATTAAATTTTATGTTATTTAAATTTATTTATTCAATTTGGTCTTTTTATTTGATATTATTTAGTTTTATTTGATTTGGTTTTGTTTTTTTTTTTATATTATTTTATTTCAATATATTTTTATACTATTTTTTATGTCCACTTTTTTACTTTCTTATGTGTTATTTTTTACATGTATTTTATTTTAGTATCTTTAGTAGAATCTTTACATAATTTTTTTATTTTATTTTATTTAATTTTTTTATTTTTTATTTTAATCCGTACTTTCTGCTTTTTTTTATAAAACATTTTTAATTTTATTTTCTTTTTTATTTGATTTTATTTTTTTTCATTCCATACCATTTCATTATTATTTTGGTTTACTTTTTTATTTTATTTTTTTATGTCTTCTTTTTTAATTTTTTATTTAATTTTATTTTATTTTATTTTATTTTATTTTATTTTATTTTATTTTATTTTTTTTTATTTTATTTTATTTTATTTTTTTTATTTTTTTTATTTTATTTTATTTTATTTTATTTTATTTTATTTTATTTTATTTTATTTTATTTTATTTTATCTTATTTTATTTTATTTATGTTTTAAAATATATAAATTTTTTTTTAATTTTTCTTTGTTTTATTTTGTTTTTTTCTTCTATTTTTAATTATTTTATTTAATTTATTTTATTTTTTTTCATTTTATTTTGCATTAAAGCATCAAAGTCCCCATCTATATCAACTTTGACCTCTAATAGCTTTAAGTTAATCGCTAACTAATCCTGATGGAAAAACATTTTCAAAGCATACCATTAACCGTTGCGCGAATATTTCCAGCACTCAACAATCCATCATTTAAACATCCATCAAAAGCGAGACGATTTTGCGTTTTATCTCCTTGTACAACAAAAACACAAATGAGCAAATTTGAATGTTCACAAATGCCAGGATGAGACAGTGAACTTTTCAAAATCAATCTAAGGGTTGCTGGATTGCTTGTTGAACCATTTTGGGGTGGCTTTGAACGCATGCATCTTCTTCGACATTCGACATGCAGATGTGTTGAACAAGAATTTTGCGTGTCAACTTTTTTTTTAATTTTTTGGAAACACATTTTTAACGCATTCTTTGCTGGTAAACAAATTTAAACATTTTTTTATATAAATTTTTTTTTATGTTGTCTTGCTGCGCGAATGCTAGTGACATTTAGCAACTTGATGGATTAGCTTTAATTATAGATTAAATACGCTTGAAATATGAACGAAGTGCCAAATGCATATTACCCTTTTTAGGTATATTCGGATTTGCATACAGACATGCATAGCATACCTACTATGAAAATATCCTATGTGATGTCAATTGACAGATTTTGTTAGGAGATATATCAGCCTCAAACTAGTTCAAAATAAACCAAACATTTTTATTGGAAATTTTGAAGTGTAAATAATTTGAGCGACTTTCTTAGTTGAGTTAAATTTTCTATCTACTGTAATATTTTCCAACCATCTAAAATGCAGTTTTTCAAGCACTTAAAAGTTTTGTTGGTGCAAGTTTAGTCTTTCTTGGACTAGTTTCATCTCTTTCAGGAAGTCGTACATCAGTTTATTTGCTGCCTAAATACCTTATTGTACTGCAGGGTATTTCACAAGCACGAATATTAAATTTAAATGTGACTTTAAAGACTTGCAAAGGTTTAATGTTGTTTCGCCAGCTAAATGGGCGTGTTTGAATAATTGATAAATCATGCCATTATAGAGCGCGAAATGTGTTGAAATTAGATTTTGTATAACAGCTTTGATCGATCGACTGTTGAAGAAAAAAAGAGACTATACAGAAAATATCTAAAAAATTTTAGAGGAATTAAAAAAAGAGTATTAAAAAGAACTAATGAAGAGCAGCTCAAAGTAACTAAATCTTTTTTCCATTGAACTTTTTTATGGCGCTTTATCTTTGTACGTATGTATTTCATTTTCATCTGAGCTGCCTTCACGTCACATTTGTTGCAATCGAAATCTGATCAAAATGTTGCAGCGATGCGCGCCAAATGTTCACGAATTGATTCATCACCAAAGCAGCGATGAGTTGCTCGCATACATGCGTACGTATCTGAAAATATGCATGTTTTCAGGTGCGGATTAGACATAGCAGGGCTTATGGCAAAACACTTTTCGGGTTCCAATTTTTTCCATCACGTTAAATATATTTGTTTTCAAAAAGAATGTGTAAGGAAGCGAAAAAGTTGGGCCAAGTCACCGTTGATAGCTACAAATTTTAAACGGTGAGGGACTTCGTCTATTTGGGAACCAGCATTAACACCGAAAACAATATCAGTCTAGAAATCCAACGGAGAATCACTCTTGCCAGCAAGTGTTACTTTGGACTAAGTAGGCAATTGAGAAGTAAAGTCCTCTCTCGACAAGCAGAGATCACGCTCTATAAGTCGCTCATCATACCAGTCCTGATGTACGGCTCGGAATCATGGACAGTGTCAAGAGAAGATGAGATGGCCCTTGGAGTACTTGAGAGAAAAGTTCTCCGGGAGATTTATGTTCCTTCCCGTGATGCCAACGGCGAGTATCGAAATAAATCTAACGATGAGCTGTGCAAGTTTTACGCAGACCTGAGCATAGTTCAGCCCAAATTGAAGCCCAAAGGTTCCGCTGGCTGGGTCATGTTATGCGAATGGACAAAGAGGCTTCAGCACAGAAGGTTTTCCTATAACAACCGAATGGCCCTTTGCGATTTTTTTTTTATACAAGATTAACTAAATTTACCGGACTAGTATTTGACCAAGCCAAATTTGGTTTCAAATTTAATCTAGACCAGTTTTCAAGAAAATTTGAAAATTTTAAACCAGAAATGTCTTAACATTTTCTTAAAGAAAAAATACAATTTTTTGTCTGTTGGCTGGGACTCGAACCAATACTCTCCGCATCTTGCCCTACCACTGAGCTACATCACACCCAAAAATGTTGTAGGCAAAACTCAATCTTGGATAAGCTTTAAAAAAAAAAAATGAAAATAAAACAAAAATTGTAAACCGAAAACGTTTTAATTTTAAACCGAAAAGTTTTAATTTTCAAACCACTCTACCACTGAGCTATGTTTTTTGTAGGCAAAACCTAATGACTTTCAAACAAACGAAAAAAAAATGTTAGGGACTTGGAAGGTTTAAAATATTAAATAAAAAGTATAAAAAGCGCTTAAACTTTAGACGGGCTTAAAGTTTATGTTAATTTTTTTAACCGTCCAAGTATATAATCATTAAGGGTCGAATACATAAAGCTTTGTTAACCTCGCCTGACATTTGCTACCTCAAAACTTTGCGTTCAACTTCAGATGTATGCTACAATGAACGCCTTGGCGCTTCTCTTTTATACATTTGTTTTCGTTATTTTTTCTTTGCATTCAGAGAGTTTTGGTTAATTTATTAATTGAATATAGAAAAAATGAATTCATTATTATTTCCTCCAACTTTTTATTCTTTAATTAAAGCAAAGTCATCAACATCTGATTGTCAAAGCAAGCAAAGCAAGCAAAATTTGAGAGTTTGCCAAATTTTAACCTTGCTTCAGCTTTGAGGTCTCCAATTTGCCATGCTTCGTTTAAATACGTATACTGAACTTTTCTGTCAAAGTCAAAGTTTGAGGTAAAGTCAAAATAAAGTTTTATGTAACTGGCCCTTTACTTTCCGTCCCTGTTATTAATCCAAAAATGTTAGTCTGCCTTCCATATCTATAATTTTCTTTATTAGCTCCAGGACTTCTATCTAGAATTGCTTATTCCGCCCCTGAATGCATACGCCTGTAAGTAGGTAAGGGTGTGTAAACCAACTTACTCAAATGAGAGATTTATTAGCTCGTCTCTCTATATTTGTAGCTTAAAACGATAAAAATCATTGTGGAGAGACAAACTTCGATCTGTGTATTTTAAGCAACAACAGCACGTAAACATAATTGTCATGCAAACATACACACCATTAGGTATGTACATATCGTCCACTTAATTCAAAAAGGCGCTAACTGACATATATTTCGAAAATGCGTTTTTCACAAATTTTGTTAAGGTATACTAAAATACACCCTTACTAAAAATTTTAAAGTTTTAGTACGAAAAGCAAAGGATCTGTGACACTTAAAAAGTCTAACCTACCTCTAGTGATGGTAAAACATAAATTTTGTTCTGCTTCTTCTGTAAAATGTTCCGTTTGTTAGTTAGAGCCTTTGTGAATTAAGGTCACGATATATTTATTGATCCACGTATTACTGGCGACAATATCGATATTGCGACATTATTTTCAGATTGTCTGTGGAGTATTTTTTTGAAGTTGTTAATTTTTTGTTTGCTGTTAATATCGCCGCCATCGCACGAGTTTATTTGTCTTTTATTTTTGATGGCGCTGTATGCACTCATCCTTTCATACAATGGCACATATTTGTGTATTATCGAAGATTGTATGAAGTTGCCGCCACAAACCTCTAACGTAGAAAATGAAGGTGTTGATGAATATGTACCCCGAAAAATATTAGGAAATAAAAAATAGTTAAATAAATAAAGTCTTCCGTGTTTTAATAGACAGAATTTTTCATTAGCTTTCACTTTAGCGCTTTCAAAGCGCTTGGTAGGTGCCTTAAACATTTTAAAATTCCACAAGAGCTTTTCACCGGCATTAGGGGTTTGCTGTCGCCGATTACTTTCAAAGCTTTGCTTTTGAAAAGTCTTTGATTTGCAACAAATTTTGTAACTATGTATTTGCTAAAGCTAGGTGTACGAAAAGTGCAAAAGCTTTTAGGCACAGCAAATCATATTGACTTTTGCATAAGAATGTTTGTATGTTGTGAGCATATTATTAACCCGTGAATGGGAATTCTATAAATTTTGCTGAAAATTTTCTACATCCAGAAACAAATTTCCTAAAACTAAAGGATCTGGGAATGATTTAGAAGAGGCTTAGGATACTTCGAATAAAAACTTAGGTATTCAAATAAAAAATAAAAATTATTCATCATTTATAAAATTTTTAGTAATGAGTGACCGAACATTTTTGAAATTAACTTCTTAGGCGGCGATATGAAGTTATGATTGAGGGTAAAATTTGAGAAAATGGATGATGACGCAACGGAAATTATGCAACCGAAATGGAAATTGTAGTCGAGTTTCGGGCGTATGTTGCAGAATTTCAGCCGTAGGCGATTTTCACCACGAATTTTAGCTTTGCAAATGAAATAGGAGGTGAAATTCTAGGATCTAGCTAACATTGCACAAATTGTAATAGTTAGGCCCAGCAGAATTCATAGGTGTTGCCGCTTATGGCGGTTTACAGGGTTATACCATTTTTTTTAAATATAGAGCCAAATCAAATATCAAATGAATGGTATTTTCGACCGTATTCCAAATATGACAATTTTAAGCAGGGTTTACACTTAGGGTTGC
The DNA here is from genome assembly GCA_964058755.1 of Campiglossa producta. Lineage (NCBI taxonomy): Eukaryota > Metazoa > Arthropoda > Insecta > Diptera > Tephritidae > Campiglossa > Campiglossa producta. The sequence continues at coordinate 6,226,426 of CAXKVI010000002.1, read as the reverse complement.
CACCTAACCGAAATTTATTTATTTTTTCGTATATCCCGGGAATTGCTTGGCCGATTTGAATAAAATTTGGCATATAGATAACTTGATTTATTCTAAGATTATATGCATGGGTGTTGCCACTTACGGGGGTTTACAGTGTTGCCACCTATCCCATTTTTTTTTTAAATATAGAACTAGATATGCCAATATAGGTATCAAATGAAAGGTATTTTCGACCGTATGCGAAATGAGGCAATTTCAAGTATTGTTGCCACTTGGGGATGCCACCTAACAGCAGTTTATTTATTTTTTCGTATATCTCGGAAACTGCTTGACCGATTTGGATAAAATTTGGCATATAGACAATTTGATCCATTCTAAGATTATTTAAATTGGTGTTGTCACTTAAGGTGGTTTACAGGGTTGCCAAATATCCCAGTTTTTCTTTTAATATAGAGCTAGATATTTTAATATGGGTATCAAATGAAAGGTATTTTCGACCGTATTCCCAATAAGCTAATTTCAAGCAGGGTTGCTACTTAGGGCTGACACCTAACCGCAATTTATTTATTTTTTCGTATAATTCGGCCGATTTGGATATAATTTGGAATATAGATAACTTGATTTATTCTAAGATTATATGCATGGGTGTTGCCGCTTAGGGTGGTTCACAGAGTTGCCACCTATCCCAATTTTTTTTAATGTAGTGGTAGATATCGCAATATGGGGATCAAATGAAAGGTATTTTTGGCCGAAAGAGAGAAAGCCTTTTCGAAGTTTTTTTGAAATTTGAACGCCGCTTTTCCTAAAATTCGCCAAATTTAGCTCTCCTATGATGCAATTCCTATTTTAAATCGCCTTACAATAAATGCCAAAATGCTACCTGTCATTTGGTTTTTTTCAAAAATGCATTGTCTATGGGCTCAAACAGGGTTTTTGCCTACGGGCCCGAAGGTGTTAATACGGCCCTGGCTATTGAGTCTGCCCAAAGCTTTCTATAGCTTAGATCATGTTCACACTGAAGCGAAAACACCTTGTTTTCGTGTAAAACATCTCACATAAAACAGATGCGTTCATACCTGCTATTCTTGTTTTCATTTGACAGTAATCAGCTGTTCTAGAAATTGTGATTTGTGAGAAAAAAATAATTAAAATTTTGTGAACGTACATATTATATTTTATGTACTTATTTTAAGTTTTACTGTCAGCGTACTTATTTCAAATTTACTTTATAGCCCAAACATTTTCATTTTGATTTTTTATAAATTCGGGCGACGAAATTCAAAATGAAAACATTTGACATATCAGATATGTGACAGTATGTTTTTCGATTATTACCGATAAAATTTAGAGCCGACACTGATTGTGGAAGGTTTTCGTTGATGTTTTGGGATAAAACATGATGTTTTCGCAGGTTTTCGGTTGAAAATTTTGTATGGCGAAAACATCGGTTTTCAGCATGTTTTGCCTCGAAAACCAGAATGAGCTCGAAAACACGCTAGTGTGTACATAGTATTAGAATCTTTTAATATTAAACGAAAAATGCTCTAACTTTTAACCTACGAATATTTTTCTCACTAGAAGTGCAGGGTTAAAAGCAAGGATAGCCTAGCGTACAACCAAAACACCACAAATGCTGAAAAAGCTTTTCTATGGCAGTTAGGGCTCCAACAGGCAGCCTAAACACAAACTCAAACAAGCCTGTATGCATATCTATCTAACCGACATACAATCCTTCACTAGCTATTTTATAAATACATACCTACCGACATAAGTTACAGTAAACTTTCAAGTTAAAGTGCAAAAAATTCCCAGTTTTTCTATCAAACGCATATTCATATGTATACATACATCCATATCCAGTCAAACAGCAAATTATTTGTAAACCACAAGCAGTGAAAATTTTCCCAGTATATTTTCAAACGTCAAAGCTATAGCCAAATAGTGTTTAAACAGCTAGCAGCAGCCTTTGTGCTTTATTGTTGTTGTTGGCCTGCGCTTTGCAATGATGGTGGTGGAATAACAGTTAAAACAAACGCCTGCCCCAAAAATGGCTGCTTATTTTAGCTGATCTTGTTTTAGGGTCTGTAGTGTGAGTAGTGTAGCTACAGTTACATCCGCCATATTACTTTGCTCTCTCGCACTTGTACGACGCTATGTTTAAGTAACGGCTGCAAGTTTATCTACAGATAATTTTGTAGTATAGTGTGTTTTTGGGTTGGTAGTTGTGTGGAGGGGAAATAAGCACAACTACAAATGCATGGGCGCTTTTTGCGCACACTCGAGTTCTCTCCAGCTTTTTTCTCACTCTCTTTATTTGGTATATGTATAAGTTTTGTTGGTTATTTGACTATTATTCGATTTTTATTGCAGTTCGTTTTACTCGTCTGTTCTCCTTCATACGGTAAACAGCCAACTGGCGATGGCGGATACAATTATGGTGGTTGTGTGAAAATATGTATTCGATTGAAATTCGGAGGATAGATATTTTTTATGTATATATATACATATCGTCGGTGTTTATGCAAAACAACGCAACGAACAAATGCAAAACCACGTAAATGCCGTCATTCAAATTTTACAGGTTGGAGCTACTATGTAGTGGATCAAATGCAAATGTGGTGTTTTTGGCATTCTATTGCATAAGAAAATCTCGTTTTTGACCAAACTGTCCCTTACGCGGATTTGCATTTGTCTGTTACGTTGTTTTGCATAAGCACCGACGATATATATGTGCTTATAAAAGCGCAAAAGCATATTGTCGGCTAAAAGTGTAAACCTGCAAAATATTGTTCTTAGCAATATCGACTTTGTGATGCTGTTAGAAGGGGTAGCCAATTCTGCAGTAACTTGCCAAAGAAAACCATCAAACATTTCAGTTTAACCCCACATATGACGTTAAATCTGAGTTAAAAATATAAATTTTCGTTGTGAAAGTGAGCCTAAGAATAATTATAACGAAATATCACAAATATCCAACGCAAGGCGGCAACCCTGCCTGAAAATATCTTATTTGGAATACGCCAGAAAATAAATACCCGTCATTTGATACCCTTATTGGAATATCTTCTTTAAAGAAAATTGAGAGATTTAAAGAGAATTGAGAGAGGCGGCAACCCTGTAAACCGCCCAAAGTGGCAACACCCTAGTAAATAGTTTTAAAATGAAGCTTACTATCTATATGCCAAGTTTGATCTACATCGCTACAGAAACTTCTGAGATATTGGTGTAAAAATATTTAAGTCCGTTGCCACTATTTTTTCCCTCAAGTCCAAACACTGTTGCCACTATTTTTTTTTTTTTTTCAAATTTCATCCTTCACAAAAACTTTGCAGCGCCGCCTAAGAAGTTAGCTTCTAAAATTAAGTAAAACAAATTTGCAAAATACCTCTGAACCCATAAAACTTATGAATGAATGCTTTTAATGGCACACTGTGTGGAAATCGCCTTTTTCCGTGAATAAATCTAGAATTTTAAGATTGAAAATAAATATCGAAAAAAACCTTCTTCTACTGAGAAAACTTGATATAGGCGATTTGGGGGACAAATGTTGCCGTTCAATAAAGAAAAGCACTTGCCATTGCCGATGGCCACGAAAGTGGTGTACATATTTCAAATTTTTTGCTCTTTTCAAAAAAAAGTGGCAAGTTAAACCTTTTTGGAAAGTGTATTCAAAGTATTTGAATCACTTTTAGCCGTCTTTATAGATGTAAAGGGATCTTCTTATCTGAATGGTTCGGGTTTTCCCTAAATAGCTCATCTCCAAATCTTTCAGATAAGGTAGGTTTGATCCAGTATCTTTTTCATTCTTGAGTTTCTAGATTTTTTCACAAACTTTTTAACTTTACTGTAAAACTGGGCTAGATGTGCCACTTTTTGGAAAAACCGCCTAAATTTAAAAATTTTAGTTTTATGCCTATGGATAATTTTTTTCAATATAGCTTGAACTATTAAAATTTTGGCTTACTTATCATACACAACTTTTCAAAAATTAGCTTTCCCTGAAACCTTCTTTTCGAAGGCTAAATGTCTGAATAGTTGCCCCACCATGAAAATAATGAAAAACTAACCAAAAAAAAAATGCAAATGGCAATTTCAAAAATGTATGCATACTTACTTCATATGTAGGGCCCACTAAAGGCATCTATACCTCGAAAAAAAAAAAAAAACACAGGGCAACAGGGTGATTTTACACTTTTATTACGACCTAGTAGAGATTGTTTATCTGGTCGAATTATACACGAAACAGCCTTCAAAAAATTTATAACGCCCCCAAAATCTGGGTTTAAGGCCAGAAACCCGTTTTTCAGTTTCTTCGTAAAAATAAATAAATAAAAAATAAATTATAACCCCAAAAAGTGCTTTTCGATGGAAACCTTTTTTGACGACCTCTCTGAATTTGTGATTGACTACGAACGTATCTTGCTTAGTGGTGATTTCAACGTAAATTTACTCGTAAATGACTCTTACAGTAATAATCTACTTGACCAACTGGCAACAGCAGGACTTTGTGTTGTCAATAGAAATATCCCTACTCGACTACTTTATAACGTGTATTCTAAAATTCGAGCAAATATCCTTTGTTTCTGACCATGATTTAATTTTCTGTACTCTAGATGTTGACATGGACCGTTCTGATTTAGCCAGTACGTTTTTATTTCGTGATTTTCGATCTTTGGATGTCAATTCATTATACTCAGATCTGTCTGCAGTTTATTGGGCTGATTGTTGGTTTTTCGACTCCGTAGATAGTAAGTTAGATTTTCTGAATAAAAGCCTATTCGCTCTGCAACTATCGTTAATCGCTCGTGTCCTTGGTACAACTCCAGAGTCCGGTTTGCTATCGAAAAACTCAAGAAATTTTATAGCAAATGGCGTAATAACAAAACAGATCTATGCTGGCGCCGTTACAAAGAAGTGAGAAACGAAACAACTATTATTATAAGGCAGGCAAATCGTTGGTATACCAACTCGAAGCTGGATCTGTCACTTCCATCTAAGGAACTGTGGAGAAACTTGAAAAAGTTTAAAATTCACGGCAAGGAAAGTCTGGAGTGTGAAATTGATGTTGATGAACTCAATGCCTTCTTTGCTAATGCTAACAATAGTAGTTCTGCTGTGTTAGAAGATTATTCGTCTTATGTAGTAAAAAATTTCGATTTTCCGCGGTTAGCGAGAATGATGTCCTGAAGTCTCTGCTCAGTATACAATCGAATGCTATAGGAGAGGACGGTATTTCCCTTCGCTTTATTAAGGTTATTCTACAGTTTGTTATAAGTCCGCTAACACATATCATAAACTTCTGCTTTACAAGTTCAGGCTTCTCAGCAATGTGGAAGAAATCGGTTATACTCCCTGTTGCAAAAAAATCTAACGCTTCTTGTGTTGGTGACTATAGGCCTATAAGCATATTACCTGCTTTCTCAAAATCGATCTCCTCCTAGGAGGTTCCCCGTAAAAAAAATTAAAACAATCACAATTTTTGACACTTTATGTATATGGAAAAATCAGCGAAATATATATATTAAATTTGGTTTTACTTGGCTATATGTATTTCCAATGCTAGATAAGCGTTTTTGCACTTTCGACAACAATTTTTTATGTATATAAGTATGTTTTACAAATATTTTTTTCCCATACATACATGAGCAGAAATATTCATGTGACTGAAAAACAACCATAGCTAGAACAATACAATATATTAGTTAATTTGCCTGAGAATATTAGTAATTTAATTAAAAGATATAAAAGCACTGATAGTTGATTTGGATATAGAAATACTTCAATATATTAAAACTCAAATATGTTTGTAGATAAGCTAAATAATTCGAACGCTTTATAAATCACGCGCTTCAAAACATTATCAAAAAACAGAACACCCCTTTGAAGAGATAATACAATGTCTGAAAGATGAAAGGAATTTAAATTGAATCGAGGGGCTTCAGTTATTTTTTATATTGCTATAAAGGCAAAACAATTTTATTAAAATACGATTGTACACGGATAAGATAAAGAACACTAAAACCGCCCACTGATTAAAAAATTACTAATTTAACATGATTAAAAAGTTTTGTGTAACAATTTATGAAATTGTCTTCAGCGGTATTTTATTAAAGAAAAAATGCTTGTAATTTTAAAATATTTTGTTTTATTTATACATAGATAATAAATTTTCGATTGTTGACTTTGAATTCCATATTTTATATGTATTAACTAATAACTGGCATTGATATCAGATAAGAATTCAATCAGCCATATAATACAAGCGTTAGGGTGGGTACTCTGCGTCGTAAGGTATCGTTTATTATTAATATTATGCTCTTAACTTAAGGTGCATTTTCGATTTGCTATGCGACAGTGCTATCATTTGACAACAACATCAACCGAGAACTGGACTCTCTTTAATTATATATATTTTTTTTTTTCAACCCACCCTATCATAGTAAAAAGTAGTTGTTTTCTTATATCTCTTTCTCTCTCTCTTCCTCATCTTACGCTTGACTTTCCAATTTGATTTTCATGCTTGTTTGTTAAATGATACCATTTTTGTTTAAACCAAATATTTGTTTTCGCTTGTCCGTTTCTTTATAAAGTTGCTGTCCAACGTCTTTTCATGTTGCCGCTAACTTGTATGGCGTACCTAAACTGATAAGCAACGCCCCTCTCGATAGGGCCAATAAACTCTAACATTGCATGAAATGCAATGCAATTGAATGTCTTCTTGAGCTGCTTCAAGTGTCTGTTTTATCTGATACAAATATATTTTTTTTTGGATCTTCGGCTTCCATGTCTTGTGATTATTAAAAATATTAATTCATTTTTATATTAATTTCGCAGATAACTTTTATGCATGGAATTAAATCCAACCATTTGCAATACCTTCTTCGCCTCAAATGAACACGCTTAACAGATTCCCTGTTCAATAAGTCATATGTGACTCACGAAAGAGTATTGAAGTAAGTTAATAAATCATATTTGACTCATTTCTCTATACTAGATAATATGTTGATATTACTCAGTTGAGCAATACAAAAAACTGGGCGTGGGGTATTCTTAAAGCGTTTTGTATGGGGGCAGGAAAGTTGTTAAACAAAAGGTTCAACTACTTTGCGACTCATTTCGCATTCAGCCGAGATTAATAGCACTTCTTGCAAGGTATAAACTTACTAAACATTGCCATATTGGAAATTTTATTCACGCTTTCATTATATTCTTGTATTTGATACTTGTAAGCCATTAAACTTTATAATAGATGTCAAAAAATCCAACCACAAGCACTATCCACGCTTTTGTCATCATTTGTCACTTCGCCAAGAGCAACCCTAGGGCCAGAATAACACAAAAGAACATTTAAAACTATGTTAACACAACGCGTCTTTTTTGGGAACTTTCAAACCAATTTTACGTTTGTATCTACTATGTACATGTTGTCATACCAATCACATGTGTTCAGCGCAGTGGCGCCTCCAGGTTTTGAAAGGGGGTTAAGGGTTTTCTTTTATTTTCGGGGACACTTTTCATTTCATTTCTCAAAGCCTTTTTTGCTTGTTTTTTTTTTTTTTTTTAATAATATTGTATACCTACATTTTTTAATGTGGTCAATGTCAAATTCAAGGTATCACCTATGTATGTAAATCCTTTAAAAAGTTACCGAATGTGTATTACGTAAAAGCAAAAATATGAGTTGGCGGTTTTCTGTCACTATATTTTGTGTGTAATTTTTTACTGTATTTTTTTGCGTGTTTTTTAATATATTTTTTGTGTAAATTTTACTATATTTTTGGCGAAATTGTTACTATATTTTTTGTTTAATTTTTACTGTATTTTTACTATATTTTTTGTGTAATTTTTACTATATGTTTTAAATTTTATTAAGTTTTTTGTGTAAATTTTATTATTATTGTTTCGTAATTTTTACTACATAGATTTTTTGTTTAGTTTTTACTATATTTTTTGTCAAATTTTTACAATATATTTTTTTCGTATTTTATACAGTATTTTTTCCCTAATTTCTACTATATTTTTTGTGTAATTTTTACTATATTTTTTGTTGTGAATTACTGCGAAAAATATGAATTTCTAGATCCCTGAAGATCACCCCCGTGCATCCGCCCCTGGTTCAGCGTCATTCATGTCTGTCGAAGTTTTGCAACAATTTAGTGATGAGTAAATGTCCGAAATTTGAGATTTTAAATTCAATGTTATTAAATGACAAAGCCAAGAGGGCCAAATGGCACAGCCCAAAAGAACACACATGTGTGTATTTGTGTAATTTGAGGGAGGATAAAGTTTTTGCGGTCAGAGACGCCATGCTTCAGTGTGCTCTACCTGCTTTTGTGGTTTAGTGGTAGTTACTGGCTAGTTGAGCTTTTGACATTGTTACACATGTCACACACACACACAAACAACTAATAAAAATCCACAAGCTAGTCAACTAAATTGTTGCTGTTGCTTTTGTTTTTGCAATAATATCATCGTCATGTCATTAGTTGACTTGCATTGTGTGATTTAACGCTGTTTTTCTACGCTTCAAACGACCTAAAATGTTCGACATGGTTTTTGTGTGGATTTATTCACTTTTTCGGTTCCAAAATCACTGTCCGTCCGGCGTCCTTTCTAGCTTTTTGTTTAACAATGTGTGTTAGTATATTAGATGTTCAAAAACACTATTTTCCAGTTGGCTAGCATATCTCGATGCATGAAACTATTAGTGTGTGTGTGTGCGTGGGATGTATGGATAGTCGAATTTTGTGACTAATTTGTAACCTGACCAATGCTTGTCAACTCAAAGCCACAAAAACTAAATTCCCACTTAATTTTGATATGTTCTTCATACACTATGTATTACATTAGTTTTATGAGTTAATGAAGCAATGTGAAGTGCCAGAGCCAGGGCCGCATTAAGTACATATATCCGTTCGGCAATGTTTCACACAGTAGTTCAGCTCCATACATTTTTGGAAAAAAAGTAAGAAACCTTACCGAATGAAAATGAATGAAAAAACCCAAGAAAAATAATAGTTTCTTAGCAAATATATAAATGCCCACCTTTTTGCGAAATTTTGAGAAGAAATTTAAATGCCCTTCCCCCGTTTGCGAAATTTTGAGAAGAACTGGGTACGCCCTCGGCTTGATCCTATAAACAAGTTTTTATTTCAACTCAAAAAAGCAAGCTGCCTTTATGCAACTTGGCGCATAAGTTACAATCATGAAAGTCGGTACCTCCCTTGGACCTATACAAACAATTTTATTAGATACAAATTTTAATTTCAACTCAAAATAAAAAGTAACAAAAATATCTTCACGAAACTTGTCAAATAAGTTACACGCATGAAGTGTCTTGACAGTAAAAAAATAGACGTGGTTTGATGGGATCGTGGAGTATCGGATCGTGTGTAGAAATCCGCGCAAGAGGGGAAAGTTTCTGACCGCCAATCAACTGCGAATGGCCAGAGCGATTCTTCTATGTGCGGTCCAAGCAGCTCACTGCGTCAGCCGCGAACTAGAATGAAATCAGGGCATGCACATGGAATGTTCGAACCCTTAGTAGGGGAAGTGATGATGCCCGCCTAGTCTTTGCCCAATCTACACGAAGGGCGATCCCACAAACTGCGCCAACTATCGTGGAATCAGCCTTTTGAGCATCGCATATAAGGTCCTATCAAGCGTATTGTGGAAAAAACTGAAGCCTGACGTAAACCGAAGGATTGGACCTTATCAGTGTGGCTTCAGACCTGGTAAATCTACCATCGGCCAGATTTTTACACCATGCTAAATCTCGGAAAAAATCCTGAAAAAAGGTTTCAACATTCAAAATGTTGCGCATACGTCATGTCACTTCTAGGAAAATGTGAAGTGATTTTTTGTCATTACATCAAGGGGCGCAAACATGGGCAAAGATTTTTTCTGGAATCGATAGAAAATATTCCAAACTTTCATTGCTTTATAGTTAGAAAGTGTAGGACGCTGTACCACACAAACTTTTTGTCTATCCAAAGTAGAAAAGGTAAAAATTATGAAGTATAAATTTTGCTGACGTGTTTTTGTACCTATGTTTTAATATTTGACCCATTGTACGGGGTTTTTCTAAGGCCACAGTTTTAAAAATTGTATGCAAAAAAAAAATAAAGCTAAAATTTGCCAAAATTCTATGCAGTTTTATTTGAAAAACTATTTCTGATTTAAAAAAAAAAAGTTTCAACTTTTTGCAAAGTAGTCGAGCGTTTCTTTATAATTATTTAAGCAAAAAATGTGGAAATTTTCCTACTTCTGGGACAAAATCCAGAATTTCAGGAACGAAAAAAAAAATACCGAAAAAATCTACTACTTATTCTGGGAAATTAATATCTCTATGCATATCCTGTAAATATTTGTAAGTGTCAGTTGCACTGCGCTTCCAATACACGGGGCCCCTAGCCTAGAGTACTCTTATTTCGACTTGAATCCGCTACTGAAACTCTCGTATTTCATTCTCTTTCTCTCACATTATTCGTTAATGCATTTGAAGCTTTGCACATTTTGCATTTGCCGATACTTTTTGCGTTGCTTTTATAAATTCGTTTCCTTTCTTTATTATTGTTATTGCAAAATTGCATTTCTTCGTTATATCTGCATTCGTTAGTTTGCATTTTGTATTTGAATGTTTGCTTTGTATTTACAGCTTTTTCGTTGTGGAGCACTAAACAATTGCTTCAGTTTATGAGCTTTGGCCAGGACGGACGGACGGCAAACGGGACGTGAAGTTATACTCGGGCGATTCAACGGTGTAGTACGAGTGCTATTTTCAATACAAATATTTTATTTTGCTCAGCGCGATATCGGGCGTACGCATGTATGTTTTATTTAGATATTTAACTCTGTTGTTGGAAGTTCGGAGAGTATCGAATGGACGAGAGTGTGCTCTATAGAGCGAGTTCTTTGCAGTTTATTGTTATTGATGTTGTGGTGTTTATCGCTGTGAAATACATGGATACCTAGATGCATACCTAACAAACATTTTTAGCTAATCTCAATTTGAGATGCATTTGAGAACCAATCATCTTCCCAAATCTCAAACGTTCGTTTTCAGTTTGAGGCGAAATAACCGTTGATAGCGTTCTCAACCTAACAGGCTCATTTTTAATATGGGATTTTCCCTGATTATCAAATTGAGAACGGCAGAATTTTCAAACGTTTCTCAAACTGAGCGGAGTGGATCGAAATGGAATCCACATGCTCTCATTGAAATATTTTTTCAGAGATGCCAATCATGCAAAACAAATACCCATTTTAATAAAAAGTTTCCATTCATGCAGTTAAATTTTACATAATATTTTTTTAATTAATATAGTTCAACAAATAATCCTGTTATATAAACAACATTTGAGAAAAAGTTGAGAATAGATGTTTTCTCAAACATTTGAATTTTTGGTGCTCGATGTTTGTTGGGTATGAATCAATGCAGTTGTGTCGTTGTGTTGAAACACAATACATATGCATATACAAATTGTGAAAAAGTCTTCGTAAAAACTACTTTTAAATGAAAGCAAGGCCGCCGGTGAAGCAATGGAAAAAGTTTCATTTTATCAAATTTTTATGTTTTTTTTAAATTTTTTTTTATTTTATTTTATTTATTTTTTATTTTATTTTATGTTATTTTATTTTATTTTGTTTTATTTTATTTTATTTTATTTTATTTTTTTTTATTTTTTTTTATTTTACTTTATTTTATTTTATTTTATTTTATTTTTTAAAAGTTGAAAAAAAAATCTATTCAAAAAAACTTGCTTGTTATAATTTTTTCCACTTCCATTCATTAATACAAAAAACTAGCTTTCAAGCAGAATTTTCGCTGCTTAACAACAACTACTATACATAAACGTATGTATATATTCCAATAACAAATTCACAACCACTTTGCATTGACTAATGCTGAGTTGCAATTGTAATTGAAATTCGATACATTTAGCGTGAGTTGAAAGTTACAACAACAGCAACTCCAACAAAATTTAATCAACAAATATTAAAATAAAATAAAACAAGTGAAAAGAACTGTTAACCGATAAAAACAAGCGCTACATAGGCATGTATGTAAAAACATGCAATGTATGAATGGTGGAAAACCACAACCGTTAAGCACGCACTTTTACCGCTTGCACTTTATTTTTTGAATGAGGCTATCGTGCAAAAATTCTAAATGCCGACGTCGTTGACGCTTTTGTCGTTGATCCCAGTTGTATATCCGGCCAATATGCGAAACATTTCCGGGATCGCTGAACATGCGATGAAAATACATGTTTTTGGTATAAAAGAGGAAAATATAACAGGGTGATCCATACAAAATAAAATAAAATAAAATAAAATATTTTTGACTTTTGACCAGTCGAATAATTTTTATCAAATTATTCTTTAGAGTTTTTAGCGAAAACTAGTTAAAAATGCTCCAAACAATACCACTAACAATAATTGCAATTTCGATCTTGTAGAAGGATCTTGTCAAACCACTTTGTATTGTTATTCCTTATCTCCTCTCCTTCGTTCGATGACCAGTAAAGGTGATGAAAAATTTCTGAGCAGCAAAACAAAGCGGTTTGACAAGATCCTTCAACAAGATCGAATTTGCAATTATCGTAATTGGTATTGTTTGGAGCATTTTTAACTAGTTTCGGTAAAAACTCTAAAGAATAATTTTTGGCATAAAGTCAAGTCTTACTACTCATTTCATGGCAGTGATTCAGTGAAGCAAATATGTATAATAGCGTCTACTTAAAATAATACGATTTAGTAGTTAAGTAGACGCTCGTGTTTACATTAATATTCGCATGTTAATAAGCCGAACCATGTTTTGTTTTCCTCACTTAAAAACTTCGTTCATTCATGGCATTGAATGGGCAATGGCATTTGCTTTTAATGATTGATTATGCGATTTGTCGTCGGTCGGTCTTGTTAATTTATGAAAACGTAGGCGAAATTGCATGACAATGTAATGAATTTGCGTAGGCATTTTCTGACCCAAACGACCCACTGCATGTAATACATGGCTATGTACCTACTACAAATCGACTTGCAAACAATATTGTTTATTTTATAGTGCATTTATAATGGCAAACGATTTGAAACGAATTTGTTACAATTTGTGCGAATTTTGAGGATAATTTCAATTAAATTCAATTTAACACATAATAAACATAGCATTTTCCAACAACAAAAAAGCAACATTTTGTAACAACAATCATGTCAAACAACGTGGTGCAACAGAGGGTGACATTACAACCAACAAAAGCAACAAACAAACAAAATTGCATGGTAAGTTTAATTATTTGCTTGCTATTGGATTTGTCGACAAGAATTGATTTTCTCTTTATCATTGGCATTCATTTATTGATTTAAGACATTACCCAAACGGGCAGTGGACTGATAGCAGGGCTGAAATATCAATCACAATAAAATGAAATAAAATAAAATAAAATAAAATAAAATAAAATAAAATAAAAAAAAATAAAATAAAATAAAATAAAATAAAATAAAATAAAATAAAATAAAATAAAATAAAATAAAATAAAATAAAATAAAATAAAATAAAATAAAATAAAATAAAATAAAATAAAATAAAATAAAATAAAATAAAATAAAATAAAATAAAATAAAATAAAATAAAATAAAATAAAATAAAATAAAATAAAATAAAATAAAATAAAATAAAATAAAATAAAAAAAATAAAATAAATTAAAATAAAATAAAATAAAATAAAATAAAATAAAATAAAATAAAATAAAATAAAATAAAATAAAATAAAATAAAATAAAATAAAATAAAATAAAATAAAATAAAATAAAATAAAATAAAATAAAATAAAATAAAATAAAATAAAATAAAATAAAATAAAATAAAATAAAATAAAATAAAATAAAATAAAATAAAATAAAATAAAATAAAATAAAATAAAATAAAATAAAATAAAATAAAATAAAATAAAATAAAATAAAATAAAATAAAATAAAATAAAATAAAATAAAATAAAATAAAATAAAATAAAATAAAATAAAATAAAATAAAATAAAATAAAATAAAATAAAATAAAATAAAATAAAATAAAATAAAATAAAATAAAATAAAATAAAATAAAATAAAATAAAATAAAATAAAATAAAATAAAATAAAATAAAATAAAATAAAATAAAATAAAATAAAAATAAAAAAAATAAAATGAAATAAAATAAAATAACATTTTTATGGCAGAGTTTTAGGGCCATTTTATTGGTTGAAGATACGTTTTGTTGAAAAATATGGCATGCACATGATCACACCCATTGAATTGTATGTATGTCAAAATATAATTTTGAGTTACGTGTAGTTGGATGTCGCAACACCAATGACATAACACAATTCTTAACCGTTTTTTGTTTTATCAATCGAAAATCAACTATTATGGTGTGACAACTTTCAAAAAATAATTGTAAACTTTTAACTGCTTCAATGTGGCTGGCTACTGTTGAACTATCGAACTATCACTTGTGTAGCAATAATTAATTACGCGTCATGTCATGTTATTACTTTTTATGAACATGTTTTGGCTGTTTACTCTTTTGTCTTGTAAGATTTTTGTCACAAATGGAATTCAGAAGCGAAAACATTCATGGCAACAACAATATGAAGATATGACAGAATGGAAGTGTAAATGTGTGTACAAACAACATTCATTTGAGACACTGATAATGATAACCCAATAAGCGAAATCTTATAAGTTTACTAAAAAATAAAAAAAAAAAAAGTAAATAAAAAAAATACAAAAGAAATTAATTTTAAAAAATACTAAAATCAAATAAAACGATAAACAAAAGTAAAAAATAAAATGTACAAATTTAATAAAATAAAATAAAAAATATGAAATAAAATAAAATATAACAAATAAAATAAAGCTAATTAAAAAAAATGAAATAAAAAAAAAATTTAAATAAAATAAAATAAAATAAAAAAAGTCCGAAACCTTGTCAGTGGATTTGAGGTACAAAAATCTACAAAAATATATCACTGACTCAAAAAGACTCCTTCGCGCAACTATTTTGCGTAAGCAAAAGATAGCGTCAGAATAACATTCGATATGCAAATATTTTTGTGCCCACGTAATCTCATACAAACATACTACCCCACCAACAAAATGCATTTGCGAAAGCGCATTGTTTATGGTTAAAACGATTGATGTTGTTGCTGTCAATTTGCTGTAACATTAAATACCATGTCATGCGCCAAAGTGACCATTTGACTGACGTTTGGCGACACCAAGTCATGATGATCGTGCAACAACAACAACTTAAATAATATCGACATACTTACCGCCAAAGGTAACGAAGGCTACCCACAAGCTTTGCCAAGCTGTAGCGGCGCTGCATTTGATTTGTTTTTTTTTATTTGATTTTTTGGCCGTTGGTAGAAGGAATTCAATTTGTACGCGTGCGCGCAGTTAACATACATAGACCTATACGTAGATATTTATTTGTTTTGTATTAAAAATGTAATGTAATTTCATTTTATTGCATTAAGGGTAAGCGTTTTGTTGTAATGAGTTTTGTAGTTGGGTGCCATTGCCGTTGTCTCGGCAATTCATCGGTACGTGCTTGGCCGCTTAAGGCACAGATTTAAGTTGAAAACATATGTAGTGAGTTGCTAATGCCGCGCATTAAAACCACAAAACAAACAACAATTGGTGTTGTAGTTGTTGCTATCACTGCGAATTAGAATTTCACTAACGTTGCCCGTTTCACATTTATTTATTGCCAAATATAAAAATTATGAATGATTAATATGAATTGTATACGCAAATAGCAACAAAGTTTAATGACAACAACTTTACATACAAGCGTGCATTCAGGTCTCCATATACACAGAGTATGAATGAAGCAAACATTTATCAAATATGAATGAATTGTTGGCGAAAAATTTATGGCGGTATATAATTTAATAAATTTGCTGTTGTGTATTGGATCTAAAGTAAATCGTAGATTACATACTTTCATCGTCAAAACATATATCTTTAAAGTGTTAGTACGAAAACCAAAGGATCTCTGCCACCATATAAAACCTTATATACTTGCAGTATTTGAAAAATTTATTTTATTTTTGTAATTTTTTTATTTACTTTTTTAAATTTTCTTTTATATTTTTATCTTACTTTATTTTTATTTATTTTATTTTATTTTATTTTATTTTATTTTATTTTATTTTATTTTATTTTATTTTATTTTATTTTATTTTATTTTATTTTATTTTATTTTATTTTATTTTATTTTATTTTATTTTATTTTATTTTATTTTATTTTATTTTATTTTATTTTATTTTATTTTATTTTATTTTATTTTATTTTATTTTATTTTATTTTATTTTATTTTATTTTATTTTATTTTATTTTATTTTATTTTATTTTATTTTATTTTATTTTATTTTATTTTATTTTATTTTATTTTATTTTATTTTATTTTATTTTATTTTATTTTATTTTATTTTATTTTATTTTATTTTATTTTATTTTATTTTATTTTATTTTATTTTATTTTATTTTATTTTATTTTATTTTATTTTATTTTATTTTATTTTATTTTATTTTATTTTATTTTATTTTATTTTATTTTATTTTATTTTATTTTATTTTATTTTATTTTATTTTATTTTATTTTATTTTATTTTATTTTATTTTATTTTATTTTATTTTATTTTATTTTATTTTATTTTATTTTATTTTATTTTATTTTATTTTATTTTATTTTATTTTATTTTATTTTATTTTATTTTATTTTATTTTATTTTATTTTATTTTATTTTATTTTATTTTATTTTATTTTATTTTATTTTATTTTATTTTATTTTATTTTATTTTATTTTATTTTATTTTATTTTATTTTATTTTATTTTATTTTATTTTATTTTATTTTATTTTATTTTATTTTATTTTATTTTATTTTATTTTATTTTATTTTATTTTATTTTATTTTATTTTATTTTATTTTATTTTATTTTATTTTATTTTATTTTATTTTATTTTATTTTATTTTATTTTATTTTATTTTATTTTATTTTATTTTATTTTATTTTATTTTATTTTATTTTATTTTATTTTATTTTATTTTATTTTATTTTATTTTATTTTATTTTATTTTATTTTATTTTATTTTATTTTATTTTATTTTATTTTATTTTATTTTATTTTATTTTATTTTATTTTATTTTATTTTATTTTATTTTATTTTATTTTATTTTATTTTATTTTATTTTATTTTATGATGATACGATTGCTAGACTTAAATTACAACAACAATAGGTTAATACATTTTTGTTGGGATATGTAATTGCTAATACAAAAGTTATGGCGGTTGAAGGCGACATGTTGCATACCAATTTAAGACAAGTTTCCGACGCGGTGATGGCCGGTAATTTGCTCGATGTTTGCCATCGACCATCGACATGATGCTGATAGTGCTGACAATTACAGCAAGGTTCATTCGGTGTAAGTGAACAATACTAAAGGCCTCATTTACCAAGCATCAAAGAAACATTAACAAAAAATACAAGCGATCATAGCTAGCGCTTAAGAGTACGTGACGCTTGCTGCTAAAAGCAATGGTAATTGCCGATCGCTGAGTTAAATAGTGACAATTGAACAACAAATGTGGCGATTGATTCACGCCATAAATGGCAGATAAAACAAACAGCTTAAGGAGATAAAGAAAAAAGAAAATGAGTGATTACGCACTAAACGCGCTGACTTTGGCCACGGTCGACTGGGAAAGGTGTAAGTAAGGCTGTTGACTATTTTAGCGACGCGCTGCAGACGCCATAAAAACGGCAGTGTCTATAAACAACGCACACTATCGTTGAATAAAGTTTTTTTTTTGGGGCGCGCAACTGATGACAACAGCGCCTGCATAGGTAGAGAAAAGGAGCAGAAAATCGATGCAAATAAAATAAAGAACCAACCACACGCATGCGCAAACACTTAAAGACACAAGCGCGTGACTGGCGTCACTGACGACAATGACGAAAATGAATGTGCAAAAAAGTGAAAATCGCATTACAATTGCAGCGACGCAATGCGTACAATTTAGCCGATGCGCAATGCCATTTGAGGCATGCATGCGCTCCGTGCCGCGAGCTAATCCAGCGATTGAAAGCCCACTGCGCTACACCTTGCCACCGCTTGCGCTCCCTCTCCTTTAATGCAGTGCGAGTGCAGTGAACGACAGAAGCGCAACAATTTGCAGTCTGCCCATGTCGCTGCAATTAAAAAACGCCTTACTCGGTGCCACATCTAGATTCGGCAACAAAGCAAATGTGGCTAAAAGGTAAAGCGGCGCGCGCAGGTGTAGATTATTACGCATGCAATGCGGCAGTCATCGGGGATAGAGCGCATATATGCAGTTTGTAAGAAAGGTATTTGTTGTTTTCTTTTGTGCAAATCCATTCGAATGACGCATCATTTAGTAGCGCGTACATACGCAGATACGCATGGGCAACTAGCTAATATGCATAAACGTTTAATAAAACAAAAACAGCGAATAAAAAACGAAACACGTAAAAGCGCATACAAATTTCGCATGTAGATTTACAGATATCGAACCATAAATGCATGCAGCTATGCACCTGCGCGCGCCGCTTTTAGCGCTATTCGCTCCCCTCACTATTATTCTTGATTTTTGTGTCCCTCCGACAAACTCTTTTGTTTGGTTGCTATGCGTAGTACGTGCGAATGCGCTTTGTTAAATTATTTTTTTAACGTTTCTTAATTCGCTTATAGCAACAACGTTTAGCCGCCAAACGCAAGTGATCATGCGATCATCGATCGCGCTCGATCATTCTCCAAATCCTTGTCAAGCGTCAAATATTCGACTATTCAAAATTCAGCCGCTTTGCCGCCGCGCTACTACTTACTGGCCATTCATGGACAACCATTAAAACAAATAACATGCCAAAGTACAATGCGCATTAAGGCCAATAAATAATACAAATGACAGCAATCAAATGCGCCAATGATCGTCAACGATCATCAAACTTTTCATTTCGTGAGCGTGTGAATGTATGCGTGCCAAGTGTGTCACTGTAATCCATCATTTGAAATTCTATCGTCAATTCTATACCAAATAAATTTTTTAACTTTTTTGTTAGTTATTTTTATATCGCTTTATTTTTGGGCATGATCATACGTTGAACAACAAAAAAGTGGTCAATCTAACAACATTGCACCGGAAATTGCCATTTGAATTGAATAGTCGCTAGCGATATGTGATCTCACCTAATGCCGGTTGCAACTTGAGTAGGTATAAGCACTGTACTTCTTTGGAGGCTTTGTTTCCGCCTATCTTTTTGGAAAGTGTGAACGTGATTTTTGTTATTGGACGATCACGTCTAATGGTATTCTCGTTTCGGATTCCATCTGTAACAGATAATTTTCATGGCATGAACAAAAATTGCATCAAGAATCATATGAATTTCTCTCAAATAAATAAATATATAAAAGAAAATAAAAAAGAGTAAAATAAAATAAAATAAAATAAAATAAAATAAAATAAAATAAAATAAAATAAAATAAAATAAAATAAAATAAAATAAAATAAAATAAAATAAAATAAAATAAAATAAAATAAAATAAAATAAAATAAAATAAAATAAAATAAAATAAAATAAAATAAAATAAAATAAAATAAAATAAAATAAAATAAAATAAAATAAAATAAAATAAAATAAAATAAAATAAAATAAAATAAATAAAATAAAATAAAATAAAATAAAATAAAATAAAATAAAATAAAATAAAATAAAATAAAATAAAATAAAATAAAATAAAATAAAATAAAATAAAATAAAATAAAATAAAATAAAATAAAATAAAATAAAATAAAATAAAATAAAATAACATAAAATAAAATAAAATAAAATAAAATAAAATAAAATAAAATAAAATAAAATAAAATAAAATAAAATAAAATAAAATAAAATAAAATAAAATAAAATAAAATAAAATAAAATAAAATAAAATAAAATAAAATAAAATAAAATAAAATAAAATAAAATAAAATAAAATAAAATAAAATAAAATAAAATAAAATAAAATAAAATAAAATAAAATAAAATAAACAAGAACAAAATAAACTTAAATAAAGTCAAATAAAAAAAATGAACAAAAAAAAAATAAAATAAAAAGCATAATTAAAAAAATGTTCTTTAGAAAAACACGTTGAATGATTATAAAACTAATTCAAACGATGGGAAATCGAAAAACTTGAGAGGTTTTTTAGAATAAATTTTCCATTTCCATTCAAGCCTGAATTCCTGATATGGCTGCAATAGTGCACCAGTATTTTTCCATTAATGTTTCCCACGATCGTTCAGCAATATTTTATGTAAGAAAAAGATCAAACAAATCTCCGAAGCAAAACCAGAAACAAAATTCGAAAAGGGACAACAGGATCGATAACACTTTAAAACAAATAATATTAGCTTGTTGGAAATGCTCGTCGCAAACCACATTCTTCGCACATGGAAAAGTCATATGCATGAAGTCATAACTTCCAACTTAACGCTTTCTTTCACGCATTGCGCATTTCCCATTCATACAAAATTCAATAATGGGAAAATGCTTCAAAACGTTTGAGAGTATGTACATTCGAATGCATAGCTGAGCTCCATCAAAAATTTCACTTAAACACAAAATATACAGCAAAACAACAACAACTGTGTAGCTACGACTTGGCAGCAACTTGGCTACCTTGTATTGTACTCGTATAACATACAACCGGCAATTAACAATTTTATTCCTATTACCATAACTTGGCAACGGTTGCTGGTAAGTGCTGCTGTTGTGCCGTTTTCACTTTTCCCGCTTTTAGGGAAGAGCGTCGTTACGCCTTCATTACACCTTGTTGCAGTTGTTCCGCTGTAATTTTATGTCTTTTCTCGGAACAAAATCGTACAAAACGGTTACGGCATTGTTACAAAGAAAGGTATGGATGAGAACAACAACAAATATACTTTTGGATTGGAGGCAGTAGTGGCACCATTAGCATAGTCTTAAATACCAACTGTTTGTCTAAATTGCTGTGAAATGTGTACATACATATGAATGCCAACAATGAAAATGTTGCTAAGTTAGCTGAAATAGTCGAAGTAATTATACGAGCCTTACTTGCATGGA
>CAXKVI010000002.1:6192788-6200288 GCA_964058755.1 Campiglossa producta | reverse complement strand
TTGGCCGGGTCAATATAAGACAACGGCCCGGGTCGTTTCGGCACGATGGGTATAGCACAAGTTCTCGTAGAATCGGCAATACAAGAAACTAGCCGTGTAGGCTATGTAGGTCATTTAGCGTTACCCAGGGTGCACCAACTGGCAGGCGAACTACTTTTATACCCCTTATACCACTTGTGCTCTAAGGGGCACATATGTGGAACTCTTATCTATTATGTGGACAAAATTATAATACCCTTGTACTAGTACGCTGGGTATAAAAATGTGTCAGTTGGCAGGACTCGAGCCGAGACGCTCTGAATGACAAAGCTCAATATTTATGTACCATCACCCATGACGGAAATTTTTCCACACCAGTGATAATTTTTCTAGACCTGTTGAAAACACTTTCAACTCATCTACATTTCACATGACGTAGGTAATTGGTGCCTGCTGAAGTATGTTTGTATAAAATTGCGTGCTTTTGTTGCATGCATTATTACTTTAAACAAACACACAAATATACTAATGAAACTAGCTTTAAAATATAAATTTGATTAATACACTTGTAATTGAATGTAAATACAAACATAGTCACACACATGCTTTGCAGACATTTATCACCCAACCGTTGATTCGGTAAATAGGAGAAATGTTGGCATAGCAAAAAAATTTACATTAAAACCCAATAAAATAAATATGTTTACAAGCAAAATAATTTCGTTTTGAAAGCACAAAGGAATGCTTGGACAGCAAACAAACGGCCAAAACAAATGTGTGGTGTTAAAAGCAAAAGAATTGTTGTTGGCTGCATATTTGGCTTAATGGCTATGTTGCACGCTTCCAAGCGAGAGAAAACAGGCAAAGGTAGCTCCATAAAAGCAGCAACAACCTTCAAACGGGCGATTCAAGAAAGTAAGCAAGCGGCGTTGAAATGTTGCACTTCGTCGGCGGCGCAGTTGCAATGCTGCCCACCTGCTGTTTAACTTCTTGTCTACAAACTATGCATTCAAATATTGCATAAATTAGTTTGTGCTAAAAATAGTGCAAATTTTGCAAATTAAAAATAAAATATTAATAAGAATAATTTATGGTATAAAGCAGTTAGCAGCGCTCAAGTGAAAATGGTTAAGGTTTTGTGGACGACGGGGCGCAAATTTTTTTTACATTGTTGCCAATAGCTGTCCCACAGTTTTGAAGCGCCCCTTTTTTGTCTCACCAATGCACCATGGGCTGAATGGAGTGTGAATATATATATTCCCCACAAAGAATGTGAATTGTATTAAAAACCCCGCTAGGTGGCGCTGATGTTGCGATATTTACAAAATCCGAATTCAAGGTCAGATTTGGCTCATATTGGAAACATATGTTACCTACACACACACCGACATTCTATAAATTCTATAAAGTGGTATCAAACACGGGGGGAAAAAATGTTCCAGAAAAAATCTTGCCACTAGGTGGCGTTGGGGTCGAGATATTTACATCTGATATTAAGATTTCAACAAAAAATGCTTAATTCGCAGGTTAAATTTTGTAAAAATGAGCCAATATGAGATGAAGTTGTTTTATAAAGAACAATACCACAATATAAGTTCAAAAGTGAACCAAACTCCACTTGCCCCCATTTTGATAGGAAAAATATTTGACAAATCCCCAAGTTTGGCAGTTCATAGAAAGTACAGGTTGGCAACCACGAATCTGTTATTGAGGAATTTACTTAGTTGACATAGGTATATAGGTGCTTTAAGAAAAACCAATCAGATCACAAATATATTTCTAGAAAAATTTTTACTTTATGCCAAAAAACCCAATTCATCCCATTGTGCAATGGTCGAGCCATGTTTATAGAACTATGCGTGCATCATTTCAAGTGCTAGTTTGTTTTTGGTATTTAATTGCTCTTATTTTTGCAAGCATTTAGCTTTGTTTTATTGCTATTTTTATAGTGCAAATATGGTTAATAAAGGGTGCTGTAACTTGTGACTGAATGCAAGTAAATAAAATAAAAAAGTAAATAAAATAAAATAAAATAAAATAAAATAAAATAAAATAAAATAAAATAAAATAAAATAAAATAAAACAAAATAAAATAAAATAAAATAAAATAAAATAAAATAAAATAAAATAAAATGAAATAAAATAAAATAAAATAAAATAAAATAAAATAAAATAAAATAAGATTAATATTGCCATTGATATACTGCACCAAAATGCATCACCCTATTTGTTACAAAAGTATTTCGTGTTATAAATTAATTAAAAATTTACAGACAACACGGAAGTGTGATAATCCGTGCATTAATTGTAAAACGCGATTTGCAGCAGCAATATCGACAACAACAACAACACAAAGACAACAACAATAAACACTGCCACTATATAATACATATCAACAAAACCGTGCATTAAGAAGAAAACAACATACATAGCTTACAACGCTGTAAGTACCTAAGTGATACCAACATACCTGGGTTAAAATGTAACTTGTCGGTTACATTGCATACCATGTCTTGTAGTTTAACCCACAGTTCGAAATGTTGATGATATTCACACGTGCTTTCAGTTGCTTTACTTTACATGTTGCTTTTAAAAATACACTTGTTTATTGTTTATTACATTTTTAACTTGTTTAGTCTTTTTAGTCTCTGCATTTAAATAATATTCATTTTCTTATCAACAACATTCGCCCACGAAGTTGGCAATATTTGCAAGTAATATCAAAATATTTATAAATTAATATCCGCTCAAATATTGTAGGCCATTCATGTATTAAAACGAGTGTTCTCATTTCAAAACATAAACAAAAAATTTGACCCTCAAGAATATGAAAAAAGTAAAAAAAATAAAATAAAAAAAAAATAAAAAAAAAATAAAATAAAATAAAATAAAATAAAATAAAACAAAATAAAAAAAAATAAAATAAAATAAAATAAAATAAAATAAAATAAAATAAAATAAAATAAAATAAAATAAAATAAAATAAAATAAAATAAAATAAAATAAAATAAAATAAAATAAAATAAAATAAAATAAAATAAAATAAAATAAAATAAAATAAAATAAAATAAAATAAAATAAAACAAAATAAAATAAAATATAATAAAATAAAATAAAGTAAAAAAAAATAAAATAAAATAAAAAAAAAATTAAATAAAATAAAATAAAAAAAAAAATAGAATAAAATAAAATAAAATAAAATAAAAAAATGAAATAAAATAAAATAAAATAAAAAAGAAATAAAATAAAATAAAATAAAAAAAATAAATAAAAAGAAATAATAAATAAAAAAAATAAAAGAAAAAAAGAAAAAAAATAAAATAATTAAAATAAAATAAAATAAAAAGAAATACAAAATATCAAAATAAAAAAGTAAAAAAGTAAAATAAAAAAAAAAAAATAAAATAAAAATGTAAAAAAATAAAAAAAAAAATAAAAAAATAAAAAATAAAAGAAAAAAACAAAAAAAAAATAAAATAATACAGAATAAAAAAAAATAAAAAGAAATAAAATAAAATAAAATAAAATAAATAAATAAAATAAATAAAATAAAGTAAAAACCAAAAAAAAATTTAAATAAAACAAAATAAAATAAAAAATTTTTAATAAAATATCATATGCCTAATAAAATGCAATAATTAAATAAAATGAACTAAATATCTATAGTTAAGTTTGCTAACAAAGTATACATCAAATACACATGTACATAGATACACCTAATTCTTCATTTGAAATGAGCCCCAAATGAGCGTGAAAGAGCGTGTCATAAAGCAGGTGTGGAAAATTGTTTTTAAATTTCTTAAACGCTTCCATTTGGTAAATTTATAATGTCGAAATAAATGCGCATGCGCGACCAACAGACAACAACCAGCAGCAATTCCAACAAAAACTAACCAACAAACGCGCGAATGAATGGAATGGCGTAGACAGACTGCCTGATATAGGCAAACACATAAAACTTACCTACAGACTATAACCGAAAAAATGCCATATAACTGCTAGAGGAGTATAACATAAATCATCAAATTGTTAGGAAGCCTCATTATGAGCCATTATTAACGCCAACAATGGCAACAACAACAGCAGCAGACAGTGCCGATAAGCCGAAGCGCGATGGAAAAAAGACTGGAAATAAAACTAAAGCGAATGAACAGTAGCACCTGAAATGTTAATAACAAGCAACACTGACAATAACTGCCACTACCAGGTACCTACAACTAAACCAAAAACAACAACAACAACAGCAGCGGTAACATTTATTAAAATGCCGTTTTGCTTAATTTTTTATTATTTATTTGGAATTTTGACCACGAAAAGAGCAGCGAAATGAAATTTTTGAATGCGAATTAGATAGTCCAATGCTGATATGGAACTAGCTTAAATAAAAACTAAGAACGACTTGGAGTCACTAAAAGAGGCAACAACAACAACTACATTATCCGTTTGTTGTGGCACCTTTACTTACTTTGTTGCATGAATACTTTGCGTTTTTAAATGCTTTTCCTTGGAAATGAAAATTAATATTTTCCTCATTATGCAGCATGAATGGCTTTCTTCATTTTTACCAATTCCTCAGTTTTCCACACTTTTTATTCAATTTCGAGTTTGTTTATTATTAAGAGATTGTAGGTTTTGATAGCAGCGGTGTTGTTATTAATATATGCAAACACACAAACATACTATTGTCGTCGCCTTGGATGATAGGCAGTGTGAGGGCGGTGATGGGTCCGTGACTACTGTTAGGAAATGAAGAGAATATTTAGGAAACCCCAAATGTGCATGTGTGCATCTGCTAGTGATGCACAAAGCGGAAAAAATGGAATTCGAAAACCCTGGGAAAAGGTGCTGTCCAATTATCGATGCACATAAACGACGGAACTTGGCTTCAAGACCCTTAGGTAAGGTTCAAGCGGCTACCGTAGAGGCACATTTAGGCCAGTTTTACAAGGCCCGTTATAATACGACCAACACAAGGAAAGCCAGTCCCGGGGCCCGGCCTTGGCGGAGTGTGTGCTTCTTCAGCATAAGTTTGCAAGTGCCAAACGGCATACCTACGCGCTCTTTATCCCAAGGAAGCTGCTTGGTCGTACCCTGCCTAGTAAATTCGTCTGCCCTACAGTTTCCCTCAATGTCCCTCTGCCCCGGGACCCATCTCTTGTAGAGATCCAAGGGATTTGATGGCCCCTTGGCTGTTGCTCAAAATACTGATATTTTGTCCGATAGTGCGTTTCCTCTCCAAGTCGCGGCGTCCATTATTGCTGAGACGTCAGTCTGGATGACACTGCACTGATCAGATAGTCTGAAGGAGAGCTCAAGTTTTGGATCCTTTTAATAAACCCCTCCTTCAACTCTGCCGTCTAAATTCGAGCTGTCGGTGTAAATGGAAGTGCCGCCATTAGTAGCGGGACACCGATCCGTCCTTTGTCATTCTTACCTGCTGGGAATGTTTATTTTGAAGCAACGATCTGTGCTCAGCGGGAGCAAACCGTAAGTTCCAAAGAGACTTACAGAGGGTACAAACCTACTATTGAGGCATAGAGCGAACGGAATTCTACTCAGAACTCGCTAAAATCAAGAACAACCCTTTCAGTGATGTACAAAACCAACAGGGCTTGACTTCGTATACCTAACTTATACACAAATTTAACCCTACAAGCCTTTTTATGATGAAGCGAGGACCAAAAAAAAAATCGTTCTAAAGTGATACAATTTTTTTTTTAAATATTGTTGATAACTAAAAAAAGCGTAAATACCAAGTACTTTCCAAGTTGCATTTATTTTTTATATTTTTTATTTTATTTAATTGAATTTGGTTTTATTATAATAAATTAAATTATAATTTAATTAGTTAGTTAGGGGTTTTTGGTAATGCCGCTTTAAAAATAAATTTTTATAAAACTAGCAAAACTGAAAACCGACTCACAAACCCGGTTCTATAAATACCCATACTTTCACACCACTAGTACCAAACAAAATTTATGATAAACTGCTTGTACCTGGCGTTGCTTAATAGTGGTAATGATGATAGCTTCATGATGTGTTGACGATGACGACGTGAAAATTAATTAACAAAATAAATGAAATGAAAGTAGGCGGAGTTGTTACCTAGTTAGTACAATGTTAATAAATGGGTACGACGGGTATTAGCCTTGTGAATGAGGTGAAGTACGGTAAAGTTGTTAATAAAAATAGAAGACCAAGTAATTGGATGGGAAATTAAGAGAGGAAACTGTACAATGAACTTATTTTTCAGAAGTTCTAAAAAGGACAAGTTGTTTTCCAATGATGGAGTACAAGACTTAGCGATGTTTTCTCATCTAGCCTGTAGCTTTAAAGTTCACGACGAATTAGTCTAAAGCTGAATCTTAACATAGGAAGAATGTTCAATAGTACATGTGCCTGAAAAATTGAGGCCTCTAGAAGCTTTTTTGTATTCACGCTTGAAGTTTATTTTATCTTTTGTAATATTTCTTCAAAAAACCATTCGCACGTTTCTTGAAATTCATTCATTTTGTAATCAACACAACGATTAAAAAACATAAATAACAAATAAAATATGTTCATGTACTCGATACAAAACTTTGAAACTAATGTTTAAATAAACAGCACAACAACAGCAACAAAAAACAATGCGTGCTTACAAGAAAGTTTAACACTTTCGGAAAGAAGCAAAGAATAAATTTAAACAAAAAAGTAAAACAAAAAAATCCCAAAAAAATTATATCGTCGAAAATGGGCACAACTCGTCGCATTACATTTACATTATGTCAGCAATTCATTAGGCGATTTTAAAACATTAAGGCATACCTACTTGCGAGAAATGTAGAAACATATATACCAATGTACAAACTTATGTATATACCCATGTTTTTGAATGTTTATTTTCGGTTAGGTGAGAACCTCGCTACTGGCCTTACAGTGAACTACAACGTACTTTGAACATTTTGATAATTGTAGTCAACTATTTCTTGATTTTCTTAAGCTACTGTTGCACTCAACACATATCAAATAAACCCACACTTGAGAATGTCCATATTACGTACTCGTCTAGATCTACAAAAATTCAATACTACTTGGCGGCTAGTTTACGCGTTTTCCAGGTCAATCATGCCGCTACATTTTGATCGGTTGAACTTTGTGTGGGGCCGCATGTCCAACGTATAACTAAAAAGTAATTAATTTAAAATTCTTAACAACACTCAACGTAAGTACATAATAAAAGGTCTAAAGACCCATAAGTACTAGAAATGTACTTTTTGTATGTCGGTCGAAATGAAAACAACAAAAACACAATTTATATGGATTAAAAGTATTTTTTATAGAAAAATTAAATAAAATAAAATATAAGGAAATAAAATAAAGCAAAACAAAATAAAATAAAAAAAAAAAAAATAAAAAATTAAAAAAAAAAAAATAAATAAATAAAAAATACAATAAAATAAAATAAAGTAAAATAAAATAAAATAAAATAAAATAAAATAAAATAAAATAAAATAAAATAAAATAAAATAAAATAAAATA
>CAXKVI010000002.1:6177788-6185288 GCA_964058755.1 Campiglossa producta | reverse complement strand
TTTATGTTCACTTAAAACAATGCCCTAAACATTATTGGATAGTAGAGCAAATTAATTCACACCTCGAGTGTGCTATTGTTGTTGCAAGAGTGGAGACAGATTTCTGGTTTTGGATAAAATATGCAAATTGTTTGAGGGACTAATGAATGGAAAAGGGAGATCATGCGCTGATTTTATTGTTGGCGGAGTGAAGTTTACTTTTTAAAAGTGTTACAAAGCGAATGGCTCAAATTTGTTGAAGAACTAAAGGGACTTTTTTTTTTACTGAAAGAGGATCAGAAAAGGGAGTTCCGATCCAAGGCCCCTCAACACCTTTGTAAGAGTCAGGAGCTAGACTCTGAATATTAACCACTTCTACATTTAGAAAAAATTTTGGTAAGACAACTTGCCTCTCAAATAATCCAACCAGTAGAGCTACGAAAAGCCAAATAAGCCTCTACAAAATGAAAACAAAGTGACGAAATCAGCTCCACATTAGTGAGCGGCTTTAACTCGTTTAAAAAATAAAGCAAGACCAGAAAGGTGTAAAGAGGCAAAAAAAAAAATCTGATTTGGGACATCCGGTCGCGATTGTCATTACCACCTCTCGCAAGCTACAGTCATATTAGGGACGACGAAGGGCCACCGTGCGCTGAGCAATTGAGTATTATTGGCTGGGTGAAATACCGGCAGCTACTTTGGCGTTGACACAGTTGACGTGCGAGTGTTCATGGTGAGAAATGTTTCCTGTGTTGTTGCTGTTAACGCCTGGCAACCTGGATTTTGCAGAACTAGTTGTTGTTATTGTTGTTGTTGTATGCAGCACTACCACCATATCGATCGCATTCGATTGCCAGGCGCGCGTTCTTTCCAAAAAACAAAACGCGGTAGGTAAAGTGTTCAAACTTTTTTTTGCCGCTAAGTTGTTATTGTTTTGTGTTTTTTGTGGATTAATTCAGCATTTTGCAGGTTTTGTTTCGCCTGGCTCCTTATCTGGTAGTCAATTTCATTCATTCTTATTTTGCACAACCGTAAATGGTGACAAAAAATTTGCGACAAGTTATTTTAATTTTAAATTCTGATTTGTATTGTTGTAGCTGGCAGTTTTTAAAATTATTGCCCCTTTGTTTCGCTTGAAGAAATGCCCGGCAAAAAATAAATCAATGTCGAAATAAAACAGAATAAAATAAAATAAAATAAAATAAAATAAAATAAAATAAAATAAAATAAAATAAAATAAAATAAAATAAAATAAAATAAAATAAAATAAAATAAAATGAAATAAAATAAAATAAAATAAAATAAAATAAAATAAAATAAAATAAAATAAAATAAAATAAAATAAAATAAAATAAAATAAAATAAAATAAAATAAAATAAAATAAAATAAAATAAAATAAAATAAAATAAAATAAAATAAAATAAAATAAAATAAAATAAAATAAAATAAAATAAAATAAAATAAAATAAAATAAAATAAAATAAAATAAAATAAAATAAAATAAAATAAAATAAAATAAAATAAAATAAAATAAAATAAAATAAAACAAAATAAAATAAAATAAAATAAAATACAATAAAATAAAATAAAATAAAATAAAATAAAATAAAATAAAATAAAATAAAATAAAATAAAATAAAATAAAATAAAATAAAATAAAATAAAATAAAATAAAATAAAATAAAATAAAATAAAATAAAATAAAATAAAATAAAATAAAATAAAATAAAATAAAATAAAATAAAATAAAATAAAATAAAATAAAATAAAATAAAATAAAATAAAATAAAATAAAATAAAATAAAATAAAATAAAATAAAATAAAATAAAATAAAATAAAATAAAACAAAATAAAATAAAATAAAACTAGTAGACCCGGCAGACGTTGTCCTGCCCAAGCTTAACTTGTTTTCATTTATAAAATGTGACTGCCCTCCTCATTTCAGCTCAACAACCTTCTTCCCCTCCATCCCACCTTCATCTTTTCATATGCTTTTCTCTCTTCATATTGTTTTTCTAATTGTCTTCCATATCGCTATCCCTTTCTCAATCCCACTCCCAAAATGACTCCCTTTAAAACTCTCATCAACACCTTTAATTTAGACCCATTTCTTACATAAATCTTCTAGCTCCACTCATGGTCCACGTGTTGATCAATATCTAGAAACTTTGGTCTTATATGGGAAAAATACTAAAACATCTTAAATCACTTATCACCACCTTTAATTTAATACTCATATCGCACTAATACCAAAATGAAATTACTTTTCAAGGAACTGCACTCCATATTGTTGTAAATAACAAAGTGTCACTATTTAATTGCATGTAATTTCGTTTAATTCCATTTAATTTCTTTTCATATTCAAAATGTCACTTTTTCAAACAATCCCACGCTTAACCTTACTAATAAACCCTAAGCTAACCCAGCTTTGCTGAATCGTTTGGCTTAGTAATGCACTCCTTTGCTGCTCCATGTAAAGGCATTCCGAGGATCCGCGTGGCATGCGTGTGTTCCAATGTTGCTTGTACTTTTGAGTGTTTCACATTTTTATAGTTTTACTGCTTTATTACTATAAAATACTCACTCGCATTTCAATTTGATGTTGCATGCAATCATAACTGAGAGGTAGGCACTTTACAAGCGGCATTAGTCAAATCTCCCGAGGCGCCACACCATATCTACACCAGTGCAACAACAACGTGTGTGGTCCGCACTAAAAGTTCGCGTGGTCAGCACTTAAATGGCAAATACATTTATGACTCTTTCGGGCCATAATTACACCCTAAAATTCAAATTATAACAACAAACCAGCCAAACACTTTGTTGTACTCATATTACAAATGCTAAAGCATGCAAAAAACTTAGATATACAGTGTGGTGCAGTAAAATGGCATACTGAAATGGTGACAAAAAATAAATAAAATAAAATAAATTAAAATAAAATATAATAGAATAACACTAATTAAAAAAAATAAAGCAAAATAAAATTGATACAAAGTAAATAGAATAAAATAAAATAAAATAAAATAAAATAAAATAAAATAAAATAAAATAAAATAAAATAAAATAAAATAAAATAAAATAAAATAAAATAAAATAAAATAAAATAAAATAAAATAAAATAAAATAAAATAAAATAAAATAAAATAAAATAAAATAAAATAAAATAAAATAAAATAAAATAAAATAAAATAAAATAAAATAAAATAAAATAAAATAAAATAAAATAAAATAAAATAAAATAAAATAAAATAAAATAAAATAAAATAAAATAAAATAAAACTAATTAAAAAAAATAAAGCAAAATAAAATTGATACAAATTAAATAGAATAAAATAAAATAAAACAAAATAAACTAATTAAAATAAAATTAAATAAACTAATTAAAATAAAATAAAATAAAATAAAATAAAATAAAATAAAATAAAATAAAATAAAATAAAATAAAATAAAATAAAATAAAATAAAATAAAATAAAATAAAATAAAATAAAATAAAATAAAATAAAATAAAATAAAATAAAATAAAATAAAATAAAATAAAATAAAATAAAATAAAATAAAATAAAATAAAATAAAATAAAATAAAATAAAATAAAATAAAATAAAATAAAATAAAATAAAATATAATAGAATAAAACTAATTAAAAAAAATAAAGCAAAATAAAATTGATACAAATTAAATAGAATAAAATAAAATAAAACAAAATAAACTAATTAAAATAAAATAAAATAAACTAATTAAAATAAAATAAAATAAAATAAAATAAAATAAAATAAAATAAAATAAAATAAAATAAAATAAAATAAAATAAAATAAAATAAAATAAAATAAAATAAAATAAAATAAAATAAAATAAAATAAAATAAAATAAAATAAAATAAAATTAAATAAAATAAAATTAAATAAAATAAAATAAAAAAAAATAAAATAAAATAAAATAAAATAAAATAAAATAAAATAAAATAAAAAAATAAAATAAAATAAAATAAAATAAAATAAAATAAAATAAAATAAAATAAAATAAAATAAAATAAAATAAAATAAAATAAAATAAAATAAAATAAAATAAAATAAAATAAAATAAAATAAAATAAAATAAAATAAAATAAAATAAAATAAAATAAAATAAAATAAAATAAAATAAAATAAAATAAAATCAAATGAAGTAAAATAAAATAAAATAAAATAAAATAAAATAAAATAAAATAAATTAAAATAAAATAAAATAAAATAAAATAAATTAAAATAAAATAAAATAAAATAAAATAAAATAAAATAAAATAAAATAAAATAAAATAAAATAAAATAAAATAAAATAAAATAAAATAAAATAAAATAAAATAAAATAAAATAAAATAAAATAAAATAAAATTAAATTAAATTAAATAAAATAAAATATTTTAATTAAAATAATACAAAATAATCTTTAATTTTCCTAATAAAATGAAATAAAATTAAATAAAAAAAAATTAAATACAATGAAGAAAAATAAGAATAAGTGAAATCAAATCAACAAAAATAAAATAAAATGAAACAGAATGAAAGAAAATAAAATAGAAATAATATTCAATTAAAATCAATTAAATCAAATAAAATAAAATTAAACTGTTCTGTTATTTTGCACACCACTGCATACACACATTTAACACAGAACATTTGCATTCGCTACTACATAATCCATCGAAATTTGCCGCAGGTTGAAAAGCATTCGCTGAGCGCTCAACTGCTCCACAACCCATTCACCTCTTTAGTTGCTTTGGTTGGGTCGGTCACTCGATCGCTTTGTCTTTGTGCCATATAAAAACCTAATAAAATACCAACTTAAAGAATTTATATATTTACAATCTTGCACTACAGCTTTTAGTATTTGCGCTCACCTTTTTGCTTGCTTGCTTTTTTTAATTTTGATTCGACTTTTGCACGCGCTGCAAGGCAAAGGCTTTTAGCTTCGAACGCGCGCCAACAATGGCATGTCCGGCAGTTGACTTGTCGTCTAAAAACGGGGTAAAAGTTTTTTGTTGAGAAGCCATTAAAACCTTGTAGTGGTAAAATTAATTACTTGTAGTTGCGAACAATGTTACATCCACCGTAAATCCACCATTACCACTATCACTGGCAAACAAATAGCTGTTGGCCCCTCTTAGCGTATCTTAATGTGGCCAGGTTATGTTGTGGTTCGCTTGACTGTATGTATGTATGTATGTAGCCAAGTAGAAGTGGGGTGCTTTTGGCTCTACAGTGTAGAGTCTACACATATTCCAATGTAAATGTTAGGCCACCTCGTCCTTGGAAGCTTTTCGTCGGCGCAACATTTTGTTGACGTTTTGTGTTTCTGCCATAGTTTTATTACTTTGACGTGCATGGATTCTTATCTAAATATCGCGTGTTTTGGTTTTTCGTAGAAATCTTTGTTAGATTTTCTTTTATCTTTGCTTGATTTAAGTTAGTCGTATATCACCGCCATTGCCACTCGAATCCCTGTTGTTCGTGTCGAATTTTTGTATGAAAACTGTTTAGATAATTGAATGAATTTTATAACATATTCTAAAATATGTGCATAGTTTGTCAAACATTTTATAAATTACTACACTGAGAGAAATGCATTGAATGTTGTGACAATATCGCTATTGATAGCGACGAGTTTGATGCAATATTCATTCAGAATGAGCGAGTTATCAAATATTATTTGCTCCCAATAAAAAGTAAAATGACATGTCAACCATTTCGAAATGATGTACTATTTTCTATATTTATGGATAGAATGCCGGTATATCCATATCCATATTTACTGCATAGTAATAATGGTAGAGACAGCGTATTAATATATATCGACGAAATGTAAATTTTTCTTGGACGCATAATCATAATAGTTCAACAATTTTTACTATGGATTTTCTAACAATATTACAACTTGTTGGAGCGGGTTTTTTAAATTCAAAATTTTTTGAATTTCTTATGATTGAACATTTTTCTAAAAATTGTATAATATGCCGTAGCCGAATGGTAGAATACTGGGCTAACGTGCCAGAGGAGCAGGGTTCGAATCTTACTGAAACCAGGTGTCAAATTATATAAAATTTTGTTTTTTTTTAAACTATTTAGAATTTATCAATAGTTTATATGGATACCATTTCAATAGTGATTTATCAAAAAAGCATTGATGAAACATCCATATTCATTGATGGGACAGGATTATCAATTTTTATTTAATGTGATATCAATAATTATGGATGTTCCATCCATAGATTTCCCTCCGTGTAGGTATACACTCCCTCACTTCCAATGCATTACTAATCCAGCGTTAGATATGTTTAAAAAACCGCACGGCCGGCTTTACCTTTTCATTTTTTTGTTTTGATTTTTTTTTTTACTTTATAGTTTTATGGTTTTTGTTTTGGTTTGACATATTTTATATATTTTTTTATTATATTTAATTTGATTAAATTTAATTTTATTTTAAATCACGTTGTTTTATTTTATTTTATTTTATTTTATTTTATCTTATTTTATTTTATTTTGTTTTATTTTATTTTATTTTATTTTATTTTATTTTATTTTATTTTATTTTATTTTATTTTATTTTTTATTTTTTTAATATAATTATATATATATTTTTTTTTTAATTTATCTGAACCTTCTTACTTGAGTTTTAGTTTTTATTTTGAATGTGTCAATAACCTGACGCGTGCTCAATTTTCGACAGCGTAAATCATGTGCTTGAAAATACAAAATTTTAAATGCAAAACTTTTGTGGCTGCCAAAAAAAAAACACTGTTTAAATCGCAGCTAAAATAGTAACATTTACTATGTACATTAGACCGTATCAGGTACATACATTTAAAAATTTGTCCCTAATTGATTTGAAAGAGTTGCCTGCGCCATTTTCAATACATATGCGAATACGCTGCTTGTACTCGTTTCCAATTTACATGCGTACAAAATGTACCTAAAGTTTGCTGACGGGTTAAAAAGGCCCACAAACGAATCGCTATGAGTGGGGTAATTGGCACCACAAATCGAAATTCTACAATGGTGGAACATTGTTGCTGCGTCGTGCGTAGCGTTGGATTACGAACTGCGAGTAGTGTATTTAAAGGCAATTAAAACCACGCGTTGTCAAACTCATAAATACGTCATGTTCAATTAAAATTTAATTAAAACTCATGAGCAAGTTTAAATGGCGTTGCTATAGCTTGACAATTGCCTGGACACAAAAATTTAAATTGTTTTGTCAATATGACGTAAAGAAATCCGGTCAATTAAACACTAATAAGTGAATAAATAAATTAAATGTTTTGCAATTGGTAATGTTGTGAATTTGTTATTAGTAGCCATGGGAGTGCTCAGTAGATAATGTTACAAATATAGATAAAGATACAGATAAAGATAGAGATAAAAATATATGTAAAGATGAATATGTATTATGGTACACATTAAGATTAGGGTAAAGATACAGATAAAGGCAAAAATAAAGCTAAAGATAATGTTGAGATTAAGAATGAGATTAAGAGTAAGA